>JAWNMR010000156.1:1200000-1800000 GCA_035043845.1 Drosophila picticornis
TATTATTAATTCTGCATTTTTATATTTCCATTATAAATTGCATTCATACAGAGAAGATATTTTTAGAGGCCATCTGCACTTCAAAGTCATTCAGTCTGTCCACAATTGAATCGGCTGACCAGACTTGCATCAGTTACCCACTATGCATATGCTAATTGTCTAAATTAACGTTGTCTAAATGAACACTTGAACAACTTGGTATTCGCCAGCCTTTGGATATGGAAATTAAGTGCATCTAATTAACACCACACTAAATTTGTCAATGTCAACGGCAACCAACTGAACAGGTTCCGTGGTGCCGTACGTCTTCTATATCAAACATAGGGTATTAATGACCATATGCAATCATGATCAGTGTACTCAATTAATTTCAATTTGCGTTGAATCAATCGCAGTTAGTAAATTCAACAAATTGTCACTACACGATTTAAGCCAAGCTCCCACATGACCACATCCCACACTCAGCTTAGTGTTATTCTCAGTTACAATTAAGTTAACTATAACCCCGTTGGCACTCTGATCTTGGCCGATTAATTGACATTGTGCCGGTTTCATAAATAACTGCTCATCGAATTTAATACACAAGTTACCCCAAATGCGTGTGGCATGTGGACGAATAAAAACGCTTGTGGCGGGGCAATAAAATGATTCATTGCGCTTTGTAGAAATGCCGCACTCACTCAACTGTTAATTACTTCCATTGCGTTTAAAATTATGTTTGCCAACGCCAACGCAGCCGAAGATGGTTCAACCCTTGTCACTGGAGCACATTGTCTGAGGCTGCGGAAATGATTTCATAATGTCCCACAAGTGAGAAAGCTGTGGACTCAATTGATTGATAAATCGTGAATGCGATAGAGCCGGGCTAATAGCTTAAATCGAATCGTTTAACGACTGAGAAAAATGTGAGAGAAGTGAGAATGGAAATCAATGTAATTTATGGGGCGTTTTGCTTTGACAGTTGAATAATGCGCCAGTGGACAATATTTGAATGGGCTGGCTAATGAGTCGGCGACGTCCGCAACTACTGAATGGGTAGGAACACACTAGAGCGACTTCCCATTAAGATAATGCTCGTAACTCATGTAAAAATGTAGCAAGCTAGGCTGCTGCGTAGGAGGTTGTATAATTTACAACCACAAACAGCGCATGGAACACTTAAAACCAAATAGACGTCGCAGTGCTAATCAGCTAAATAAATTGTAATGTAAGACTTGTGTGTCTGTCAGAAAGCACACACACAAACAAACACACACCACCACACACACAAGCACGAAAGCTGCCCGTGCATTGATTGGTCAGACCGCTGGCTGGCAGCAAGTTCAAGTTGAATGCCAAACACTTGGACCGCTATGCAATGCAAATATATGCGTAGTTATACAACTGATGGAATAGCGCACCCCCTGGCCAGCGAGTGGCTGGATCCTTTGAGCGCCTCGTAGTAAACGCCTGCCTGGGAGGGAGTGTGGGAGATGCCTCTCATGTAGTGCCGCTTCCACTCCTTCATCTGCGCAAACGTTTCGTCCTTGTCGCCAGTAACGGTCTCCACATCAGCAGCATCCTGTAGCACCTGCACATCGGACAAAGGCACCTGCATTTTGGATACGATCGCTCTAATCCCGTGCGCGAACAAGACTCGACTAAAGTTCAGGTCGACGCAATTGATTTAAAGCCAACATCAAGCTCAGCTGAGTTGACAATATTTACTTTGGAAATTAGAGAATTACCAACCAATAATCACCTATTGACTTTGCCACTTAGTTGCCTACCAAAACGAGTGCAAACAGCACTCTAATGGCTTACCACACACTTGCCCCCACTCACCTGCAACTGGGCTGTCGCTGGAATGCTTTGCCATTCGTGGAGAGGCCATAGAAATTAGCTGGACGATTTGGTACTATCGTTATGGGATACGACTGTGGATTGCTGATCACACTGTCCAGCGAATCGGGATCCTCTTCGATGGTCGCTGGTCTCGTGACCGGCTTTACTAATTTTTCTTTCGATTTTGCAGTCGCCACCGCAGTTGACGTTGAAGTTGTCGTCGCTGTGGAGTGGCTCGTAAAATTGAAACGCATCTGTGAATGGCAGTTCAAAAGTCCGCTTTAAATGGCATTGTAGCTGGGTACTCGTGTGTAAAACATTTGTTTGCACTGAAACGAAGCCAGGCAGCCAGTTTTATTGCCTTAAGAACGCAAGCAGAAACTTGTGATGACGGCGAGTCGAAGTGCGAGAAATATATCACATATAACAGATTTATATTCGTCAACAAAAGTTGAGCACATGAACTTGAGCAAAACAATAAAGCTGTTATCAGTTGCAAAAGGGTCGCTTGTCCGATATTATTTGCACTGCCTGTCATCAACTTGTTGAAGTTAATGTGCATATATTATATGTACATATAAATTCAACTAAAGTGCAACACAAATAATCGTACAATTTATGAAAGTCGTCAATTTTAATTTGTACTATTGTATAAATTTGATTGTGATGAATATGTTTGCATTGTTAGATTAAGTATTTTCAATTTGTGTTATGAAACGATTGCAACAGAAAGTCCTTCAGGTATATTTCTTATATTATTTCATGTCCAATATTTTTGTTTTACACGGGGTATGTTTTGTTTTACAACTTTTACACAACGTATCTAACACGATTAACGCACTTTTAGATATAAAAGCCATTAAGAGAGGAAAAAAACACTTAAAACACACCTTTAAGCGATTATCTTCTTCTTGGCTCTTTTTAGGTTAAATATTCTTAGCACCTTATTAAGCGCGCACAAGTTTCAATAAATTGACACCTTTAAAAAGAGCATTACACATTTTTCGATCATGCTAAAAAAAACTTTAGCACCTCTTTAACAATTTTATCACTTTGCATTTTGTATAAAAATCTACGCCAAACGCACACAGCTTAAATTGTGCTTCGTTTTGTGTGCACGCTCCGAACCTGAAATGAGCAGAGAAATCTCGGACCAACTGCACACAGAGCAGAAACAAAACAGCGGCCGAAGCTAAGCTAGGCACGGAAATCCAAAGCGACACTGCGATGACAAAGCTACAGAAGCTACTATGTAAGTCTGTCCAACGGTTTAAATGACGGCCGACTGACAACAACGGCGACTGCGAAAGCGACAGCAACAGCAAGAAAATATTAAACTAAACAAAAATTGTGAACAAAAGGCGACTTGCTGTAAATGAGCTCAGTTACGCACACATGCACAGTGTCAGTTCCCACTCAGACAGTGCTGCAGATTGATGCTCTCACAGATATAGCAACAAATACAGATACGGACACAGATACATAAAGCGAATCAAACGCACACATGCAGATAAAATTGTTGTTTTGATACGAGAAAAGTTCAATTGAAATGATTTTTAAATTGAAAATGAGGCGGAAGATAAGCGCGATAAGTTCTGCTTATCTACATTTGATGTACACGTGGACAAAAGAAATTAAAAATATTAGCTGACACGACCTTGCGTCTCAATGGTTTATTACAAGGGTGGCGAATATGTAATATTAATTATACCCTGCACTTGCTGATTGTACTCATGTAGATCGTTACTCTGAAATAATAGTGACTCTAGATGCTTGACGTACCAGAATAAACAAGAGATTTATCATAAACACTTTATGCTTCTGTACGCTACGTATGCGTAATTTTGACCATCTACGCGTCGTTGATTGCAAAAAGCTCACGTGACTCTATGATACAAATGAATTATTGGGGTAGTTTTTTTGATTCGTTTGAGTATCATAAATCTCACGGTTGACGGAAGTTACAGAATAGCGAACCAGTTAAATAAGCCAAAGTCACACATCATAAATTTACTAAACACTTTCCCAATTAAGTTGCAGCGTGTGGAAAATAATTTAAAGACAGCGAATATATAAACTTTCTGACAGCTAATCATAAAATACTTAGAAGGACTTTGCTATACTTCAGAAGAAATGTATATTAACGTGTGTACCGCGTGCGCCAGATCTATGATGCTATCGTTGTGCGGCAGTTGCCGCAAAGCTCTATCTTCACTGAATAGTGAGGCAAATAGCTTTTGTCCACTTTTTCCGTACACATTTTTTATGTAACGCTCACTATACACGCTAATGTAATGTTAATGTAAAGTTGTTGGTCGGGCTGAATAGCAATGAGGAACTTTTTATCGCTGATTTGTCAGCCATTTAAATGAGAACGGCCAGCAGTCGCACCTTGGCCTTGCTTTTATTGTATTTCACGTAAAAGAAGAACGAGTATTGGCAGCAGGAGACTACAACATCGGCCACATCACAAATATCTAGTCAAAGAATCGATGTTTCACTTATTTTATTAACTCGAATCCTCAATATTGTTTATCTGCTTATTTTTCGGTATATTGCTACAGAGCTGCAGGGGGCGTCTGCTCCTTGAGTTGCATACAGAGTGACCATTATGTGGTCGTTTTATGTGTTACACAGTTTACAGAAGAAGTATCTTTTGTTTCTTCACTAAGTGTTAATGTATGTGTATTATCTTTGATCTATTCTCTAGATAAAATAAACTATATTTAGCAGCAGCTGTTTCTATGCGGCAGTGAGCTTTCTATGTTCCACCGCTATTCGAATGATAGATGCAGATGTAAGTGGTCTTCAAATGCTATCAACAACTACGTGAATTATGTCACGCTAAATTGTGAATGGCAGCAGCGGCTGACACTGATGAAGAGCACCAAGCAGCTGTGAAAATTGAATAATCAGCTTAGTTACGCGGCTTGACAGTGAGTGACCCCAAGATATGTACACTCATCCTACCCCTCTAATGTACTGATGCTGATGCTGATACCGACGCAAGCATTGCATGTCTGAATTTATCACTTTGTGTGTTCCGCGTGTGTGAATCGACAAGTGCATATTTGTAGACAGTCATTGGCTACTTTATTAACTAGACACGATGAGCGAGGGAGCTGATTTGACTTTAATGCACTGAATGTCGCCCGTTTGCATCTATTTTTAAGATAAGTCAATCACGTTTTTGGTTTACTTACTTAACTACAGTTCTAATTAGATTTAATTTATTTTATTACAAAAAATTATATTCCTGGCATAAGAATTTGCGGTTTTTTCCTGGGGAACAAAAAATTATTTACAGTCTTACATTAATCTGAAGGTATTAAGAGGTCTAATAGGTAAAAAATAATTTTCTCAAATAAATTTTAAAAAAAGCTGTCTAAGTTTTAGATTAAGTACTACCTTATAATTTCTGACATAAGAAAATTTGTTGCTATTAGAATGCATTTCAAATTAAAATGGAACACAAAGGCTGTTGTTAATATCTCTGAAGTCATATTTTAATTTTATGGCGCCATCTATCGCCACTATTTGAAGTATTAAAAATGTGTTTAAATGTATGCAACATTTTCATTGAACGGAAGTTAAATTATTTAAGAATCGTGTAGCATACTTTCTGACGCTCTATTAAAAAAGCACAAAATTCCGACTTTACGTGTCTTAAATTATCAACAAAATATTTCTCTCCACAACTATAATAAATTGAATCGAAATTGTTTAACAGTTAAAGTGATTTATTTTAAATACGATACAAAACGTGTTTAGGAATACTCCAGAATAACACATAAGTTGGAAGAAATTAATATTTGATATGGAATATGCTCGATTAAATTCTGACTATGTACACCTGATATTGCGTATGAAGTAAGGAAAAGTTTGTTGGCTTTGGGTGTGCTAAACGTACATTTCTTATACTAAGGATTTGTATGTGGATGTGGCTATATGTTTGTGTAAATATGTATAAATGCTGCAACACTTATGTACAAACTATACGCTAAGAAAAATATAGCTACTAACTATTACAAACTACGATAATATTAAAATGAAAATTGCATTAAATATTCTTTTCTGCTCACTCTTTCACAAAATGGCAAAATGCTTACAAAATGTGTGTGTGTCCATGTGGTGTGTGTGTGTGTGTGAATGTGTTTAGCTGAGCAATGTGCTGGTGATGCCTATACTTAAATATGTCGATCAAAGCCTGAAGCATTACATAGCAACACCATTGTAATGTTCATACATATCATCCCAGAACCGCTGGCGCTCCGACTCAGGATTTGTTCTCATATTTAGTTCACTTGAAATGTCCAAATAGTTGAGACTGTTCATAACATTCGCGGCATCAATTGGGGCCCACTTGGTGCTCAGTATAGGGTCGTCAATGTTGGGGGTGGGCGAGCTATAACCAAAGTACAATAAAGTTTCTATCAACGGATCTGGAGGCTCAAGTTTTATTACCCGTATTTGGCAAAGTTTGCCCACATTCGCACCATACGATTCTTGACTTGCACTTCCATGGACCTTGGATCCAGGCTCAAATTGAAGAATCCAAACTTGAAGAGGTAGCCCATCTCGTCGCCATGGCAAACACCTGGCCGTGGAATGCCCAGCATGCGCTTATACAGACCTAAAGCCCCATCGAAGGAGAAGCGATACATGTAAACGGGAGCATTGCCAAACTTGGCATGATTGCGAGCTGTGCGCCGGATGCCTTGCAGGAACATGAGATCAGTTAGCAGCTGTAATATAATGGAGTTATTAAATTATGCTTGGATACAACCGATTGCGTAAACGTACCGCTATCATTTCATCCACAGACTCGAGTCCAACATGCTTATTACCCAGATAGAAGGAGCGTATCTCGCGCGTAACTCTATCATGGACGTGAGTCACGTTCAAATCTTGTGGAACCAAACGTCCAAAGTCATTCTCAATGATATTCAATAGCTGTGGATTCTTGCGTAATCCTACAAAAATAAATGTACAGCTTGCATAACCATTTTCACTTGGTAATTGTGGCTACTCACTTCTTATAAAGAGCATGGCCTCGTGCGTGTTGTAACCCGTCATATAGGGTATCTGAGTGTTGAAGTTGTGCTCCTTGTACATATCGCTTGGGTGCTCGGTGAGAAAGGGTTCTTCAAGGAATTGCTCCTCTCGCGAATTCTGATTCCAATAGCCCTCCACCACAGGCACAAATGGCAGGCCAATGTTATTGCGCTGATCCTCCGCGGTTAGCGTGGTGGGTGCTGCCTCCACCAGCTTCATGGCTGGCACTCGACGCAAGAAGTCTAAGATTTCCTCAGTATCGTTGGCACCCACATAACCAAGATTGGCCGCCAGCCGCGCTGCTCTATGTCCCGAACTGGCTGCCATGGACCACGGATTTAAAGCTGACCCGCTCTGCGAGATGGCACGATGGAACAGACCCTTGGCCAGTGGCGAGAGCAGCAAGAGCTGCACCGAAGATGCCCCAGCGGACTCGCCAAAGATTGTCACCTGCTCAGGATCACCGCCAAAGGCGGCTATATTGTCGCGCACCCATTGAAGGGCCAGCACCTGATCTTTAAGTCCTTGATTGCCAGGCGCATCCGGTCCGGCTGTCAGAAAACCCAAGGGACCAAGTCGATAGTTCATAGTGACTAGCACGATGTCCTCGGCAACCAGATAGTCAGGTCCATAAAGAAATGAGTTACCAGAGCCAAAAGAAAAGCCACCGCCATGCAGCCACACCATCACAGGCAGCTTGGGTTGCAGGCTTAAAAAAAAACTGATTAACTATTTGATTACATAAATCATAAACTCTTTTGCTCACTCATCCTCCTTGGGCATGCTAGTGGTGAACACATTTACATAAAGGCAATCCTCATCGCCCTTGAAGGTGTCCAGTATCATGTTCTTGTGCGGACAACTTTGACCCTCTCTCGAAGCATCTCTCACACCAGACCACGGCTTCTCCGGTTCTGCTGCGCGGAATCTGCGGACATACTAATTAAATATATCTTTCATTGGACTCACCTTGTTTAAGACTCACCTTCTGGCTCCAATGGGCGCTGCACCATATCGCATGCCCTTGAAACTATAGTAGCCCCCTCTCTCACCGGATCGGTACTTCTGAAAGCGGCCTCGCACCTTGCCCAAGGTGGTGGTAGCCACAATTTCACGATCCTTCTACAGATGCAAAAGTGTAAGAAATAATTATATTATTTTGAGCAAGTCAACAATCCAAGCTTGCCAACTTCTTCGTCTTCTACCCTCTGAAGTGTATACGAAAAAATCAATTTCAGATCGCAACTCGAGTGCTTTGGTTGGTTTGCACCTTGCCAAATGCGACAGCGCGTGAAAATACCAAGTATCTGTGAGATACTTAGCGTGTGTGTTATTCTTGCACAAGTTCTGCATGAAGTTCGAACTAATCTTGAACAGCGCTGGCGTGTACAAGTAGGTCATGGTGCAATTGTTGCACAATTGACCAATGGCCAAAAAGCCAGTTCTTGCCTGAACAAAAATAATTGAATTTGTGCGGCGCCGAATGCTGCATGCTGCATGCTGTTCTTTCTTTGTTCTTTGGCAGAGACTTGACCTCATCCAAACTGCAGCTGTGCACTGTCCAAACAAGTAAATCTATCACTGCATTTAAAATCTTAACGTTCAAGTTGAGCATTGATTGGCTCTAAATGAGTTGAGCATAATTCAGACATGCATTGGCGTTTGCGCGTCAAGGTCGTCGAGTTGTCATCTATGCGGATCATGTTTGGCTTACCCGAAGAGATCGCACCACCTCCTGCACCACTCGCATTGCACGCGAGGGCAGCAAGTGTACCAGCGAATTGGGATGCGAGGTCAGCGTTTTCCAGGCCATCGTCTCCTGCAATTACAAAGGTCGCTTGTATTTTAAATTGAATTAGCGGCAATTTGCAAACAAGCCACCGCGCCTTGTGCAAACAATGCTCTCAAGTTCACTGTTTATTGGTCTGTTGCATTAATGTTGACAATTTTTCCCCGTGTTTTTGTTTTCTGTTCAGGCTGCCCACTTTTAATGATGTTAACGGGCAACCTTGCGGCCAAGCAAATTTCGTTTAATTGAAATGCCATTTGCATAATATCAAAAGAAAAAAACAAAATTAAATAACAAAAACCAACAACTTTGTTAGAGGCGGCAACAGTCCAAAAACAGTTAAGTGGCAACAACAATGGCAACAGTCACGTGCAGCCAACGCTTAATAGTTAGACATAGGTATATACAATGCATATGTACATATGTATACATGTCTTGATACATTTTGTGCGCTGTCTGTCAGCTGTCACATTAGCCGGCGTGTGTCCCCAGCTGAAATGTATCTGTATCTTGAAGTGAATCATGACACAGTTGGACCAAATACAAAAATATTCACAGAGTTTCAAGTTCACATTTTACGAGTAAACCATTTTATGCTAATTTCTTTTTTGTTATCTTTGTGTGTGTGTGTGTGTGTGGTTGTGTGTGTAAATACTTGACCCGCTAGGTGCGTGGGTCTATTTAAGTCTTTGGCATGCATCTGTTTCTGTGGTACAACATTATGCAAATGTGGGTGTAGCCGGTCGGTCATAAGACAATTTCGGTTAAGCTTTATTTAAATTGATTTGGCTTGGCTTGGCTTTGGCTTAATTTGATTGTGTGCCCATAATACATAATGCGTATAATTGTTTTTCGTATTGCCTGCATTGTTGATATTGTGATATGATATGAATTAAAATGCGCACATTTGTCGCTTAAGTTCAAGCGCATCAGAAGTGGGTCAGCATTAAATCTTTATTGCATATTTAAATAGCTTTTATCGATATTTGTGCATACACAACTAAATTGAAAATGACCCAAGCGCACAATGTTTGACAACTGCCTTGTTAGATATATTAAGATAAGCCAAGAAATAAGTGTATGTAAATAACTTGTGAGTTATCACCAAGCCTTTACTGCATTTTAACGCTCTCAACTCTTATATTTAGATACAACAGACAATGTAATCGATTGACTCGTCGTAAAATGCACACAGGAACTCAATGAAATGATGCCATTTACAAAGCGAAAATATTATGTAATCGCAAAGACAACAACATTTTGGCGCTTTCACGATACGCTCGAAAAATGAAAATAAATACGAAAATAACTGTAGTCCGGCAGATCGCCAATTTCAGCTTGGCGAATTCGCTGCACAATGCAGCAATGTAGAAAGTTGCTGCTACAATGGCAGCAACAATAATAGCAACAATATAACAGATTGCATAAATATTGTACGGTTTTGCAAATTTACTGAAAACAAACCTCAGTTGTGGTCGTAGAATGCCCTATTTTCATTCTGTTTAGATCGAACGGTGACCCGGAAGAAGATTTTGCGGTGGTTACTGCTGATGGCGACATTGTTGTTGTGGTCGTTGTTGTAGAACCAATCAAAAATAATACTTTGGGAACTAAATCTTGCAAGTCGCCAGCAGCCGAACCGGGCAATTCCCCATCAATGGGCAACACAACCTCTGCTTCATCGCTGTGGAAATTCTCTTCAGGGTTTGCAGTTTTTTCGAATTTCAATTGATTGCTCGGCTGACGAGGCCGCTCCATGAAAATGGCATATAGAATCAGACCAGTTGCCAGTAGAAGGGCCACAGTGGCCAGCACATAGGACAGTTGGGGGCGACAGGCCATTTCGGACTCGTCTGTCCTTATGCAACAACACAAACCGTTGACAATTGCGGTGCAGAAATCGGCTGCAGTTGCAGCAGCGGCACGCGTCGCAATGCGAAACACTAAACTTTGATTTATTGAAACGAGCTGTCTTTGTGTTCAGTTGCAGCTATTATTGGCACACAGCACCGACTGGGGCTATACACTTTAGGACCGAGCTAGTTTTGCGGCATCTGCGTCCGTTATTGTTGCACTCGCGGCCACTGTCGACTGAATTTTGAGTCGGCACCACAACTTACTGAGTGCGAACTGCGAGTCTTTGTTTTCCGCTCCACCTGCATTTATCGTTTCTAATGTACATTTTTGATTTTGTGTAGTGCTCGTAATTCATATATATGCTTTTTGTTTATTGCATAAGTTATGTGCAGCACGCAATGGTCGAGTGCAGACGCTGACATTGCTTGTGCCGCCGATGTACTTGTTAGCTTGTTGCTGCTTTCGGCTGATAAGCATTAATCTTTCAATGTTATCTGAGTTCGAGCGGAAATGCTGCAGTTGTAATTAATATATTCATTTAATCACAATTATAATTTTTGATATGCCATACTAATTGATTCTTGGCTTGTTGTAGGTGTTAGTTTTTTTCATTTTAATTGTTACACCAAGCGTTATATATTTATTTACACACATATGTACAGACACCAACAGAGTTCAACTGCTGGCTGTAAATGAATCATAATTAATTGCTTGTTAGACACACACATACATACATATTCAATACTGTAGTAGTTACAAATTCTGCTCACCTGGCTCAAATCTTCAATTACGAAACATAACATTTGACAGATGGTGGACAGATTATATTGCCCCATACTAAACTGATGTACCTACAATAGCAATAGCAGCGAAAATTTAATGAAATACATTGGAAAATTATAAGAGTTGGATTATTGAAAATACATTTTGCAAGTCTACAGTAAATGTATCTCGTTTAAGTCTATCAATCCATCAAATAATTATAATCAGTCATTTTACCTTAACTAATTATAACTCTGACAAAATTAGCAAAGTTTTATTTATATAAAAAAAAAACAATAATATAGATAATATAAATATAGATATCATGGCATTGGCAATGAAATGTGCATATACAATAGCATTGAAGACCAGATTCCATATGTGCACTCAGGTGCCATTTTTACACATTGCCTACAGATTCTTAAAAGCCATGGCCAAATCGAATTGAACAGGTCCGAAAATATTTGTTTATTGGCTTAGTCGCCTCATTGAGCACAGTACATATAACTATTAAAGCGATGGCGCATTAAGAATAGGTTTCAGCGAATCGTTGTTGGCTGCTGTGGTTAATAACTTGTACACATGTCCATAAAATCCATTAACAGCCACCTGTAAATGCGGTCTCCAGTGTTTTTTTCAGAGAGACACAAAAGGCGATAATTCACAAATGCCGCAAAGACAATAGCTTGACGTTCATTGCGGCTACTTGTGCCTCAAGAGGCAGCTGCGGCGGCTGCTGAAGTGTTGAATTACTTTTGAAACGGCAACAAATTTGCGACACGATGTCAAAGTCACTCACCGCACACTAGACTCAGTGGCTTTGATTTAAAGCCAGAATAGCGCAGTGTAAGCAAATTTGGGGTATGGCACGCTTCGCGGTTGCTTCTTTGTTTAAATACACACACATTCAGATACACACACTCACTTAGTGTAGTAGTAGTAGTAGAACAAGTATTTTGCATCACACTTACCTTTAACGTATTGGAAATCTTTCCAGCTCTGGCTATGGCCGTGCCAAATGTTGAGGGCGCTATCGCAATGGACGCTGACTCATTGCACAACAGCAGCAGGGCACCGAGCAGCAGCGGTAGCAGCAGCAGAGGACACGCGTTTCTTGTGCGTATCATTATGAACTAGTCTTGGTCTCGGAATACGACTGAGCAAATGAAAACGAATAATGCATTAGTCGATTGTCTACAGCGATAATGTGTTTGCCAACGCGAAACGCATACAAAAACCGAACCGAACGCTTCTGAGACTACTTCTTGGTCAGGGACAAGCTGCGAATGTCAACAGCTTACCAGCAGCAGCAGCAGTAGCACCAAGAGCAACACCAACACCAACTGTGCTGAGCTTAACTGAACTGAGCTGAACTGAACTGAGCTAAAATGAACTAAGCTGAGCTAAGCAACACCCAGTGATCAACTTGACTCTGTTTTCCAGCGACTAGCTCAGCATTGTCTTACATTTAATTGGCTGATATTATTTTCGTATTTGTTTACTTTTGCCGGTTGAGGTAGGTCGATATCGTGTTCGTTTTTGTCGTTGGCACTCGGTGCTATTATTAAATTAATACAGACATTATTCAATTTTGCTTTGGTTGTGCGGTTTGTAAAGGTCACTGGGCATTTTTGGCAGCATCGATGAAGCACCGACTAAATATTTGCATGCTTACAGGGCGTATGATAAATTAGATATGCGTAAGATGTCGTATGCCGCGGATAGTTTAATGACAGCAGGGGATAATTACCAGACCAAGGAAAAGAGCATATGGCAAGCCGGAAGCATTACAGAAGGCTATGCCAATGCGATAGCATACAATGATATCTGGCTGTTTAAATTAATCTATAGCAGCGTGCTAATTTCTTATTAGCATTCAGCTAAAGGGCTTTTTCACTTCCTCAATTAGCTGCGGCATCTCTGAGCAAATCAAGAATAGCGCTGCCACTGTCTGTGTTGTCTAATGAAAAAATTTGCCAACTAATAAGTGGCTTTGGCAACAAACTTGTTTACGGTTATCGTTCAGGCTTAGACAGCGATGAGGTGTCGTTGAACAAAAATCAATTTCATACGGCGTCAAATATACTTGATAATACTCCTGTAATATTAGCAAAAAAGTCTGCGGCTGCCACGCCCAATGCTACGATAACAATAGTGCCTCATCACACAATGCATAACATATGGAAGGTGAGCGAAATGAGTTGGGGTAGGGGTAGGGTTAACTAGACAACGCTTAAGCCACTAACCCACTTCCTACTTGAGTCGAGCGCTGAGCGCTGAGCGCCGGCCTCAAGTACGACGACATTGCCGTTATTATTGTGTTGTGGCCGCTGTTTGCCAGCTAACAATGCTAAGGAAACACTTGCACTTTCATGGAAAGTTGTTTGGCCAGTTGCACTCCAAAGAGACAGAGAGTGAGAGAGACAGTGAGAGTCAAATATAAAGAGAATGAAAAAGTATCAGCATATTTGTATGACGGCAAGAGAGTTGGAGAGACTTGACTTATGTCAGCTGTGCCACATGTGAATAAATGTATTGGTTCATAAGCTAATCATAAATACATGCTTCCATCTGTAGACGTATTTGTAGTCTTCATATTCGTATGGAAATTAGCTTCAAGTCAAGCATTAAGCAATGTTGCATTTAAATTGGTAACACACCAAAATTAACGAGCGAATGGACGAGTGGACGAACAACAGAATGCGCTGATTTAGCAATTGGCATTTGTAAAAGGAGAGAGCAGCAGTTATTGGGCCAAACTCCGACTAGGAGCAATCAAACCAGCCGCAAAAATCCAAAGCTAAGAGAGGGCAGCGAATATCAAAGAGGAGAGCAGGCACATGGATTGAGACGCACTGGGGACACTGGCTGGAGCTGATGCGAATGCGAGTGCCCGACGAGAGCTGCCTTCGAATAGCGATACGGCTATGCGTTTTATTACATAAGCGGCGATCAAAACAAACAAGGTAAATATTGAAAAAAAAAAAACAAAAAAGAAATAAATAAGTCAAACATGTTGAAGAGTCGATGGCGTCTCACAATGCGCGCGAGCGGAGCAACACAAAAGTAATCTGTGAAAAGCTAATGCACACTGAACTGAGTGAGAGTGAGTATTGTGGATATTGACAAAGAGACAATGAAGGAGAGAGAGAGAGAGAGAGAAAGAGAGACGGTGAAAGAGGGAGGGGGCGTGTTCGGGAGAAAGACGGAATTAAAGATGAGCCGATGCTCCGATTATAACGTGACTAAAATTAGTTTTAAAGCAGTTAGCGAGGCATTTCATTTATGCATGCGTGCAAATTGAAACTTAACGCCAAATTTCGCTTGACCCCTTACATAAGCCGGCAGACAGATAACGGAACTAATGCGAAGACTTTGCCAGCTGAGGGGATATTTATGCACGACAACGGCAAAGATCAAGCCCGAAGACGCAACTGGCGAACTGTTTGTATTGACGTACAATGTTTCATTTGCACAAAGCTAACTAGCCGCGCTTCGCAGTGGGCCAACGTGCCAGCTGACGGACAAACAAAATGAATTTGACATAGATACACGGTAGGTAAGTAAGTATATGGGCGATGTGACTCAACGGGCGATCAGCGAACAGTAATGCGTAACATTTTCCGTATTGTCAATGACAATTGTCAATTTCAGGGCAACGCGAAATATCGATGATCGATTACCGATTGCCTATCCGATTGGTACATACATAAGTTAACTGTTAATAATTCACAAATAATGCACTGCACACTAGACAAGTTCAAGTTTGTCGTCTAAGTCTTTCGTTTCGAATGGCGCGTGGCGCGCTTCTCGTCTTCTTCTTTTGCTACGGCAACAATTTGGTCTCGTCGCGTACCAAAAAAATGTTTCGTGCTTCTCGTTTGACTGTTGCCGTTGAACTGAGTCTGTGCCCGGCCAGCAGTGCGCTTAAGCGTCAAATTGCTTTTTTCATACCCATATCGCATCGCTTCGAGTCGCGCACATTTCCAGCTGCCGCTGGGGTCGAGATGGAGACGGAGACGGAGGTGGAGGCGGAGCAAGAGTTGAAGAGTCGGAGATGGACAGACTCCTAGCAGGCAAACGGTTTGTGTTTCGTTTCTTAATTTTTGTTGCTTCTGGACACAATATGAATAACTCGAGTTACTGCAAAAATAATTTTGAACTCGGCGACAACGAGTCACGTATAAATTATGCAAATTTATTTTATTTTTTTTAGATGTGTTTCTATTTGGTAATTTGTATTTATGATAGCAGGCACTAACAGCTAACGACTCCGTATTCTTGACCAAGATAGGCTTACTCTGTGCCTCTCTGCCAAGTCGTTAATCTATAGACACGTGCAATTTGTTAATATCTCTGGAAAAGTTGTTGACACTGAGAAGCGACGAGCGACTGCAAGTTTTGTCAATATTTGAGATCAAGGATAATACATTAGTTCGGAGCATAGACTTCCAGGAAGGGGGCCGACCTTTGACATTGCACACTGAGTCTTGCAACAAATGATGCTAAAATGACAACTATAAATTACATTATAATGTAATCATAAGAGTAAATTTTTTTTTGTTTGTTTTGAATTAGTGATAAATGGCAAAGGTAATTAAGCTTAAGTTTTCACTAATCGTCATTGTGTAATTGATTGAATCTACACGCTGATCATCATTAACAAACATTTTCAAGTTTGGCAACGCATCAATTTTCATATTCCACATCATGCCCCATGTGACCTTATTGCGTTTTATGTATCTACAGCATCTGCACTTGACTAAGTACACAGCTTGAACAACCAAAACCTTCGTAATTATGTATATATGAGTCCAAATTGTGCATTCAGTGCGCAGCTCTCTGGTCTCTATCTATATCTATTATACGGAGTGAAAAGTGTGTCAACACATTGTTCTATACAAATATTTGTTCTGGCGTAAATTATGAACATATGCGCACAAAAAAATAATGTGCCGCTTTCCGAACAACGACTCCGCATCGCTTGGGCAAACAAGAATTTTGAAAGTGACCCGGTAGTAGTTAAATTGTACAACGCATTCCAATACAGGCCGCATAATCAACTGACGCATGCCTCGCATATAGATTAATAAGTAAGATTTAGCTGCATGGTGACGTGTCAACTGAAAGGCGCAACCGATTCTGCAGCATTTGTAGTCCCGTTGTAAACGCTTCTCAGGGTCAACTGCTATTCAATGTCCTATGCTGATATCAGTGGAGTTTTTATCGTCATATACAGGTTCTTCAACGACACGACACGTGTAGAAAAATCGTCAAATAATAATAATAATGTTTTTAATGTTTTTTTAATGTTCTTATCACCATATCATCAATTAGCAACTTAATTATTGTATTCTCTGATAAACAAAGTTAAAGTTTTTTGTTTAATATTATCAGATTTAATATCAAAGTAGAGCCCAAGTGCTGTCTGTCAACGGTCAATTGCTAGGGCACGCTCTTTGCATATCAACTTAATTATTGTATTCCCTGGTAAACAAAGTTCAAGTTTTTTATTTAATATTATCATATATAATATCAAGGTTGAATTTTCATTAAAAAAAAAACGTTTTGAATTTGGCGCCTGAGTGCTGTCTGTCAATGGTCAATTGCTACGATACGCTCTTTGCATATCAACCAGATTCGGTCAGTGACTACATTCGTTATGTGTGGAGCAGAATACCAACAAAAAATAGATGGCGCTACCTTATTATTGTGAATGGTTCATGTCAAAGCTGAAATCTTTACAACGACACATAGAGATATCAGAATTAGTGCGCAACCAACTTCAAGTGTAATATTAATTCAGAAGTTGGCGTCGAACCCGCACAAGTTCCACTTGACGTTGGCGTCAACACTAACACGAAAAGTTCAACTTACTGGCGTTACTGGTGCATAGAATATCCCGCCAAATTTAAAATCATTAATAATGTGTGTATTTGAGAGTTATGGGCATAAAATGCATTGGTAAAATTTGGTTAAACTAATGTTTTGCTTTTTATAGATCTCAATTGTGCCGTCTGTTAAGAAATTCACATTTTAAACTTTTTTTATACAAATTCAAATTCAAGCTGCTACATTTTTGCGAAAATATGGATATTCAGTCACTCTACGCCAAGAAAAAATTGATTCTCTTAAAGTCACAAAAGATAGGCACACCTAAGAACACGAAAGATTTCACACAATGAGTTTATATATATAATTATTTCATGTTTTATGAAGGTATGCAGCGCGAAGCATTCAATACATATATACAAGCATACATAATACGCTTAGTGGTAAAACATAGCTTCAACTTTACTTAAATTAAGTTTATTCTCATCACTTAATATATTCTAATGATTATATTGGTAATTACACACAATTAATACATTGGGAAGAATCTAAAGCTAAAGCTCATTACACTAAACAGGCTTAAATTCGTCAATAACACGGAAATTTTGAAAATGTTAAATTTGGTACAAGAAAAAAAGAAAAGTCTATTGTTGCGATATGCCGGAGCTCTCTAAGGCACGGAATATTTTAAATATGGAATATATATAGGCAGCAGTGCGCAGATCGTTGCACAGCTCGAACTTATTGGCTGTACTTTTGATTCCAATGCCAGATGACTCCATAACTGTTTGTAAAGCAGCATCCACAATGTCAGCCTCCTTGGTGCAGTCTCGAATTTGTTGAAGGCGCTCGTTCGGCATGATTTCGGGCTACGAATAAAATAAGTGAATTGTTAATAGTATAGCATATATATATAAGTATATCGCCCAGAATCTAATGGAAGGTTTCGCAACTCACGTATTCACCCTCATCACAGCGGTTAAGCGACTCATTTATAGAATTCATGGCTTCATGAATGAGCTGTGAAGTGATTTTCGAGTTCATCTTCCCATAGGACACATGATTAATATTCTTCAAATATTCAAAATAGGAGACGGTAACGCCGCCTGCATTGCAATAAATATCTGGAACCATCAGGACGCCCTTCTCTAACAGAATTTTCTCAGCAGCTGGTGTCGTAGGCCCATTGGCTCCCTCCAGTATCAATTTAGCTTTGATGTCTTTTGCATTATCACTAGTAATCACCTTCTGTGTGGCACATGGCATCAATATATCGCAATCCGCCGTGAGCAGGCTTTCCTTGGACTCCTTGGCCTTCGAATATTCCTTGATGGTTTTCTTTTCAGCTTTAAATGCCATAACATCCTGTGAAGAATACGTTCCTTCAAAGTATACCAATTGACTAGCGATTGCTACTTACATTAATATCAATACCATCCTGATTGCTCAGGGAAAAGTCAAACTCCTGGATGCCAATCACTTTGGCGCCGGCCTCGTGCACAAATTTAGCGGCAAACGAACCAACATTGCCAAATCCCTGGACAATGACCCTCTTATCTTTCCAACCAGTCTTAAATCCAATTAGATCCATCCATTCTTTATCTTGCAAAAACAAATCTCCCGCCTTCCACACACCACGACCTGTGGCCTGAAATCTTCCATTGATGCCGCCGATGTGGACAGGCTTCCCTGTGACAATCGCCGCCGCATTGATGTCCTTGTGGCCAAACGTCTTCGTATACTGATCCAATAACCAGCTCATCTCGCGGGGACTTGTGTTCACGTCCGGGGCAGGTACATCGATACCAGGCCCAATCATGTTGCGCTTCAGCAACTCCATGGTGTAGCGCCGTGTAATCGTTTGTAATTCCATAACCGAGAACTTTTTGGGATCGATCCGAATGCCGCCCTTGGACCCACCATAGGGAAGATTAACGCAAGCGCACTTGAATGTCATAATAGCTGCTAATGCCTTCACCTCTGCCTCATCCACATCCATGGCGAAGCGAATTCCTGAGGGTGGTCCATCAACTGTAAATCAGCTGACCGCCTTAGACGTCTTTCAATTGGTACTTACCACCCTTTAGGGGCAACCGGTTTCGTACATGATGTGCTCGATAGCCAGTTATAATCTCATATGTGCCATTGTTTCGTGCAATAGGAAAATTCACTTCCAGCGTTGTATTCACGTTTCCTATTAAATTTAAAATGGCACTCACGCGAGACTGCTTCTCTTCTGTCTTCAAATGGGGATACTGGTCCATCTCTTTGACCAACTCTTTTTCCATGATCTGGGCGGCCTTATGGTAGTAGTACATAACCATTGCCGAGAGCTCCGGGTCCTTATCCGTGGCAACCTTTTGCAGTTTCTCGGGAATCTTGTGCTCATTGCGCTTTTGCAGTTGCGGGGACGTTTGGAAACGTCCACTAAACAGAACATTGTTGATGCCACGAAGCATTTTCTTTTTTCCCAATTGAACAAAAATAAATAAATTTTATGAAACAATTTTGTTGTCGACTCTGCAAATGCTGTTGCTTACAAATACGATTGATTCTAATATTCGAAAGATAACTATGTTATTCGAATTTTGTCACGATAAACTTTAAGAATTTACTTCTACTAAATGTCAATCTGGTATTTATCAAGTGATACAAATTAATGATATTGATCGATTCCAATACTCCCTTTGGAACCACCACAGGAAAGATTTACACAGGCGTACTTGAATGTCATAAGAGTTACGAATACCTTCATCTCTGCCTCATCCACGTCAATGGCGAATCGAATGCCTAACTGCAGTCACTAGATTATTTTCGGAACCTTGCCACTTACCACCCCTCAGAAGTGACTAATTCATATCGTTACTTACAATGGTTACTTACCATGGAGAAGTTCACCTTTTGCGTACCGCACACACTTCCAATCAAGTTTAAAATAGCAGTGACACGCACGGGTTTGAAATGATATCCATTCTCTTTGACCAACTCTTTCCCATGATCTGAGCGGGCTTTTCGTGCTCTCGAATCAGCATATATCGAATCTCGTTTCGATTTGTGGAGCAACGAAACGACGAACATTATTAAAACTTAACTTTTTTTAAATTGTTCCTCAACCTAACCGAAAATATGATTGCTGCCAATTGACGGGCTTTAATAATGTAAAAAATATTTCATATTTGAATTTATGTAGTAAAAGTTAAGAAATGTTTGAACTCAATAATTTCGCTGTTATTTCATTGTTGATTTTATAATATTTTTGGATTTTGTTTTTATTGTATAAATTGCTCTACATAATACGTGGCTACAGGCTACAATCTAGGCTTAAATATTTTATAGCTATACACAAATATAAACATATTTTGAATGGTAAATTCTTAACGCATGGAAAACTCTAAGCAGCCAGTAATTAAAAACATAACTAAGAGTATCCTATGTAGAGTTGCATTACAATATATATATGTATATATGTATATATATAGAGTTTATTGGGCACACTAAAACAACTGCATATGTATTGTGTGGATGTATTAACTGTTGTGCCGTTTGACGTTTAAAGTTTCGGACTCGCACGGAAGCGCACAAAATGAATGTAGATTGGAGCAGGGATTATTTAGTTTGTATGTATGTAGGTATATAACTTAGTTGTACCAGTAGCACAGGTTACACATAAATATGATAGACTTATCAATAAGCATTAAAATAGTTTTTAATAATATTGTTGTTACAGCATTATGTTTTTATGATTATCTATATACAAGCACAGACAACAAAGTGTTTGTGAAATGGTTTAGAACTAGAAAAAAGCGACCCCGTTTGCAAAATGAAAAGTAAAGATTTAACAAAAATGTAGCTTTTAATATCACTTTGGGGACATGCACTCGATCTCCTATGGCCTCTTTTACGATGGATACAATTGGTAGCATTTAGAACATTATTTCGACAACAATCGCATTGCACATAAATTTTCAAAATTTAATTCGCTTCATTCAATCCGGATGTTAGCTTCATTCTAATAATGCGTATTGAAACTGGTTTGCTTGATTCATTGAAACTCAACTCAATGCTACACACTAATGGCTTAGTCAATATCATAGTGGGTACACTTATCGCTGGCATATTTTCAATTAATTTCAAATTAATTCACAAGTCTAATTTTTATATAAAATATAATAAGTGATTACGACGCCCTAACAAACACATTAATCTCGTAGCAAGATCGCAGGTATTGCTGCTGCTTAAAATTTAACATCACGCTTGGAAACAATAATTCTCAAAAGTATATTTTTCCCGTTGAGTACTATAATTTGTGGCCTTTCCATCGAACTGTAGTTCAGTTCCCTTCGGCTGCAACACATCAAGCAGCTTCTGTTCCGCTCAACTGCTAGTCGATGTCCTTCTTCTCGATCTTCAGATCGAACTTGGCAACTAGCTCCTCTGGCGTGTGTCTGTAATGAATGCATGAAACTTCAGTTAGCTAAATGTGCCTTCGGCCAGCCTTTTGTCAATTGATTACTTACCCAACCAGATTCTGCAGATCGCAGACAAAGCGATAAACATAGCGCTTTCCCGCCGTCTTATGTATGATGTTCTTGTCGTAGTAATACCGCAGACCGCGGCTCAGTTTCTCATAGTTCATCTTGGGCTTGTTCTTTCGTATGCCCCAGCGACGCGCCACCTATCGGACGGAAGAGGCGATGATCACAGTTTTAGTAAAGTTTTGAGGGAATACAAACGATATTAATTACCTCATCGGGATCGGTTAGCTTAAACTCCCAACCATCGCCCGTCCATGAGATGAAACTCTGACAGGTCTTGTCCAGCAACAGCTCCAGCAGGAATTGCCACAACTGAATGGGACCAGAGCCCGTAAAGCAGGGCACGCCCCCCTGCGTTGTGTAGCCGCCTAGCAGCGTTTTATCCAGACCCAAGGTGGTCATATATGCCGGATGCTGATGGGCATGCGCGTTCCACTGATCCATGTTCGGCTGGGCGCCCATCGTTGGGAACTGTGCATCGTATGGCGTAAACTCGGGCGGAAAGGCCTCGTGGAAACGTGCCCGATTATACGAAGGATAAAAATCAGGACTGCCATCCATATAGCCATTGGTGTTGGCGTTGCCGCTGGCGTTGCCTGCATTGGTGGCCTGGCTTTGATGCTCCTGCGCGGAAAGTGTGCTGTGATAGTCGCTATCATCAGCGCTGCCAGCAGCTACAGCACCAGAGCCCCCACTGCCCGTGTTGCCCCCTCCACCGCCACTATAGTGTCCAGCGGCTGCGGTTGCGGCCAAATGTGCGGGCAGATTATAGCTGCTGAGATCTGTTGGATCGTTTTGAGCATTCGATGCGTAGGCGGAGTTGCTGCCGTTTCCAGACTGCGTGCCCGGCTCCTCTTTCAGCTGATGATGTTGGTAGAGAGGCGCTGTCATGTAGTTCATATTATTGTTGCTGTTGTTGTTATTGTTGTTGTTATTATTATTGTTGTTGTTGTTGTTGCCCGCATTGACATTGTTATTGGCGTTATTGTTGTTGGCGCTGCCGCTGCTGCTGCTGTTGTTGTTATCGGAAGCACTTTGCTGCTGCTGGACGCCAGGCGGCAGCATGTTGCTGTTGTTGCTGCTGCTGCCGGTGCTTGTGTTGTTTCTGTTGGCATTGACATGCTGTTGCTGCGATTGCTGCGGTGGCGGGCTGCTGTTGGTGCGATCATGTGCATTGCTGTTGTTGTTGTAGCCTGCAGAATAAATGAAATATACAAAATTGATTAGCTTTTGGCTCATAATTTGAATGTTGCAGCAGTGAATATACAAAAATGATGGATATTATTTATATATTTGCGAATGATGTAAATTCTCTTATAATTATTAGACACAGCCTGATTTATATGTGAAAAAAAATATATATATAAAGTTATCAGGGTGTAATTTTTGAGATGAGATGAGAATTAGCTGAGAAATTGCATTATACAAATTATATTCTGATTTGCCACTAAGGATCTAAGTTGCTAGTCAAAAATTAACACAAAAAAAAAACACATATATCTATTTAAATTTACATTCAAAGCAGTTTAGATGTGTCATAAATCGTATCATGATCAAGATTTTGGCTATTCTATTTATTATTAACGTTTTGGATAGCAAAAATGTGTTACATTAAAAATAGCTTGCAAGCGAGATAATCTCGTCAAACCCTTTGATTTGCTGCAAACATATTTTTAGCAAAAGTTGGGGGGCGTCTCTGACACGAACACAATTCGAGGGCAATCGCTTCGGAAGCCAATCAAAATTCGAAGTGCTCACCAATACAAATGCACGGCGGGGCAATAGATACAACACACAGATACACACGCACACATCAACAGCTGTAGAGACAGACACACACACACACACACGCACACACACATGCACATCTATGCGAGCGAGTTGAGCTACCCTCTCTCAATCTAATGTGGCTTGTGAGAGCTCGCCACGATAATTGCAAATACGTCGAAAGTTAACACGTTTCTTCATATGCGTGTGTGTATCTGTGTGTGTGCGCATGTGTATCTATGGCATACGAAAACCTGTTGCACACGTACACACAGACACAGACACATACAAACTCGCTCGCTCGCTCTTACAGTTTGAGCAACTGGTGCAATCTCGCTCGCTCGCTCGCTCGGTCGGTCGGTCGCCCGCTGGCAGCGGGGCAAAAGCTTAGCGCGTTTTCCCATTCGCTCGCGCAGCGACGGTATTGCGCAGATACAGAGATACAAAGATACGAAACGCTGCCCGTTGGCTGAGCCAACGGACGGCTCTACAACAAAGAGCTGGTCGCCTCCCACGGTTGTCCTCTTAGAGAGGCGCAGCATCTTGGCCCAAAAATGTATATGCAAGTGGTGCATCTATGTGTTTTACCAGTCATCCTGCCAAGCAACTATCTTTCCGTCTATGCGTCTATCTGTCTATTTGTATAGGTATCTATCCAATAGTTAGTCAACTCAGGCGCAAACAAAGCATACAACTGTGTTGAGGCATTTATCACCAGCTCAATCTCCTCCCCCTTCGTTCAACTTGTTGCGTGTTTGTTGTTGCTGCTGCCGTGGTTGCTTGCGGGCGTCGCACAAACAAACACTTGAAAACGAATTACAATTTAATTACGCGTTGAGGGTTGTGCGCACATCTTTGAGCTACTTTTTACACTCCAACACCTCGCAATTGTAATTAAAATTGTGCGGCATTTGATGTCCGCAAATATTTGACAAGCGTTGGGCTATACCTGAGCTAAAGAAGTTCACATCCGAATCCGTGTAGTAGGCATTGCCAGTTGCATGATGCGGCGGCGGCGAATAGTCGCCCACAAAGGGCGCCATATCATTAAAGTAGCCCAGGCCAAATGAAGCCGCCGTGGAGCTGCTTAAGGCACCCGCCAGGCTGCCAATGCCAATGCCGCTGCCAGTGCTCGCAAAGCTATGCGACGAGGCATTCGATGATGCACTGGAACTGGAGCCGGAGGATGAGGAGGCCGTATTGCTGCCAGTGCTGCCGCCGGACAAGCGATGCTGCTGCTGTTGCGTGGGTGAAACGTAATGTGAATGTTGCTGTGATTGCTGTTGCTGTGATTGCTGCTGCTGCTGCTGCTGTTGGTGTGTCTGCTGCTGCTGCTGCTGCTGCTGTTGGGGATGTTGCTGCGAATGATGTTGCTGCTGCTGCGGCTGATGAAGATGTTGTTGCTGCTGTTGTAGCTCTGCTGGCAAGAGATGTTGCTGATGCTGCAAATGCACCGCTTGCTGCGGCAAATGATAGTTCGAATAGTTGTCATAGCTTTGTAGCACCATATTTTTCGTTGTTGCTGACGTTGTGTAATTGTAGTTTGGCGCCGTCTGGCAATTGTTGTTGATGCTGCTGTTGCCGCTCCTGCTCGTTATGTAATGTTGCAAGTTCCTGAACTGTTGCTGGAGCTCTGATGCTGTTGCTGTTGTTGCTGCTGCTGCTGCTGCTGTCGTTAATGCTGTTGTTGCCTTGTCGTTATCCGACGCGTTTGCTGCACTGATTATGGTGGCATTAACTAGGAACGCAGAGGGCGGCATTTCTTCGCGTTTTCCAATTGATCAATTGTCAAAAACTGAATGTTAAAAATGCACGTCATTGACTTTTTGGATAGTCCACACACAAATGTTATTCGTATTTATTGAAATATGTCTTTATACACACTCTATACAAAATCAAATCTGCGGGGTCCACTGCCAACTGTCAGCCCAATTGACAATGCTTGGGCTGGCCACGCACAAAACACAACGTGTATCAATTGTAAGTGGATTGGGATTGTGAGCTCAGCTCGCTTGTGCTGGTGGTACTTGCAGTTGTATTAAAATTGATTTCACTTTTCGGTAATATACGAGAAATTTTAATTTTTGCACTGACCCTGCTGCTGCTGGATGCGGGCTCTAATCAATTGAGCTGCTGCTGGAATTGGTTCTCATAAACACATACAAGATACGCTCAAGTCTGCCGTATTCTGTATTCTGTATTCTGTATTCTGTATTCTGTATGATGATATGCACAGATTCTCCGGCATGTGGGCGATAGCACTTCTGGTTTGAGTTTTGCTTTTGGCATTCAGTTGTTACTTGAGTAGCGCCGTTTCGTTGATTGTTTCTAAGTGTGTTTTTTATTATTGTTTTCGAGATTGCAAATTTAGATGAGTTTTTTTTGTTTCTTTTCTTACTGTTGATTATGTGTTGTACATAATTTTGGGCAATTGGTTAAGCATTCTTTAATGAGTCGCAGTTATCGCACTTTTTGGAATTCCTTTTTGGAATTCCTTTCTCTCGTTTGATAGTTGTTGAGATTTTTGAAATATCTTTCGCTAAGAATTCCGTCGCATTTTGAATTCAGATAAAAATATAACACTTGCGGGCAATTCGCGCATTTAATGGCATTCAATTGAAGGCAACTCGTATGAAAAATGTCTCGCCACAGCTCAGATGCTTTACACTGCACACACACTGCACACCAACATGCTCTCGAATAAATACATGCATCAAAAGCAACTTGATAAACGAAGGCGCATATCGTACATATTTAATATTGCATTTTCTGATATTTCTTGTTTTATATATATATTTTTTTATTTATATGCACAACTGTTGGCAAAATGGCTTGCACCATTTGTTTTCTGCTTTCGATTTCCTCTCCTTTCTTTAGTAATCGTTTTGGTTGTTTTCTTCGCGTATACGCGATTTTTCACTTGCTTCCACTGATCACTGATCACTGATCAACTTCGTGCGATTTGCTTGGCGAGCGTTCGTTCGAGCGACGGCAGCTCTTCCACCTTCGGCATCCGTTTAAGAACTGAAGTTGCGCTGAAGTTGTGCGTCGTGTTGTTGCCTGTGTAGCGAGACCATTGCGTTTGCGTGTGTATGTGTGTGTGTGTGTGTCTGTGTATCTGTGTGTATCTCCAGCGCTCACTCGCGTGTATCTGTCAGCGTATGTGTTCTGTGTGTTAGTGTGTGAGTGTCTGGGTCTGTGTGGGAGCGCCTCGTGTGCTGGTTTCGTCGTCGTGCGCTCGGCTCGGCAACAGCCACACGAGCCACACAATCTCACACACTCACACACTTACACACACCAATGCAGTCGCCCTAATGTGCCATTGGCAATAATAATAATCAAGAGGAAGGCATACTTGCACAGCGCTCATTCACAGATACTCTCCGGCTCTGGGTTAAGTAAGAGTATGTAAAAGCAATAATAACAACAAAAAAAAAACCCTAGATTTGCTTGTCTGCTACAAAGTATATCGAAATTTTATTTCGATCGACTTCCATGTGCTATTGGGCACCACTTGTTGCTGCAAGATGGCCGCTGGATGGTATTGCACCATTTGGTAATTGTGTGGCTTTCAAATTGGCCCGAAAAGAGCATTAATATGGCAACGCCAACACGTAGCAGCAAGAAAATTAACCATTTTAGGCCATCAAAATGGCCATCAGCAGCAACCCGCTGCCCACCAGACACTGGTCAGCAGCAATCGCATTGGAACTGTCAGTGTTATGAGTGTGTCTGTGAATCTGTGTATCTGTGTGCTGGCTGGCGTGTGTAAGTGTGTAAGTGTGTGTGGGCAGTAGCTCATCAGTGAACAAACGCCAACGATTTTCTGTTGATGGACCACATAAAAAGCATCTCATAGATACGCACACACACACACACACACAAACACACACACACTCGTACATAATTAGACAAAGTTGGGATTGGCTACTGCGAACGTATGAGATCATAACCAACGGGCCGGCCAACAACCCAGTGGCGTTGAAAAGCTGCTGTCGAGTCTTCAACAATACCAAATTAGTTGCCGTCTTTGTGATTCTTCTTCTTTTTTTTTTTTGTTTATATATTAAAATTGAAGGCGTACGTGTTTCTTTTTCGGCCCGCCATAATTTGTTAGTGAACAAAAAAAGATGAAAAAACTACAAGGGAAAAAACAAATCTTAGAGATATTTTTGTTTTTTTTTTGTGTTGTATAATTGCTGTAAAATAAAAATGGTGGCATTTGGGACGTGTTGTCGAGCCATTTGTGGCAACAGCCAATGACAAAATTAAGCTGAAGTTACGTGTAAGTCGAAATGACACGTTCAAATGCACCAAATTAAAAAATACCTTATGATAAACCGCATCGGAATATGGGCATTCAAATATTCGCAACTAGTTAGCCACCATATTGTTGCTGGTACAGTTTTTCTTATCGCGGCCACGTTATCAGTCTTAGAGTTTATTGATTGCTTGAGCCATAGAAATGGCACCAAATAAAAGACTGCAATGGCCTCAAGGGTAAAGAGCTCAAGTTTTACCAGGAAAATAGATTGCAAGTACACGCAATGTTCGCCTTGTGCGTAAATCCACATAATGAAAACAGTGCTGATAATGCAAAAGAGTTGCTTCTAAAGCTTCTGCGACATGGAGGTAAGTTGGTGGCTTCAAATGCTGAGCGCTGGAAAACGTTAACAGCTGTTGACCATTTGCGGTGGCTTTAATGAACCTAACCACAAAAGGACTGCTAAATGGTTTTATGTCTACAGCAAATCATATTCACTTTTGGCCACTTACAAATTCTGGCAGCGCACGCGCCTCTGCCTAACAGAACTGACAAGTAACAACAGCAAAAACTAATAATGTAAAAAATATATATTTATATATGATATTTTGATTTGCTGCGTAAAGTGGAAAGAACAATGGAAGCATCAGCGGAAATACACACAAAAAAAAATACAAAAAAAAAAAAAAGAAATGTAAAAAACATACAACAAAACTGAGCAAGGCAATGACAGCTGTGACTATGGCCCTAAAGTGCAAGTGGGAAAAGGAGAGATGATGATGATGTTGATGCGCCTCGCTTACGGCCGTTTCCGGTTGAAGCACGTGCGCACTAAAGAGGAGACACGGAGCCACAGAGCCACAGAGCCACCGAACCACCGAAAAGCAACCACCGCAACATAACGCACCAATCACAATCGGAATCACTGGCGACACAGCACTCGGATCCTATCCTACCAACTACTTGCCCAAAACGCACACGTTCGAAAATTTGAATCGAAAATTTGACAAAACGAGCCGAACCGAGCCGAACATAATAATTATGTGCGTACCGCGTGTGTCGTCTTCCGAGTGGCAGAATACCAAACTGAATACCAAGTGAATAGTGAATGTTGAACGATGTGTGTGTGTGTGTGTGTGTGTGTGTGTGGAGTGGTGTGTGCCAAAAGGATTGAGGCGTTGCCCAGGAGCAGGCGGTGGCAAATCTTGTTGAATTTCAATTAAAAAACTTGTTCCTTCGCACAATGGCGTAAATACCCTGGTGCCAAAAGGGATTACAATTTAATGCAATAACGCGTTGTGAACAACAACAACAACAAAAAAAAAAAAAGAAGATGAACAACTGGTACTGTTAGTGGTACTGGTATTGGTGCCCAGGGTACTGGGTTCAGGGGAGTTGCAGGAAGCGCCTACCGAATAGCCAAGCGTGTAGAACAAGGAATCGCATCAACAACTGCCGAGGGCGGAGAAAGAGAGCTCAGATACCAAAAGGGAGCTGGAGTAGGAGCAGGAGCAGAAGCAGGAGCAGAAGCAGGGCGCTCGCTGACACTTGAGCTGAACAGAAAAGGTCTCAATTGATATCAAATTAAAGCTAGATCTTTACCCAGGCACACGTGTGCAAAACTGCTGCAATTGCTGAGGAGCGCAATCAAGGCCTGGGTTCGCTTTTGTGTCTGACTAAGCACTTCCGTTGCCTGCCACACGTGTCTCCTGCTCTTTCTGGCCAACTCGCTCGCTCTCTCTCTCTCTCTCTCTCTCTCTCACTCCCGCTGGCTTGTGGCACTAATGTAAATCGGATGTCAATGCAGCGTGATGTGTATATAAATTATCAACAACCGCGCCACAAAATAATGCATGTAGAATGTGTGAAAGAGAGAGCGTGATCGAGTTTGGTGTGCGTGTGTGTGTGTGTGTGTGTGTGGAGAATCCACTTCAACACAGAACCTGTTAGCTGTTAGAAGCAAAGCTAAATAAATAAATAAATAAACTGTTAGTCTGGAAAACGGAAGGAAATCATAAACACAGCAGTTGTAGTTGTTAGTCTCGAGTTGTTGTCTTTGTTGTTGATGTTTTGACACGCATACAATCATAATTACAGCTGCACTTGCAACCGACCCAACTCCCCACACACACACACACGCACACACACCTGTTGCTGCTTCCGTGCAGCGGTGGCAAAGAAAAATATCAATTTTCCACGTAAACTGACGCTGGCCAAGATGCGTCCGCAATTTAACTATATAGATCATCATCACATGCGATACGAGTGCGAGAGTTCGAGCCGGATTGTGTACCTGCATTTTGACAACAAAATAAACAGATGCAGCTCTGAAGATATGCTTTGATTGTTAGACTTGTAAACAACACACATACACAAGATACAAACAACAGCCCTGAATGGAGGAGCAGCAGCAGCAGCCGCAGCAGCAGCAGGAGCAGCATGAGAATGTCGATGGGAATGAGAAGGCTGCGTCGCAGCGAGTTGCATTATCTTTGTAGCTCCTTGGCGCGCATGTAGAGCGGAAATGAAACCAGATACTTTGATAGAGAGCTCTAGCAAGGAGACGCTCTCCAGCAACTTCCAGCAGCAGCAGCAGCAGCAGCATCGTTGATCTTCAGCTTCTGATGAGGCACAGTGTAATGATCAGGCCATAAATGAGGCTTGGCTATAAATATTATTGATATTGGTATTTGCTGGTACTTCTGCTTGCTTGATTAAAAATGCTGCTGCAAACTGTTGATCTTGGCTCAAATGCTGGCCACTCAAGCAGACATGCATCTTGACCACAATGAACACGTCGCGGGGCATTGTTTTGACCTGCATTAAAATTGGAGCGAGTGATTATTGAATACCATAGATCTTCACGCAGGATCGTATGCTCGGTCTTAACTGTGGTCAACAATCGTTACTTTAATTACATAAGTTTGCACTGTTAAATATATGGACACTGCTCAACGAGCTAAGTGTGGGTCTCTCTGCTGGTCTTAATCGATCAGAAATATGCATAAACTATAATCTTCTTCAACTGATTGACCATAGTGATTTCACAGAACTTGTTCTTTAATAACATATGGAACCGCGGCAGGAAGTAACCCTAACATGATCAATTGATCTTCAATCAGAGCTAGTTGGTTAGTTATGCTTATCTGCTTGGGCTTGTCTGCCAATGCCAATGCCGTTGCTCTCGGACCGTCAACTGTGGACAGTTGGTAAGTCCTAAAATTTGAGTGACTCGCTAAATGGCTCATTTAATACCGTTTCCCACTGAGCACAGAAGGTGGCATGCGGTCAACAACAACAACAACAAAAACAACAAAAGGCAACAGCAACAAGGCAAAGCATAAACGAATGAAGCTGAACCCTGCGACGAACGCAACTCCAACGGCTGGCTGAACGTCAAATTGTGCACCTGTCCGACTATCACCATGACTACGACAACAGCAACAACAACTGCAACAGCAACAGCAACAGCAACAGTAACAGCAACAACAACTAAATTCGGACAACATGTGTGCCCTGCGCAGTGTACGAGAGTGCGAGAAAGACACCGACCCCAGGCTGAGGCTCGGACAACTGTTGTGTGTGCCTGAGTTTGCGCTTTTTTTCCAACGTAATTCATGGCCAGATTGTGTGCCACACACACACACACACGCACACACACACACAGACACACATGCACACACACAGACATGCATGCAGTCGCCCACACATTTCCGAGTTTTGGTTCCGAGTTGTGAACGCTGTGAGAACGATTTGGTTGCCTGGACAAAACACTGATACACACGCACACACACACACGCACACACACACGCAAGATGCAGCCAGGCGATATGGGAATAGGATATTAGAATGTCAGGCGAAGGCTCGCATCGTTGCCCGGTGTCGGTCGGTGTCCGTTGCTGCTACCTGCCTGGCCACTTTGGCGCTGAGTTCGGCTTGCCTAATTTACTTGCGCCGACGCATTGTCCTTCAATGCAGCCAGCCAAAAATCGTTCCCTTTCTATGTGGCAGCAGCGCACTTGTGTGTGGTTCATTCATGAAACTGAATCTGAAATCTCTACCACTTGCAAGCTAACAAAAGGCACTGAACTGAACTGAACTGAGCTGAGCTGAATGTTCATTGCGGGGCCCTTTGGGCTACATTCAAGGCATCGATACGGAACTAAAGGAAGTAAATTACCGGATGTTGTATTCTCATTTGCTTGTTGTTCTTTGTGATACACCGAGATATCCTGCGGCTTTTGTGCACTCCGACCCACAACAACCTTGCTCATTTGTCATGCTGCTCCTTGTTGTCTGCCTCTTGTTCTTCACGCTTTTCGCATGAAATGACCAATAATAAACCTTATTTTTCTCCGTTCATTTGCTTCTTCTTCCTTTTTGGCAACAAGATGCACACACACAATTAAACAGATATATGCATGTGTACATTCGGTTGTATGGCAATAATTGCATTTCGTCGCTCATTAATTGCATATATGCAATGGCTTTTTAATAGCCCACCTGAGCTATGGTCTCATACGCTGCGCAGAACTCGACGCAACGTTTTCCCACGGCTGCTGGTGGTAGCACAACTGAAAAACAACAATTTTATAATGTTCACAATTTTGATAAATTACACGACAAATGTGCAACACACAACGCGGGCGAGGCTCGCGTTCCAGCTCATTGCCTGCTAATGTTTTGTCCTGCCAAAGGATAGCATTGCAGCGTGGGAGACACAAGCGGACAAACCGACTTCTGTGGGGTGCACCAACTCTCAAAAATGTATTAAAATTAAAAAAAAAATCAGCTGTTTATTGGAAACGACTTTATCGAAGAATTCGATTTCCGTTTCAAATTAAGCGCTTTTTATAAGGTCAGAAAAGTTAAAAGTTGATGAATTCCTAACTGGTTCTTGGGTACATTTAATTCGTTACAACCTTAATAATACAAAATAACCGTAATACCAAAAATATTTTCTTTAAAAATTACAATCACATATTTAATTTTTTGAATTGTAATTTTGTTTCAAACTCATTAGGTGTATGCACTGAAGATACTTTAAGTTATGCAGTCGGCCAACAATTTCCGCAGGACCTCAGAAAAATGAATTTTTTTTAACGTAGGCGCAAGCAGACTGTTCATATTTGGTGCCTTATCTATGCAAATGAGGTGAGGAACTTGGGCAATATGTACGCGAACTAGAGTCTGGGCAAACAGGAGAAACATGACGAGTAAACAACAACGAGAGCTGCAAAATGAAACAATATGAAAACAACATCAACAACATTAACAGCAAAGGCAAAAACAAATCAGCTGCGCAAGCGCACACATCAAAAGGTAAATGCCGACAGCACAAAAAATCCGGGATGGGACGCGATGGGACGGGACGGGACGGGATGGGACGGGATGGGTCCGAGTTCGACTCTCGAGTTGAAATTGCAAAAGGCGAAGACGAACGAAAGAAAAAATTAAAAGCTAAAACAAGCTGAAAATTCAAATTTATTTACACTGTGACGCATTTAAAACAAAGAGAGCGAGAAAAAATAAAACCACCCAAAAAAAAAACAAAAAAAAAACAAAAACACAAAATGTAGACAAATAAATGAGACGAAGGCAGGCCAACATCAACATCAACAACAACAACAACAATACGCATAACGATGTGAAAATAAATGTAAAAGCGAGCGACAGCGAGAGAAAGAGTACAAAATGAAACAAAAATAGGTAACTGGCAGGGCGGCAAACTGATAAAAATCAAGAGAACAACTTTTGCACTGAATTTACGAGCCCGCAGCCCAAATTGCATTAGCTTTAGGGAATGAGAATATTCCCACGTTATCCGGAGCACCAACATCAACATCAACTCAAACTGGCAATTGAATCGCTCAGGTGCTGGCTTGTTTCACCAGCCACCGGCTACAAATTATAACATATTTGAATGCCGACGCAACAAATTGTGAGCAGGACATGCCGGCGCAGGACCTTCCAGTGGTTGTTTTCACTGATAGCCATCATCAAGTGCAACAAAAAATGCTGCACTTGCATACGAAAATGCTGGAATTCAGCTGGGGGCGATCACCCTCAACGGCGCATAGCCTCACAAGACTTCAGTCAACCAGCCCTCAGCTATAGTCACCCTCACTGGAGTTGCACTTCCCTTCTCGTTTTTGTGTTGCAGCATTTCTATATAATTTTGTTGTTTGTCTGTCAAGTGACAAGTGTTGTTGCTCTCTGTTCCCAAGGGTGTTGGGCCACAATTAGCTATGGGGTAGTTTTCAGGTGCAAGGTCATTTATGATATCTGCTTGATGTGTTTAGACATTTCAAGTTCTTGATTATCCAATTACATTGTACTTTTTAGATGTAGTAGTTGTGGTTTTATCTGAAATCTAAAGCTGGTCTTAATGAAATATGGCGATAATATTGTATCTTTAAGATACGTCCAAAGTTCGCCACTATTGTAAAAATAGTCGTTACAATCAAAGCGTTTTCCCCATTCAAGTAAATCGATGTAATGTAATGTAAAAGGCAATGAAATATGGAAAGTTCACACAATTCAATTATCTGGCGGCCACAGAATTGCGTTAATGAAAATTGCAAATGCCGCGCGGGCAAATAAACAAAAATGCATTTCAAATGGAAAAGCCAAAAAGCCTGATGAAAACTGTAACTGCGGAAATATGCAAGGAAATTGCGAAGATGCTGACGGAATGATGGGCGAGCGTCTTCAGGGGGCGGGTCACAATCTGGCGGATATTTGTATAGACTGATTGTACATTTTTGGCAGTTGCCCAGGAAATTGCGGCTTAAACTGCGCGGTTGGAAAAAAGCGATTTAAGAATTACGCCAAATTGTTCAATACTTTTAATTGCTTAAAGATTTTATTACCAGCAGAATAGAAATAAGTTGTCTTTAACACGTTCGACATTCAGTTCACAAATGGAATCGAATTAGTAGCACTGAAAAAATCACCAAAATAGTTTCAAATTGTGGTTGCAAAAAAAAATAATAATAAAGAAAATAAAATAAGAAAAAAAAATGTATGAATTGTGTTCTTTAGTCATGAAATTCGCATTAATAATATAATTATTAAAACACACATAGTCACACACACACACACACACGCTCATATACAGGAGCAATGGCTGAAAAAAAGCGCAGCCTCACATCCGGTCAACATTTTGTCGCCGTTGCCGTCTCTTTCATGTGAACTCTTTTGCGGCAACAGCAGAGGCAAAAATTAAAAAAAGAGCTAAACCAAATTACACGAAGCTCTTGCACAAAAAAAAGCCACACACACTCATACACAATTATATATATATATATATATATATATATATATACATATATATTTACAGACTGAAAAATAGATATGTGGAGAGCCGTAGAGTGGAGACGGAGTTGGGAGTCGGAGTCTGGGCAGATTGTCCGTTGCTTAGTTAGACGCAAATCTAAAACAAGTTACAGTTCATTCATTTCCATTCATTCATTCAATCGAGCAACGAACCGGCTTTTGGTGCCCCATTCATCGACTCGGCCAGCGGATGTTGCCGTACTTCTTTAGAGGGCCTCAGTCTTAGCCTCAGCCTCTGTCGCAGTGGCAGGCACAGTTTTCAGTTCCAGCCTCAGACTCAGCCTCAGCCACAGTCTCGGTCTCAATCTGTGGCCCAAGACGATTTCCCTCACTAAACACACTCACGAACATAATTTGATTTTATTTATTTGTTCGCTTGCCAGAGTTAATAATTATAAATTGGCGTATGTTGGCCAACTCGGGCCACAACTGTATGTCCAACCAACTGGTCAACAAATAGATATAGACACGTTTAGATATCTCAAGTTGTGTGCGTGTGTCTATGTCTAAATATTTCTCCATTTTGTCGTTTGCTTTTTTTGTTTGCCTAATTCTTAATGATGCATAAAGTGCTTTGCTTGTCGCTCTTTTGCTGTTGTTGTTTTCTTTTGTTGTTGTTGTTATTGCTGTTGTTGCTGTTATTGTTGCTTAGCAAACACAATTTTGAAAGTTGATTGCAAATTAATTGCTAACCTGCCCCCATCATGCATGATTTCGATATGGTTTTCAATTCGTTTTTGCAATGCCAAATGCGGCTAGCTGCAAAAAATAAATTAACTACGTGTGATCTATATAGGTTAATATAGGCATGATTCAGGTGACAGCGTAACAAAATGAGCAAAATAAAATAAAATCATGTTGATAATAAATCATTGAATATTTAAATGCAAATACAATAAGCATTTCATTTAAGAGACCCCAGTAATGCAATACAATTACGCAATTAATTAATATCATTAATTTGATTCAATTGTGAATGATCTTAATGACTTAAGTTAACTTTACGAAAAATATTATGGACACGATTCAATGATTCGCATTGCTCAGTAACGAAGAGTTTGATATCGTTAAGTGCGCGTAGTTTGGTTCAGTGCACTCAGAGACAATCAAGCCCCGCAAAGCTAAAAAAAATATTGGCTACTTGGAAATAATTTCTAAGTAAACTTTAAACATTTCTTGTTCTCTGAAGTCCAGGTATTTTTTTCTTAAGTGTATTTGCATCAGTTTTGGTGACATTAGTGTATTTAACAAGCACAACATTTACTGTGTATTTGGATACTATTCTATTTTTGATTTCAAATATTTGATTTCAATATATGTTGGCAAATAAAATATAAGCTGTAACTGAATATACCAAAACTTTCGGCTTGCTTTCCGTCACATAGCCTAATCAAGGTTCAGGGCAGTTCACATGAAATACGAACACTTTTAGTTGCTCATTCAGTTGTAGCTATGGTTACAAACGAATCTAACTATGAATGTATTCGTTAGTATTCACTATCCAATGCAATTCGTTTCTGCGTTTCGTTCATTGCATTGACTGACTCTGTTGTTGTTGTTGTTGTTGTTGCTGTTGCTGTTGCTATTAGCGGCTTTCGCATTATACAATTTAATGTTTAATTTTTTTCCCCCGAGTCGAAAACAAAACAAAAACAATAACATCAACAACAACAACAACAACAAAAAGTCCAACTCACAGTTGCCGCTGATGTTGTTCTTTTGAATGTTCTTTGTTTTAAATTAACTCGACCGTAACGCTTTTCTATGGCGTAAATTTACATCTACGTACGTAACGAAATAAAACGAGCACAAAAACTGAAAAATAAACTAAAAAAAAAAAAATAAAAATAAAAGCTGAAAAAAGGCAGTTCGAGTCCCAACATCGAGGAGACGCCGTCATCGTCACTGGCGTCGACAGCAACAATGGGTATACGAAAATATATATATAAATGTATGTGTGCATATAGAAATATATATAGTGAATAAACGGGTAGGCGACTACATATTGCCACCACACTCGAAACGAGCAGCCTTAAAACCCATTTGAATTCTCCATTCCGCTAACCTATGGGGCAAGGGGTGCACCGAGCACTATTTGATCCAATGCCATTGCTGGTGTTGCCGTTGGCGCGCGTCAGATTCCGCCGAGTATGGTAATAAATTAAACGAGATCTGCCGAGAACGCTACAACGTGGCAGTAGTAGCTAACCAACTGGCAATAGTAGATACCACAAAAATAAAAAATAAAAAATAAAAATAAATAAAAGGGAAACCGCAGGGCTGCAACTCCCCCAATACGAGCGGAATAAAAATTCTAAGCTGTGCGGCTTTTGAACCATGCTAAAAACTGAAAATACCATTAAACCGAACCGTTGACTTGACTTTTCACAGCTTGGCGCACCAGCACCAGCACCACCACCATACCAGAACCACAAGCACCACCAATAGTTGACCAACGGAGCGCGCAGGCGCGCAGTACAAATCTTCAACTTCAACTCTCCAACTCCATTTCGAGTATGTTAATTAGCTACAATGTGATTTCTGGCTTGAAGGCCTCCGAGTTGGCTCTAACCATTGTTGCTCTGAGTATGATTAATATGCTATTCTAAGTGTAGCTTCTGCCACCGCCTGAAGTGGGCGCATTAAATTCCGCTAAATGCTTTAATAATATGCCTAGGCCAGTTACTAGCTTCTAGATTCACTAGAAGTCAATTCCATCTCCCCTTCCCTCTCTCTCTCTCTCTCCCTCTGTCTATCTCTCTTCCCTTTTTAATTTTTCTTTGCCCCTGCTCAAAAACAATGGCGTTAAAATTAAAAATGAAATTTAATTTTATGACCTTAACAAATTTGCAATCAACATAATTTTTAGTCGTAGATGTTATGACTTAAGGGTTTTATGTGCTGTTGCTGTTGTTGTTGTTGTTGCTGTTGGGGCATGGTGCGTGGCTCGTATTTGAATATTAGTTGGCCGTCTTTAGCCACTCATTGTGATGAATGGGAATGGTGTCTTTTGACCGGGCCCAGTGTTCTGCTTCGTTGCCACATAATTTGTGGGAGGTGAAGATTGTACTGCGTTAATGGCTGAATTTAGAGTAATTAATATAGGCGGAAGGCTCTAAAAGTTATACACTTTATTTGCCTCACATTGTATGCAAATCGACTGGAATTCGATATCTGTTTGTTTATGTGCTTCCTTCATTCCAAAAATGCTTAACCTGATTCGAGGGTTTCATTGTATTTTGATTACTTTTACTGGATATGAAATGGTAATACAACTTTATCCTTTATTTGCAGAACTCTAATTTTATTAGGACTTTCTGATTTCGAATATTTTTTTTTATAAACTTTAAATTCTCGGAAATTAAAAAAAAACACCCATTAACCTCATTGATTGAAGCGATTCACTTTGTAGATACATAAAAAATGGTTATTTTACTCAAATGCTTTATTCTTGGAATTGAAATAGTTTTGATGATTTGATATTGTTAGTCATCACCCTATCCCCCAAATAAAAAGTACAAATGTATGCATTTGTGTGTGCAAATCTATCAGTACTCGTGCGATGTGCCGTATGATACGAATCCCATTGTCGCTTTCAAAATCAACAAACTGTAACTAAACTTAAACACTTGGCACACACTCAAGAATCCACAAATGTCACAAATACATTTATGAATCTTGTGCTTGTATTCGCGATAGCTAAAAGAGATGTGGCTGTGTGTGTGTGTGTGTGTGTTGTTGTTGTTGCTGTGAGTGTGTGTGACACGCAATATGGCGATCAGAGAGGCGTTAGTTCTGACTCTGACCCCGTGGCGTGGAGTTGCTGGAAGGTGGAAGAGGGGCGTCTGCATGGGCACTCAAATGTATCTACAAGTCAAATATGCATTAAATGTGTCATTTTGTGAGGCAACAACCTACGCGCGGCACGAGCAAAGACGCTACTTGCATGGCCAGGCGAACTGAAAAGCGAGTGAAGCACTCACCAGGCCAACTGACGGACGGACTGCCGTGGTGACGGACTGACGGAGTGACGGACTGTCTGTCAGGTCTGTCTGATCGGTTGGTTGGCTGGGCTGAGGTTATATGCCGACATCAGCATGATGTTGTTGCTCTGCCTGTTGCTATTGCTGTTGCTGTTGCTGATGATGATGATGAACATGAATCAACAGCCATACAACGGCAACAATGGCAACTCTTCAAGCTTGGACAAACATTTCACGCATCAAGCATTTTATTGTGTAGAAATATATTTACAAAAAAAAAAAAAAAAAAAAACCAAAACTGAAAACTGAAAACTAAAAACAAAAATCAAAACGAAGAAAAAATAAACACAGAACTGAAAATAGAACAAATTTTTAGCGAATATTCGTTCAACAATAGTCCATGGAATCCATTTGACTGGTGTTGAAAGGTAGTTGGCCTTTCTTGCATGTATCTACAACATTGGTGTTAAGGGGCTTCCAATTAAATCCGAGAGCAAATGGGTTTGACCATATTTTAAGAAGACGCATCGCATCGCCTTGTAGCCGAGAGAACAATGCAAAGCCAGCGATAATAAAAACAATTTTGCGTGCAAATATCTAAGATACACTAGCCTAGATGCGCTCTCAACCAAAACACTCAAAGACCCTGGCTGTCCACAAACACACACACACTCACACTCACACACACACACACGCACGCAAAGACATAATCATATGTGAGCTATCTGTGAGTTATTGTATCTTGCCGTTTGTACAAATGATGAGTAAGCGTTAGCTGCAAAAAAACAAAAAAAAAACAAAAAAAAATCGATTCATGAAAATCGAAAAGAAATAGAAAAAATCTTTACAAAATGAGAGTAGGCACATTGAAAGTGATGAACTCAAGCAAATCGCCACATAACACCTAAATGTAATGCGTTCCAGAATGCAACACAGTTGTAAATCACTCGACGTACTCAAATTGTGTTTTGGGGGTGGGTGGAAGAGGGTTAACTATGGATTATATGTAGGCATGTGGCTCAGAAATCGCTGCCCGATGACGAAACTCAAAGCATTTTCAACTTTTTTGCGCTTCGTTGACTTTGCTTGCAGTAGGTGTTGTATTTGGTGGATGGAGCTTCGACGTTGTAGGTGAGGGCAGAGACAGCTCAAATTAAAACCAACTTTTCAAAAGAATATACACACACAGAGAGCCAAACACATGCTCCAAAGAAGAAACGACCATAAAAATAAATTCAAGTTGGTAGCTGAGCGTTCATGACACTGTTTCTTGGCTCTTCGACTGTTAAATTTGGAAAACCTTTGCAAGGCATAAACTCTATTTTAATGGCCACAATTAATCATAATTTGTTTTAGTTTTGATGGTTGTTTGGTTATTAAGTCGCTCTTAATGCCGCATTGCTAACTAGTACACACAAAAATCCGCCAGACGAACACCTGGATGATATAAATATCCAAAGTTCATTTGCATAACTGCCATTGCACTTAAGGACACAGCCCTGAGAGGCAGTCAAAGTGTCAACAAGTCATGCACTCCAGCCAAGATAGCCAGCAATTCCAACAATTTTCACACAATCTCCAAGCTCCACGGATAAGTGTACACAAATTCGTGTATGCAAATGGGCAAGCAGCGAGACACAGAGAGGGAGAGGGAGGAGAGACGGTGAGGTGGAAGTTAGCTAAAACATCAATAATATGTAAATGCAGCAAATTAATGACTGACAAAAAGACAATCGAAACGAATTAAGCAAACAAGCTACAAAACCAGCAGGAGGGTACCAGATCCAAACACCGCACGATGACAAGCCGACTCATATAATTTGTATGCGGGCAGCGGGCAGCGGGCAGCGGGCAGCGGGCAACTTGGAACTGGCAACAGTCCGATCCAAGCCGACCCGATCCGACCGATCCGCAAGATGAATAAAAAGAAAAAAAAGAACATTGTCACAGGGGCTCTGAGTTCGTTTAGAATATAGAAATTATTGAATCAAATTGAAGACGTCGAGCCGCGCCAACTAAAAGAACCGAGCACTGACGACGACGATTTACGATTAAGCATTAATGTAGATTTTAGTCTAGATTCTGTGGCTGATCACTCTTTGGTCTTGTGACACTCACCACAAATTGAAGCTGCACAGCTGCATGAGAAAGTTTGCCACAATGCAATAAAATTTATAATGAAAAGATTTCAACATTAAAACTGTTTGAAATTTCGTTGCACACCAATTTAATTCTAACACATTTGTTAAACTTTATCGATCTATGAAATTGTGTAAATAGACACAAAAACTGCATTTTAATTTTCAACTAATTTATAATATGATTTTCATTATCATTGAGCACATCCCAAGGAAGCGTCTGTCCAATTCGTTGTGCTCCTTTTAAAGATTAGAAAAATTGATGTTGTTTTTTTTTTTTTTGTCAAACTTGTTGATTATCTAATTAACATCGCACACTTATGGCTTCGAATATGAAAATTTCGTTAACTTTTATGGTCATAATGTGTCAAAGACCATAAATTTCATGAATTTATAGTAATGTGCACAGCAGCAGCAGCAGCGACTGGGCCATAATATTGTGAGTGAGCAGACGACATCGGTCTCAGCCTTACTCTAACTGCAGCTTGAGCATGTTGTGGGCAGAGGCAACGATTATTAATAAATTTGTGTGGCGCATGCTACATCATGTTAACACTGTGCCAGTGATGCAAAGAGTAGCTCAGCAGATGCAGCCACATAGATACAGATACAGCTACAGATACAGCTACGGCTACGGATACCGATGCAGATGCAGATGCAGATACAATGCAAAAGATACAATGTATTAATGATGCGTCGCTGTCGCTCCAATTTGTACGGCGTCGCATTAAATGAATGTATCTCAAGCTGTGCTGAGGGAGAATGCCATATATGTAAACAATTTAAATAGATATTTAGATATGCTGTCGTCGCGGTCTCCGGCAGCCTACGCTGGCGCCAAGCGCACCGCAGACACATTTAGCTATTTGTTTTAAAATTTTATTTCCGTTTCAATTTCAATTTCACATAAATAAATTAAAAGCCAATCCAAATGAACACGAATACAAAAAAAAACAATAATAATAATAAAATGAAATGAAATGAAGAAAAAAAAAAAGAAAAAACAACGATCGCACTCCACACTGAATGGATTGCATTCCGCATTAGCGATTAATAAAGATCTGGATCTGGCCATTAGGGGCAAGACAGATATCGCTGCCATACATAATCGTAATTGTTGATCGGGGCCGTAATCGTAATCGTAGGTGCTTTGATTGCCTTTCAAGCAAATTATTGCCGAAATAACATTCCGCCGGATGCACAAAACATATGCCAATCCATGTATCTACCAGACACAAAGATACAAAGAAACTTGTATCGCCTAAAATTCGATGAGAGGATGTGCCATAAACAACTTTGATGGCTTAATGGGCAGATCTTCATGAGCAATGGCCAACATCGTTTGTCATTGATTCAACACTAATTACACGCCTAATCCGATGTGTGTTTGTGATTTGTATTTATGGATATGAACAGGCAGGTGGCGTATTCATATGTATCTTATGGATAGTGTTCGCTTACCGCTGTGTGGCATGGCGGGCGTTGGGTTGTGGTAGCTGTTGCTCTTATCACTGCTCGCTGTTGATGTCCCATATTCCATGGACAGGCGACTAGCAATGCTGTTGTTGCTATTGTTGTTGGACACGGGCGTCGTGGCTGGTGTTGCTGCTGGGTAATTGGCTACCTGATGGTCTGATCCGCTGACCGAGGCGGTGGTGGTCGATTCATAGGAATTGCCATGCACAATATCCTCATTTGGCTTTTCACAATCTGCCAACGGAAATTCAATTAGTTAAACAATATTTTCATTATTTTAAATAGAATCGACCTAAACTAAAAGCCTTCTTTTTTTTGCTGCGCTTTGCCAACAAAGTCCACAAATTGTTTAAAATTCGTAGACCTCAGTTAAATCAAATTGCGACCGGTCCCAGACCGGAAAGGAAGCAACAGGCAACAGTTCATAGAACCCGTTCACTAGTCACTCCACACCCACCCCTCAAACAACTTTAGTCCTTGATTTCGTTAGCGTACGCTCCGCTGGCCAGTAGACTTCCGCCAACTCAGCTGCCAATTTGCATTCTAGCTTATGAACAGGTAAATTTGGTTTGATATTGCATTACTACTGCTTTTGAAAGGGTCTTCATTGAATTATTTGCATGCGCAAAATTCGCAAATATGTTTTAAAAAGGCCAAAACTTGCCAATAAATAAATATTTCTAAATAAAGTAAACACGAATCAAACACGGTCAGAACATGTCAAATTATTAATAAATCTACTATCATCTTATATCTGACACATTAATGTTGATAACCAGTGTCTGAATATTCAGTAATATTTGTAGTTTATATAGCCCCCATGACTTTTACCTTGATTTGAGTGTAGGACATTCAGATATTTCCTAAATATTCAAACTTTAAATGTACAAAATGAATCTTAAATTATGTGGAACTATAGGGGAGTCATTTAGCTTTGTGGTTTATTGCCGATTGCCTTGACAGAGTGACAGAGTGACAGACCGATTGAGTTAATGTCCGAGTGGCGCCAATGTCTGTTGTTCTATGCTGGTCACGTGCTCACCTTTTTGTAGTAAATCCAAATGCTCCCAGAGAATATCGCCCGTGTATGGCGGCGTTATGGCCAAGAATTCCTCTTTGCCCAGCTCGACCATCTCACGGCCGGTCATTTTGCAGAGTGGCACCATGGAGGGCAGGGAGAACTCATTTTTGGCCCAGTTGAGCCAATAGATGACATGCTCCTCCGTCCAATCGCGGGGATCTACAAAGAAGTGTAGCAAATAAAGCAAGCAAATAAAATACATAATTAAATTAATTACTTTTTCGAATGCCACGTTCATTGGTTGCCTAATTAATTGTTATACGTATTCATATTAGATGTTATTGTTGTTATTGTGCGTGGGAGCGCTGTTAACCAAATTTCATTTCTATTTAAAGTCTATTGCTGTGGGAAACGATTAATATTCATTTATGATCACGTCTTTGTATGGGACTGTTTGTAAATTATTATTTCATTGGCGTTGCCAATGCAACCAATTGAAATTTCGACAAGTGCATTGAGAGTTGAATTGTGTTTGCCATTTGGGAAAGTTTTTCTTCTTTTTTTTTAGTTTTTTTTTTTGTTTCTTTTCTATTAGCTGTTGGTATCCTTACCTTTGGTTATATTAAAGTTCTGCACCTCCTTTTCCCATGAGGCAAACGAGGCTTTCAGCACCTCGTTTACCTTGCGATTTGTGCCAGGTGTGAGGGGAGGCATTGTTGTGGGCCCATCTAAAAAGAAATGAAATCAAACATTATTATTTGCTGCACATTGAGTTAAGTCATGTATGTTAAAGGGGATGTGCTCTACTCCTTTGTATCTGTATCTAATTAATTACCTCGCAACTTGACATTGCCAGTGTGTAGCTGTTGCAACTGAAATTTATCCGTTAAGCACTGACAATTATTGCTAAGGAATGCTTGATTATTGGTATTGCTGTAGTTGTTGTTGCTGTTGCTGTTGCTGTTGCTATTGATGTTGTGATTGTTGCAGTTGTTGCAGTTGTTGCTCGTATTGTAGTTCGCTGAGCGCAATGGCGGCAACATGCGACTCTCATTCCAATCGATCCATTCATTTGTCATAATTTTGCGGGTTACGACTCGTATCTCAACTGGCCAATGAGTATGTTGTGGTGGGTTAAGTAGTATTGTGCTCTTGGGTGTCAAAAGTCAAAACAATTTAAGATGACTCCGATCATTCACGACTCACTCACTCAAGGGTGGCAGCCAACGTTGCAATAGTTGGATTCAATTGCTTTCAATTTATTGGCGTGAAAATCAAAGCATCAACAAACATTAACTCGAAATGTCAGTGAAAGTCGCGACCCTTTCTTGAACAAACACGCCGTTTGATCTCGCAGATACAAATGTATCTAGTGGTTGGTTCGCTCTGTTACTTGCTTTACTTGCTTTACTTGGGGCGCAGTCTGTTCGCCTTGTGTGTTTGTGATTTGCAGCGCACAATAATTTAAATTGATGGCAGAACACGCTAATTAGTAATAACTCATCACAGCACTGTTATTAACATATAAGTTGTCATTATTGTCTTGGCAGCGAGTGTTGGTTTTATCAGTCGCGTTCTTTAATTTTTATATTTTTTTTTTTTTTTTTTTTTTTTTTAATAAACACACAGGCGCACATACACACATACACACACACAGCACAGCACAGCACAGCAGGGTATAGAAGCAAAGTGCGATAAGATTTATTTAAATTTATTTAAGTTTAATTTACGTTGCACAATGCACAACAAAAAAAGAACACTGAAATAATTTTTGTAACTGGTCTGTGGTTCTCTGTGTATCTATTGGATTGCTGGATTTGTGAAGCCAAACTGAAACGAAACGATCGCCTCGTCCGTTGGGTATCCTAAACAACGAGAAGAAACGAGCCAGAGAGACACCAATACAAGCGCAGAGAGCGCCCAGAGAGCGAGAGATATGAGTGCGCAACAAGTGGAATTGAAATGCTCGCCTCATAAATCTCGGAGCGAGCGAAACAAAATGGAATTCATTCACAAACGAAACGGTTTGAGCGTAATAACTGGGAGAGTGTCTGTGTTTATATATGCATGCGTGCGTCTGTGAGCGCGTGTGCGTGCATGTGTGTGCGTTTATGTGCGTATGCCTGTGGAACGGAAACGGCCATCATATCGTGCCGATAACAACAGCAGAGCAACAGCTACACCTAGTGAAACAACGCAACAACAACAAGCTGTTTGTTTAGCACTGAGAAAAAAATGTGCACGAAACGAAAGCCAAAGCAAACAACAAATAAAAGCATGCAAAGGCCGGCAGCAACAGGTGACACTGCGTACAGGGTGTAACAGGTGTACAAAGTTCAAAAGCACTCTCTACCGCTCTCTCTCTCTCTCTCTCTGGTAGTAAAAAAAATTACTCGCAACAACAAGTTGGATAATCAAGATCAAGTGACCAACGGCTACAAAGTAGCAGCTACAATTTTCTTTTTCTTTTTTACTAAAGAAAAAAGGAACGTATTAATGCCTGTGTAATTCACATATGGCAAATCTACTCAAGTTTCCTTCTTGTGTGCAGCAGGCAAACAACAACAAAAACGACAGCAGCGTATTTATGAATGAATTTCTTATGTTGCCTTACACGCGCATTCTCGCTCGAAAACTCCAGCAACAGACAATGAGACAGCAGCAAGAAGTTGTAGAAGGAGAAGGAGAAGACAGAGACGAAGAAGAAGAAGAAGCGACTCGTCGTCGGCTCGCTGTCTTTACATCAAAACTATATATATAACAACAATAACAACAGCAGCAACAACAACAACAACAACAACAGCCACAACAACAACAACAGCAGCAGCACGAACAACAATGATCGACGTCGGCGTCGCCACTTCCGCTGCTTCCGTTCGCTTTGCTTCGCATTCGTATCGCTATCGAACGAACACAACAAGTCCCGTGGTGTATGTGAATGTGATAAAGTAGGAGAGCCAAGAGAAGTGCAAAGAGCCAAGACGAAGACCAATGCGCACAAATTATAAGTGCTATATAACTATGTGTGTATGTATGTGTGTATCAGTGAGTGCGCGAGAATTTAGAAACGTCAGTTAAAAACGGCAAAAGGCCAACAGATAAAGCTATTATGACAAGGCGGCCAGGTAAATTTATGAATGAAACAAACGAACGCTAAATGCGGCGTCGACTTTCTGCGACTTTATGAATGAATTGAAATTACGTGCGGCGACGACGCAAGCAGCGCCGCGACGTCGCTCAAATCATTTCGTCATCATTATCCCAAAACCGCATATGATTGGCGACAAACGGCAAAGCCGATGTCGAAGTAGCCCTGCCTCACCGGCAACACATAAATATGCATTTAAAAAGCTATCTGCGCAATACATATGGATGAATGCATCGTATCGGCGTCAGACACAATGTGCCCATCTTCGAGGTGGGCGCATCTGCGTGTCGAGCAAATTGCTAATCGCAAGTGACTACAAATGCTTGACATTGCACATGTTTATGTTTATGTATGATAGATATGTGTGGTGCCTCATGCCCAGCAGTTGGTTGGCCAAAAGGGAAAAGCTCTTTAAAACACAAGTAGTTACAACATGAAATTACAAAACGTCTGTGCGTGTCTGAAATTCATTATCTGCCCCGGCCGGCTTTGTCTGTACGAATCTTGATGGAGTTCCGTTGGTGGGCCACACACACCAAAACGACAAACAACTTGGGTGTTAATGACTAGGCTACATTCCTAGTCGATACTTCTTGGACCTTCGCTTGCATGCGATCTGCTGCGGTTGTTGATCACTTGCTCACTCGCTCACTCACACATACACAAACAACTATGCTTATGAGGTGTTCATTGTTTGCTCTTGACGCTGAACTGGGTCAATAAAGTCATTACATGCCGCACGATCAATGAAAATGTGAAGACTTAATCCGAATATGATTGAAATTTGCGGGCTAACGGAAACCTAAAGTAAAACCAAAACGGGGAATTCTGAATTTGCAAATCTTTGGATACACCTGACATGGCTAAAACTGGCTTTCAATTTCAGTTTTCAAGTGTACCATTTCTCAAAATAATAGGAGCCACTTGAGTTGAAATGGCTTTGTAAATTATTAAGGCAAATTTACTTATTTTTCTCAGCGAGGCTAAACTCCGAGCATCGCTGCAATATATTTATTCGATCATTTTATGCGCAACAAGTCACTTGCTGAGTTTGGTCTACAGTACAAATGTCACGTAGTCCATATTTAAAAAATCTCGTTATTAAGCTTTCCTTATGCAAAAGGCATCGTGGTCCGTAAGACACTCGGTGATTCACAGCATTTGACTTCTAATCTTTAGTTTCTACTATTATTTATAATTTTTTTATAAATGAGCACTTTCCGCTTATGCCGCTTATCAAATTTCCAAGAAAACGCACAGCGCAACATGTTTCAAAGTAGACGAAGAAAATCGTGCGAGCAATCGCAATAAAATTGTTCGGTAAGGTTCTTTTGCGATAACTTATCAAGTTGATAAAGCCAGCTGACTATTATTGATAGTTTTAATGGCATTTCCGAGTACATTTCCGACACATAGTAAAAATTAGGACTCGTTTAGAGTTCCACTATAATCAGAAATCCAAATGTAATCAGTGCGTGTGTTTTTTATATATATATATATATATATATATATATATATATATATATATACGTGGGAAACGTGAATGTGAACAAGTTAACTACCGGTCTTACAACGCAAATGTGATCGTTATCGAATATAACGACAGATTGGGAACTTATTAAGCGTGATTGGCCATTTTTTTTATCATTTGAAGTTTGCACTCAGCTAAATGTGGAGGTTGAGAGAGCTCGATTAAAATTGTAGAGAATTTAATACATAAGCATGTGCATATTATAAGTATTCAAACAAAAAATCCCCCACAAACAGGAAAAGATTAATTTCAAACTTTTAATGGAGCATGTGAAAGTTGAAGATCATTTAATTCGTTATTTATAAATTAAACTTGGCTTTAGCCCGAGAAATATTAGAAATCAATGCATGCATAGTAAATACCCTATAAATCCTGCAACTAGAGTATTTTTGATTAGACAAAGAGAGAACTTTAATAGAAAATATATTTTACAATGTGAAGCGCAACCAATACACATATAAGGAAGAGAAACATATATACAAATAATGTAAGTAGAACACTTCTTCCGATATTGCCAAGACTAAAACTCCTTCGTTCTTCCTTCCTCGCAGATAGATTGGAACTCTTCGATAACCTACCAAGACAACAATCAATCAATCAACAGTTCAAACTTTATTGGCGGCGTAGTAAGACTGCCAATAAGAATCAAGTTGGTCAATGTGGCTTTCTCCCCCTAACAACTGCCCAACCTAACCTAACCTAACCATAACTGGAAGTAAATATATAATATACTATCAAAACAATTTAATTATCGTAACAACTAATAATTATTTAACTTGCTGCCATATTATTTAATCTAGCATATCAATTAAACCATTGTCTCGCACATCTTTAATGGGTGTCCACCCAACTGGTTGGAGGACGTGCAACTAACTACTCACAATTTGATTCCAGCCAGATAAAATTAGCAACGGCAAATGGCAGCCAAAGGCGAACAACCAAACAGCAAAACAACCACAAAGCGACGCAGCTCATAGAAGGCAACATCATTATTAAGTATTTGCTATTGACTTCCGGTCGTTTGATATTTCATTACCAACTTCATGGGGTCGGATATGAAGATGAAGTTGGGCCTTCTGTTTGCACAGAAAACCAAAAGTCAAAGAGCTTAATTCTATTAAATTGCAAACATAGTTTGCTCTGTTCCCAGGCTGGGTGCGAGTTCGATAGAAATTAAATTGGTTAAATATAGTTCGATTACAAACAGTATTCAGGTAGTGTTATACATATATAATTGAAATGCTACTCTTAACTCAATTTCCCATGACAGGCACTGCAACGTCTTCGTCTATTTTTTACACCCTGCCCACATTGCAAATAATGTGACTTCTTTTTATCTTCAATGTCCTTTGCAAATCCAGCTTCAGCTAGAAATGACTTTGGCTTCGGGCTAAACAAGGCAACTTTGTGGATTTTTCAACTAATTTGATTCAATTCCGATTGAAGTTGATTGCAACAGCTTTTTAGCTTAATAAGTCGAACCAAGAATACTCGCTGACAGTCGAATGTTGTGCATTTAGTGCTTAAATCGTAAATTATGTCAATAATGGGGCGACATAAAAAAGTTTATGTAAATACGATGTCAAACTGAGGCAAAATGCGACAAGTTCTTGGAAAAGTTGTGAACGTTAAAAATATATTTTTTAAAAGTGTATGGGCGACTATTTGAACGCTCTAACAAATACAAATATACAAGTGGCTTCAGTATTAAAGCATCTAAATACTCGAGTTATCTATTATTACGACAATTGTAAATGCTTCAAGACAAAAAAACTGTACAAATTGATGAAAATAATTATAATTTTTTAGTCAAAGAGTATTTATAATTTGATATGGCAAAAATATGAATATGTTTAGTATTTGTATTCTGTGCCGTTTTCATTTCTACGAAAAGCCTTGTGCAGTTTAATTAAATTAATGTTACACAAGAAATACAATAGCAACAGGCATTCAACTTCAGTTCTGGATAAAACGAGGAACTTCAAAATTATATTGAAAGCGAATAAATCAAATAAAGTGCATCCAAATTACGACAAAGCATATAGTGGCGTAAAAATAAATATGTATGCATGACAGGCTGTCTCGGTGTCTGTCTCTGGCTGGAGTCGATAGCGGCTGTGGTGGGGTGTTTTTCGGTTTATTTTTTATTTTTTTCGATATAAAAATAATTGCAGGAATTGTGTGAGACAACGCTGACGTCGTTTGCCTGACAAGCAGCGCCAAACCACCGGACAGATACTTGTAGTTGTTGCTGTTGTTTGCTGTGGGCTGTTGGCTGATGGCTCTTGCTGCTGCACTTTTGCAGCTGAAACAGCAAAAGCAGCGCGCAAGTGCAAAGAACAGTGCAGTAGCAGCAGCAGCAGCAGCAACAGGAGGAGCAGCTAAAGCAGCAGCAGCAGCAAAAGACAGAGAAAACCAGTGAAAGATGTGGCCAGGCAGGCAAAGAGCTGAGTTGTCGTATGAAACTTACTACACCGGAAATATAAAATTACACACTCAACACTTAAATTGTGTATGCCCGCCTTGGCGAACCTGTGTGTGTGTTTGTGTGTGTGTGCGCGCGCGATTGTGTGTTTGTTTCTCACATGTTGCATGCTGCAAGACTCAGAGAGGATCGCCTGTGCGTGCCCCGCAAGACAGGGTGCAAAACGATCGAGCCCAATACGAACGTTCCGAATATTTGGAGTAGAAGACAATCGTTCAAAAAAAAAATTGATATAATTAATTGGCATTTTGATGAAGGTAGCAGCCACTGAGAAACGAAAAATGAAAAATGCTGCACCTGAGCCGTGTGATAATTGTCCTTTTATATACACATTATCAAATTAATTATGCTCAAGGGATTTATTTTTACATTTAGTTCAATAAGAGAATGCTGTGAAGGTAAGGAAGAACTTTAAATTCAATTTAACATAATGCATTAATAGACGTACGACTGACCATCAATCCACAGTATATTATTCTACAGACCATGAAAATTCGCAGAACACGAAATTCCCACGCACTTGAACTTGAAATTCTTTTTGGCGAGCATTTTTACATACATCTGGGTTTTAATATAAATGCTCATATTTGTTTTAGGCAAAGATGAAATAAAGACCCGAAAAAATGAATGGTTCGACTCGAATTACAAAGACACACTCGTCGTCTCTGCGGATCCTGTGAGCGGTACACAATGAGGCTGCCTTTCAGCTTTTACCTGCTAATCCCCCCAAGAAGAAAAGGGCTCTTCAAGGGACTGAGCGAATTGTCGAAGAGGTGAATACCCTGCATGCCGGTTTGCGGTATGCTCGACTTGCCGGCCAATGCGCGAATCATTGCGAATGCAGACGATTTAATCTGAGAGCAACTATCACTTACCGAGGTACTCGTACATTTCAATGCCTCGATCAAGGACTCGTCGCGTTGGCGTCTGGCTCCACGAGTCGTGGGAATACGAATATTTCTTGGTTTCCTTTATTTTTGTGCGTTTTTTTTTTTTTTTTTTTTTTTTTGGTATTTTTGGGCTAAATTCTCAAGCTGCTGCTGTTGCTGCTGGGGCTCTTGTCTCCCCTCAATCTTTAAGCACTGATTTCATTTCATTTAATTTTTTACTCAACTCCTTTTGCGCTACTCCCACTAAGGCTGTCCGAAACAAATTTGAAAAGAGTCGCCAGCGAACTGCTTGGCAGCTCGACCAGGTAACCGCTCGAGCTGCCAAGTAAATGATTAGCAGTTGCGATAGCCTGTCCCAACGATACCTCATAATAAAACCCCGCCCACTTAGGCACATGGCAATCGCATTTCTTTTGCGAATAACCCAAACATAGTCTAACGTATACGCAATAAATGTCGAGATAATTGTAATCACATACAGAAGACGTGCTGAAGGCAACTCACATTTGGAATGTATATTTCTAAAACCGGAAGTTTCTCCGTGCCTATCTGAGCTCTAAAATTAGTTCGATCTTTTACATATTTAGTTACGTAATATTGGCATTTTAATACTTAACATATAAAATTTGTTTTAGATAGTTTATAATTCATAAACTAAATTTATGCATAGCACTCGAGAGAAAGAAAATCTTTATAGTTTTCAGTGCGATTTTCGAAAATTCAACCTGATTTTCTTTTTCCGAGTGTAGCGATAGAAGAAGAATTTCCCAGAACTACGTGTAAATCAGCGAATCATACTTGTTATCGAAACAAGTCCAAATAGCGCGCAGTCTGCGCCCTGTCGTCCCGTCGTGTGCAAACTAAACCACAATCACAATGGCCGGGCATTTAGCTCCAGTTTTGAGGGGGAGAATCTTCGAGCGACATTTTTCTTGTCTGCCAGCTGCTGCTTTAATTGTTGTCTTTCAATTTTAATTTCATTCAATTAGCCTATGGAAATCTGACAAAAACCAACAGAATAAGCTGTGCGCGTGCGCATTGCGTTCGCAGCTTTAATTGTGCGTTGTTAGTCAGTTCATCAGTCAGTCCGACAGTCAGTTCGTCAGTCCGTCGTTCGGAGAGAATTAATTAAGGGTGGGCGGTACGAATAATATGTCTAATTGCATTTGCTCAGACTCATAAAAGTTTGTGTTGCATGTCATCTTTAGGGGGAGTTAAATAAACTCAAAAGTTGAAGTTCTCTGAGCAATCTGCATTTATATATAAAAAATGAAATGCACTTTCCGAAGCCTTAACATTGGCATTGAATAGAAAATGCTTTATCGAAAAAGCTGTGTGTTGTGAAGGTTAGGATAAGCCGAGTTAAGTCAATAAATCACTGAATGAATCATTCAATTTAATCATCCAATTATTAACTGAGACTGCACTGCGTTTTAGGACTACAACATTCTTCTTCTTCGTTCATAAGAAGTATGTTACCATATTTTAAAGACAAATGGCACAAATGTTAACGAACAAAATACTCACAGGAATAACAAATACAATAAAAGCAACAACAAATGTTTGTTTAGCAAACGATCAACACAAAATACAATTTATGTCGACAAGCCAAAGTCAATCGAGAGATATGCGGTGTGAAAGTGTGTGTGTTTATAAAGACTGGAAATCCCCAACAAGAACAATTGAGACTACTTGTTGGCGATGATAGAACATTGAGATACCTTGCAACTGGTTATTGAACCTATACAAATTTCTTAAGACTAAATTGGAACTTATTAAAGGTATATTTTACAAATGTCTTGAATGCAAAGTGTGTCAAATTAAGGCAGATTAAAAATGGAATTTGTATGGCGATTGAAAGGGGAGCACAATCCGAATGCATATATGCACTTTGGCAGCATCATATGGTAGGGTATACGAGAGCAACAACACAGCCGTAAGCCGTTCATGTAATAAAATTGATGATCAAACGAAAACTCTCACATTTTGTGCCGTGAATGCATTGGCAATGAGCGAGAATCGGGGCAACGTGAACGGAACTGAGATCAATCGTCTAATATTTGGTACGATTTTGGTTCTCGCTAAAAGCGAATAAATTCATTTTTAATATGTATGTTCCAATGGCAGAAGAAAACACAAGAAAACACAAGAAAACAAAAACGCCACAGACAACACATTATGGTTTTTCATATTTGTACAGCCCATCTTTATGGGTATATTGTTTCAGCAACAACAACAACACACAACAATAACAACAAGCACAGCAACAACATTAAAGAACACAAACAGACTGCGCGGCGTTTTTGTTTCAATGAATTTGCGTGCAGTCTTCGGCGGAACTAGTCATGTTTACAAACAATGCCCAACTACGGTACACATTATGCTAAAATTCAGGAAAAATGTACCAAAAATTTATATATATTTAGTATAGTCGTACATACATATATAACAATATGTGGCAATATATTTGACCAGTAAATTGCTGCACAATAAATTCACGCTAAGTCGCATCCGAAAAAGCGCATTGTTTATTTTCCAAACGATTTTCCTACAGCAGTTGTACAAACATCAAACGACAAAAAGAAAAACGGAAATCTAACAGCGCAAAAAATCGAAAGCTAACAAAAACGCATTTTTATGTTTCGAAAAACGATTTGTTATATTTTGTTCATTGGCTACCCCGACTCCTTCCTGTGCCGCATATTAAAAGCCAAAATCATTTTAACACACAATTATGAGTGGTAAAACGCACCACAATTGGTAAGTTCTGAGCGAGTTTCAGGGGTGGGGCGATGGGGGCTCACACAATGAGGTGTTATTGCAGTCGATAGATCAAAGCATTTGCTTTCATGTTTGTTGCCATTGCACTTGTTGTGGCTGCAGTGCGTCTGGGCCGGTAAACTGGGCGGCGGTGGGAGTTGAGGACCTAGAAACGAGTACCGCATATGCATCGGGTATGCGTAAGGTGTGAAGAAACTGGCAAACGGAAAGCAACCGAGTGTCTGATATCAAACAGACACTTTGGCAACTGTTTGAAGTGCAGTCATCGAGATTATGATTACATATACATAACACATAGGCGTTTATGGGCCTAAAGAGATGTTCCAAAAATTCAGCTATAAACTTTATGAAAGGAAATGTGGATGTGCTTCGGTGTGAGTTGATTATAGCATTACAAAGTTACATCCTTACTTCATTTTCGAATCTTGAAAATTGTAATTGTAAATATTTTCTTAATTTCAAGTGCCCATAAAAACTATTCCCAATGGAAATTTGATATAGCTATTTGCTGGTATTAAAAATCATTTAAAATGCAGCTGTGAACTGTATGAAAGAAAATATTACAACACCAAATATTTAAAAAAAAAACAAATCATTGATTTTAAATTTGAAGTATTCATAAGGTATTTTCAATTATTCAAAATCTTTTCACTTCAATTTAGTTAGATTCAATTATGGTGCATTATAAATTTCAACGAACACATAAATCATATAAAATGTGCAGAAATCGAAAAGTCTAACGAAATTGATTGATCATCTAATTGGGCTGATCTATCAGTTCATTAATTTAATCAACATTTCAGTGTGAAACAATAAAAATTTAATATAAACAAAAGCCCAGCAACGAGCCGCTTCAATGATGGAGTAGGATATCCCTTCACTCTATATATATATATATATATATAGATATATATATGCATACGTATAGATATATATATATTCACTTATTTGTAAAGATGCCCATAAAAAATGACATGAGCATAACAAAATTTTAAACAACACTCATTAACTCTACAAGATCGGCGGCAATATAATTAAGAGAAATTATGTTTCCACCGGCGCTACGTTGACGTTGACGTTGACGACGCCGTCGAATGTTCGACCTGTTGGATCAATGGACCAGCAGCAGACGCAGCAGCAGCCACCGCAGCATCAAGCATCAAGCACAGCAGCCGAGGCAGCATCAACAACAATACAAGTTGTTTCGGCCTGTTGCCGAGATTTGTTGTTGTTTAACAATTTCGCAATTCAGCTGTCGATCAATTCATTCATAAAATGTGCATAGCACGGCATGAGGGAGCTCCGCTCCACACACACACACACACACACACACACACACACACACACACACACACACACACACAGCCTCACTGAGAAACACAACGCTCAGTAGCAATTCATTCACACAGCTCGGGTGATCTGGAAACTCGCACACATCCGCACACGCTGGGTTAGTACCAACCACCCGCCTGCTCGATCGGTCCGCAACAAACGAAGTGATTAATTCATGTAGTGGTCTCTCTCGGCTCCGTCACCGGTATGCACGGTATCCAGTGCCCAGTGCCGGCCCCAAACCAACAACCAACCACACGGGCCCCCAGCGATTCTACGTTTTCTCAATGAAACTGGTTTCGTCAGTTCGACTGCTGCCGTTGCGGCTGCCGATGCTTGTTGCTAGAAGTGGTTGTTGGTGTTGCTGTTGTTGATATTGGGGTTTATGTTATTATATTCATCCTCACCTGATCCGCAGCAGCAGCAGCTGCTCATCCGGTCAATGTGAGAAAAAATACACAACAGCACACACTGCAAAAATAGACAACGGCAAGTTGCATGAAAGAAACGCATGCAACTTTTTCTTTTCAGAGCTGCACTCCAAGCTGACGCTGATCATTTAGCCCGATATTGAGCTAAACCAATGCCGTGCCGTGCCATGCGATAAATGATGTGGGGTGCTGTTCACTCACAGGCAACAGCTCGCAGCGCCAAATGAAATGCGAAAGCTGCTGCTCCGGATTGTATCTGGCATTCAAATCAGCTTTGGAAAACTGCAAACAAGTGACCAGCCCAAGTCAACCTATTTCAGCATCCGCAACCGTAAAGGAAGCAGCCATAAAAGCTACGAGTAGCAAAAAAAAGCACATATATATATATACATACATATATATATATATATATACCGCCAAGTAAACTGGAAAAATCGTTGCTTTTCACTCAGCTCCCCCCAATATCTACGGAAGTGGCCGAAGCATGTGTAAAACAGTTAATGCACACAGGATATGTTTCCGTGGCAAACAAGTTTTTGGATTGGTTTAGTCTCTTTTTATAGTTTTCCTTTGCCTATGACATCGACAAGCCATCAAAGTTATTAATTATCAATTTATTATTTTCAACCGCTGAATATCATTTGCATACATCTGTAGGCGAAGGTGCTATTCCAGCATAGCAGCGAGTTCTCAGAACTTTAATTTGTGTTAATAGGTTTTTAATTGTTTCGGGAAGAGCGCTTTAATATTTTCACAAGTTCTTTCATCACAATTAATACTGTAATTTATGCAATGGGAAATGGCGCATGGGATTGAACTGTGATTTAGAAATCACAAACGCGGTCAGTCACCTACGTATTTGATTTCACATTTGAAAATGTTGTAGAGAAAGGAGTGTAAATTAACTCAAGAACGAAATAAATTACAACCAACAATAAATTGCTGCTCTGAAAATGTAAAGAGTATTAAACAAACAAAAATTATATTTAGGAAAATTGTTCTATAAAAATAAATAAAAATAAAAATCACTTGAGCCAGCGAAAGATATATTTTAATTTTAAAGCGAGTTCAACAAACAAGAAATCATAAATTGTCAAGGTAAATCAGTAATATGCAAAAGGAAGCCTAAAAAATAATCTCAAGTCATAGACAAAGTTAAAACTTAATGAGGCAGTGAAAGGAAGCGGCTTTGCCAAATGGGAGAAGCGAGTGCCATGGATAAGGAGGCCGCATTCAAAAAGCGCAAGATAAACTCGCTGGGATGCTGATCGCGTATCAGCTGCCGATGCAGCTTCAAGTAGCGGCTACAACAAACAACAGCGACAACAACAACAGTGACAACAACAACAACAGCGACAACGGCGACGATTCGATCGTGTGGAGATGCCTGGCCTGCCTGTCCAGAGGGCCAAGCATCTAAAATACAGTAGCCGCAGCAGTAGCCGGCAAACAAATTACACACAATTCCAACTCCAAACAGAAACTTCACAGCATCCACACCGAACAACAGCAGCAGCAGCAGCAGCATCAGCAGCTGTAACATCAGCAACGACAACAACAGCAACAACAACAACAAAAGCTACAACATTATTATCTCTGCTTTATGTTCAAGTTGCAAGCAAGCAATGCCTGGCGCTTCAGCTGTGGCACTGTGGCACCCCACTCAGCGGCCATCACCATTGATGATCATAATCATTATGGTGACGAAGACGATGATGATGATGATGACGAAGATGAAGACGAAGACGTCGCAGACATAAGAACCAAAAACGAATCAACTCGAGTGTCGTCGTTGCTGCTACTGTTCAATGACTGTGGATGCTACGTTGTTCGTTGCTCGTTGTTCGTTCGTTGGTTGTTGGTCGTTCGGTTGGTTTTTCGGTTAGTAAACCGGATGTTCCTAATCATTGCTAGTTTGCCTCAAATTAAATATGCTTCATGTATGTATATGTGTATATATATATATATATATATATATAGATATGTGTACAAGCTCGCTCATAAGCAGTTACGTTGTATATCTTTTGTTTGTGAACTGAGCGTTGTACTTCATAGATACGTAGATAAAAGCTTATATACATATATATATAACAGATGTAGAGCCACAGCAAAAATTATGAATGAATATTTAGATAAGGCCTTCTCTATCTCGAATATCGTTTTTTAAGTCGCATTTCGTGTGATTCTCTGGCTCATCTTCAAATCTAACTGTTTACTTAACAGATAGACAGATATTTGTATAACTTTAATGCCACTTCCGCCTCTGTTCGCAGTTAAGTTTGCCAATCAAGTTCCAAATCGACTTGTTTATTCATTCATGAGGCCAATTTAATTGGTAGTTCTATCAATTAGAGACCTCAACACACCACACACCACACACCACACACCACACATAACACATTCATAAATTCATTTTTATCAACATCAATTAGCAATAATTATTCATTAGTGGCCGGTCAGCGCTGGACTGGAGTCAAGCTAATAGTTGTGACAAAGGCTCTTTATCAACAACTTGTTGCTTGATTGAAACTTGTCTTTTACAACAGTGATCAACACAAATTTTTGTGATAACATGTAGACTTTGGTTCACATGTCCATGACGGGGTAAGCAATAAATTTAATGTCTTTTGGTGTGTCAAGTGCGTTGTAAGTATTTTTTTCTTTGACTTGCAACACTTCAAACCTGAATCTTCATTGAACTTGTCGTCTAAATTTGATATATAAATTTTTAGAAAACATTGTAATTTTCTAGTGCTGCTTGTTTCTGTGGTTTGCTGCGAGATACTTTTTTTTTTGTGGCATTTGCATTTTCAATGTATTCAACTGAGTAATTCCCACTAATCGACTCATCGGCCAATAATAGCTTTCACACACTTAAAAAAAGCAATAATATAAGCGATTAGCCATTATAGTCGCAATGGCGGCATTTTACAGCCATTTGGAAACGGCGTTGCATAAATTAAGACACCCAAATGAAATGTATCTTTAGGAGTAAAGCATTTTGTTTGCTTTATGGATACATCGATGTTTTCGAATCGGTGCCGTTTGCTTTATTTGACAAATCTATGGCCATTAGTTGATAACAATTAAGATGAAGACGTTGCCGTCTTGAATGCTGATGATCATGCCTTAAAAAGTGTGACGGAAAACATTTTGAAAACCGCCGTCGCGCACAGATAAGAAAAAAAAACATACAAAACCAAAATTAAAGAAAAGAATAAAAAACAAAAATGCAGACAACAAAATCATTATTAATTGTTTTTAAATAAGATTTCAGTCGAGTGGCGCCTGCGGCAGCACGTAGGCAGCACTAAGCGCTATGTTGCCCCAAACGAAATCAGTTTAATTTCCGTACAACAAATTGATAGTGGGCAGCTGTAATCGGTTATTCTGCAGTGCACACAACATAATTCCGCATGAGGATGCAATTTGAGTTCCGTAATAAGCCCACGCGAGGCAAACAGAACGCGGCAACAGCAATAGCCACAGCAGCAGCAGCAGCAGCAACAGCAACAACAACAGCAACTGGACCATCAACTGGTGTCCAGTTGGATGGCGTGCTATGTGGAGCATCTACAGCATAACACCTGGCGTTTTGCCCTAGCCAGATATCAAACTGGAAGCTGCACTTGAATTGTGCGTCTTCGTTGCATTGCATTCAATTCCACAACTTAACGTTTATGCCTCCGCACCCTCTCTCTTGGCCCAGCATTTGCATATGCCAGGTGGGGAGGCAGAGGGGAGTGGTGCACATTGATCATTAGACTATTTTTAATAGCGAGACTGAGAGACCAGTTTGCCGCCAGTAAGCTGCCACAAAAGTGGTCTGTCCAGCTCAGAGCTGGACGCAAGTTTCACCTGCTCCTAGTTGAGATTTTGCAGCTTGCGTGCTGAAGTGTTTGTTGGCACAGCTCGACAAGGCACTGAGATTCACAACTCGCATCAAGCAATGCATTTGTTGCACCACCACCTTTCCGGTGGCTAGCTAGCGAACTGTTTGCTACTACCTAAACAAGCCAACAACAGAATGAAAGTGGCAAAGAAACAGACACAATTGCCTGGGCCCCCAAAAAATTGTTTTCAACAAGACGCCAATGCGATCAATGACAAACTAATTTATGCGCCCAGCAACAAATCTTTTGGCTCAAATAAACAAAACTAAATGATACAATAGAATTCAGTGAGTACAGTACAAGTATATACACACCATGGATAGCATAAATTAACTTCCGATCTACTATGGAATGTATACAAATTTATGCTCAGAGTCACAAGTGAGTAATTCTCCCTTACGATTTGCCTGTATTTTCACGGCGATCGGCTGGTGTTATGGTCAGCATCAGGCGGCAACAATTAAAAATGCAGGCGAGCCAGAAAAACACTCAATAAAATGCGTTGATAAATTGCGCCAAGCATCAAAGGCGAACCAAAAGGCAACCCACTGTGTCGATGGCGCTTCGTTGCTCCGCGAGCCACAGCCAAATCCAGCAACAGCAACAACAACAACCACAACAACAACAATTAAAGCAGCCATCACCCAGAATAGCAGCCACTTGCAATCTGCCATGAAAATTTATCGATTGTTTTCGTTTAGAGCATATAACGGAAAATCAGTTTAACTTGGCATAGACACAAAAGCGCCAGCAAAGCCGACAATGAGCCAAATGCGTAAAGTGAATGCCAGGCAAATTGGTTAATTACATTTACATTAGCCAAATACTACTGAAGTGAATTATGAAAATTACTCTTGAGCGATATCAAGGATTTATTAAAGTCTTTCATCTCAAAAACTCAGTATTTAAAAGTGTGTTACTAAATGAGCATTGGTCAAAATAAAGGCCTTAAATAAGGTTGTTGCATTTGCATTTTCATTGAATGAAAGAACCATTGATAGATTGATTGACAAAAACCGATGAGGTACCAGTGACGAGTACCATGAACAATCGATCATAAATTGAAATTTCGGTTGCAAATGCAGTATTATTGAGACTTAAATCTTACATCTTAAAATCTCAATATTGAGATATATTTAAGTATTATGAAGTGAGAATTGGTAATGATTGAATGGTTTGAAATAAAAAGACTACCAGTGATTAGATTGTGGAATATTTTATAGATTCCTAGGATCAATTGAAACATTTTTGTAATTAATTTTTCGATGCTCACTTAATTAATTAAATTAATTGATAAGAGAGCAATTCGTCTTTGTTGCCAACCACTTAAGGAAAGTTCAACAATTTAAAATTGCATATCATTTCTTGCTGCAAAAACAAAGTAAGACTAAAACATGCAGTAAATGTGAATTGGTAAAAATAATGATTTTAAATAGGAAACACATTATTAGGAGTTTTATTTGGATGAAAGAACAAATTATTGATCGACCGAACGCGAAGAGTTTTCACTGACGATTATAATGAATATTCGATTTGAAATAAGGCCACAGAAGGATTTAGAATTCTTGCAAGACTTAAACAAAATTTGTTGTTATTAAGCTATTCACACTCTATCGAACATAATAAGATTAATATAGATTTGCAAAGGGCTACGCAAAAATATTAAGTAAAGTAGCTAACAATCTCAAAGATCTTGTGCATTGAAGAACTGTCAGCAGTCACTTTCTTGGCCCATAATGAAAACTTACTTAAGTACTGTAAGTGGACGGAAGTATATCCGACTCGAGAGTTTTAAAGGCCCTAATGCAATGCTGAGAAAGCTTCCCTAAGAAAGTGCCACGATGAAATGGCTTTTAATTTCAATGACAATTAAAACTAACAAAAGGCATTTGCCACGGCTGCCTTATCGCTCCACACAATGTGTTACAAATTATGACACGGCTGAAACAAATAAGAACAATAAAATAATGGAAAAGTACAGACGATGCGACGCCTGCGCACTGGGCCAAAGAATTAGGTACATACGTAAGTTAATTTCTTTTTGGGCCAATTGAAGCGTTAAATTATCAATTGGGCTTAAAGCGAAATGAGCAAAAGGGTAGGGCTACGTCTGGTCAACAGCGTTAAATTGGCCCAAAGGGCTTATGGGCTATGCTCGCTAGTCAAACTCGTTGGGCCCAGGCGGACACGCTTCAATTGTTCATCGACTCCTGGTAGGTAAACTATAAACTATAAGCTATAAACTGTAAAGTTCCCCTTCCCCCAGCGACATGTTCGCGCTGGACGTGCAGGCAACTGGAAAATTGTGCAGTCGATTCCCAATCATAATGCGAATGTGTTGCAGGTGTCTCATATTTCCTCATGACTGATATTTAGATACGCGGCAACTATACGGCTTAGACACATGCTCCACATACGATTTCGAATCGATTTTCGTTTGTCAATTGACCGTTGGCCATTGCATTATCAATTGGCCATGCTGACGGCGCCCGACGACCGTCCGCCCGGCATATAATCACTTGGCCAATTGATGCTGCCCCAAAGAACGAGTTTCTATCTGCAATCTGTTGTTGCTGCTTTTATGGCGATCGACGATCGTCGATTGGCACATCCATGCATCTGGATACATATTCGCTAGCCAATGTGGACATGTTTGCCTTTTGCTGCACAAGCTAATTGATTCATATTTGTGACGAGATTTCACAGTTGTTTTAATAGCATTCCGGTTGCCTTATGGAATATGCTTTTAATAAGCCGCCGAATTTGGAGCTATTGATTAATTGAATTTTGCCCAAGATGGGCATTAATTATTTTAATTATGAAAAGATAATACAAATGATCATCATAATGACATTTTGATTGGAATTTCCGTTTTAAATGTATGAAAATTAATAGTTTTGGATTTCAACTAATACTGGTAGTATCAAACCTTGACGAACTACCGATTTCAATCAATCAGAGCACACTTTTGTGCATGTATACAATACATTTATTTGAGAAATGTATGTAGATTATTTTATAATATAATTTTTCAATATGAAAATAGAAGAATTCAGAATAGTTTCAAAGACTAATTACGCGTACCACTAGAATTCAAGATTACGTTTAGTTCACAGAATGATCTTAAGCACAGTAAATGATAATTTTAAAATATTTAATTTAGCTACATTATTTTTAATAGTTAATAAGTTTGAATTTAATATATATTGTACAGGTTTTAAAATATTTCTCTTCTTGCTGAATGGCCTGAATGGAATAAATAATTTCAATCGTACTGACAATTTATCAATTTCAAAATTTACCCATTTTCACAATTGGCGAGTTTCCTTTTGCATTTATATTATATTTAAATACATTCTGCACATTATCAACACATTTTTAAGTAGTTCTTCCGTCAAGTTACTTTGGAAATGTTATTTGTTAGCATCTGGAAAGTATGCAATATATTATACGCATTCATTTTCAATGCGTGACCTAAAAGTATGCCACGTTTTTAGACCAGCAAAGACTCTAGCGAAGACTCGCACCACACAAATTTGTGCTAATTTGAAATTTGGGCAGCGGAATAAATTGAAATTGATTATTTATTTATAATATTTAAGTTTATATGTGAAATAAAATTGAACAATTATAGAACACAGTGAATAGCACTTGTTTTTTGGCTTCAATCGATTTTAAATTGGTGGCGATAGGTGTTTGCGGGTACTTGCATTAAAATATTGAAGTGCTGATAAGACGCTTATCAGAAACAACCGTAAATGTCTGAACGTGTTTTCTTCTGTTTTGCACCACTAGTGACAAGAATTATCAGTTCACCAACTTGAAGGTCGTTTCTTAACAATGGTTTCGTAGGGAGTGGGCTGTAAATTGGTGAGGGGGAGGGGAGGGCGTGCGCAACGGTTACCCGTGCGACATTTACACAAGTTTTCCATTTAGCGCAACTGCAGTCTATATTTAGTCAATACGTAACCGCATTCGATACTCGATTTGGAGGCCTCAACTTTCAACCCACCTCTGTGCACCTTCAACGCTCCGGTGACATTCTGCCATTGTGCTGGGTCAGTTTAAAATACGCAACAACATCGCCCCCGATCTGTTGTCACCTCTCGTTCGCTTGGTGCGTGCTGATTAGCCATGCCCCGGGCTTTGCGGAGCTGCCGTAAAAACTGCGCAAATTATGGGGATGCATCAATTTACTCATTTCCGTTTTCATGATTACAAACACGAAATGTGAAAGAAAGACAACATCAGCATAAAACCAAATAAACAAATTTATCTACGTTTAGTGTTTTATTTTGGTTTTTTTTTTTTTTGTGTATATGATTTTATGAATGAATTGAAAGGTGTCGCAGTCCAAGCGTGATTAGATAACGAATTTTTTGATAAAAATTCCAGATTTAGATCGCGCACGTGCATAATCCATTTGAAGTGTAGTCCGACGTATAGCTTTATCTATAAATTCAAGAGCAATAAAGCCGAAATAAAATGTGCAAAATTTATAATTCATTTTGATACATTGACTGAATTAAACAATTCGAATATTTTGCCAGCCACTTAAGCAAATTAATGTGAAATGCTTCAAAACTGGACAATACAAAAATGCATAGCATTTATTATTTGTTGTGAAAGATTATCGCGTAATACATTGATTACTATAAGCAGTGAAAAACCGAAGAACTCATGTAGAATTTATGAATGAATGAACGAGCCGTCATAAAAAGCAAACATACTCAAAGGCACACACACACACACACACAGATACACATGAATATGTATGTGTGAAACAGGCAAGGCAACTACAACAACAGTTCACACAAATACACACTCGCATTCATGTGGCAACCGCAACAACAAACGTTCATATGAATGAATGAAAAAAGTTGTTAACGCAGCAGTTCCACGAAAAAGCAAAACAAAAAAAAAAAAAGACAACAACAGCAAGAAATCTGTGAACAAGAAGTTTTAAAGGTAAAAACTTAAATTAAAACAAAACTTAAATACGAAACATGGAGCAAGTGCTGAGAGAGCCACAGCACAAGCAGCAGCCCCAACCTGAGCCTCAATAAACCCAAGCAACTGGTTTGGTTTGGTTTGGTTGAAAGCGGCAGCCGTAGCAGCTGTCCACAAATGTGCGTTAGGCAGCAGTTGGGGAGTCCAAATTATGAATAAATAAAGCCAGGCAGGGAGCCAAAGGCAGCTAAAGTCAAAATAAATACAGCCAAAAGACACAAACACAAAAAACAGCAGTCCAAGCTGAATTGGGAGACGCGCCCACGTCGACGAAAAAGTCAAAGCCAAAGCCAAAGCCGAAGACGGAGACGAAAACGAAGCCGGTTTGCAGGAACATTGCTGGGGGGCACACGCAAAAAAGGAAGGAAACAGGCATCAAGCATCATCGAGCCAAAGCAAAAACTACAAACATACACATAAACCCAAGAAGAACGGACAAAAAGAAAGCGAGAGAGAGAGAGAGAGAGAGAGAGAGGGCGAGCACAAGTAGAGAACTTCAACAAAGCAGCAAATCGAAAAAATAACAAAAACAACTAAAATTCCCCTCAATAGCCATCAAAAAAAGAAAAAAAAAACGAAAAAAAAAAACGCTGCTAGCTAGCCCCCAGTCAAAGCGAGCGAATGTTGCTTCTGCTGTTGCTGTTGCTCTTCCTATTCCCCATTCATCAACTGCATTTCAACGCCGCGAGGCGATCAAGCAGCAGCAGCAGCGCCGCAGAACCAGAGACTTTTCTACTCGCACCGTAAGTATGAATGAAAACGAACGTGTTTTTTTTTTTTAATTTTTTTTGTTTTTTTTTTTTTTTTGAGAGCGTCGCGAGAGCAACATGAATGAATGGAAACGAGCGTCACAGTGAGCGAGTGAGAGAGCAAGCGCGCGTCCAAAATGAATGAAAGTTGTGGCGCTCTCTTCTGCAGTCGCGGCCTCTGCCCGCCGTTCAGTTTGCTTCTCTTTGCACCAATACACGCGGAGCATGTAACAATTTCATACGAATCATGGCATATTAAAAAATTATATTTGTTCTACGTTTTGCGCCTTTTTTTCTCTTTTGCTTTTCTTCAAAGTTTATGATTAATATGCGCTGATTAAAGGCGCGCAAATAAATATACATGGTATAAACACATATATATCTACAAATACAAATGTAGGTAATTTTAATAAGGGCAGACTGGATACATTTATATGCATATATTTATATATACATTTATATGTGTGCCTGTGTGTATCTTTCGTTGCTATATACATATATACATATGTATGTATATACAGTAAAGTAAATTTACGTGCTCCGTTGCCTTTTCCCCCTATTTATTATTATTATTATTTTTGTTCCCTTTTATTTGGGTGCCCAGCATCTGCGCAGTTGTCGCCGTTTTGCATGTTTTTTGTTGCCATTTTATGGACGATCTTCTAGCGGCAAGAGATAAGTTCATGCCCAGCTATGAACATGATTAGTAAGGAGCAGGGAGCAGAGAACAGGGAACAGGGAACAGGGAATAGGAATGGGAATGGAACATGGGGCTGTTGCTGTTGCTGCGACTTTGACTGGGGCCCATTCAACAACAACAGCAACAACAACAACAACAAAATGTGTATGGTATAGTTGGCCACTGACTTTTGTCGTACGTTTGCGTCGCGTTGACATTGAAATTGTTTTGGTTTTACTTTTTGTTGATTTTTACGCAGCGATAAGGCGCACACATTTTTGTATATCTGCCAGTCGCATGTATGTATTTGTGTGTGTGTGCGTATGTGTCCGAAGACAAAAATATCTCAATATGTGATTTGTTTTTATAAACAACATTAAATGGGAACTGCCAGTGCATTGTTAAAATTTTACTTTGCATGTCCACAAATTCATTAAGTATCTGTCAGATACAAATCTATGTTCTCATAGGAAAAAGGCTTAAAGTTGTTAACAAATACTATTGACAATAATACCCATTAAATGTGTTAATATTAAAGAATTCAGTCTTTGCAAACCGGTTCGAAGCGATCCATTCCTCTTTGAATCGATTCGCAAAAACCTATCGCTTGAGTGTCAACCGAGTTTAGAACCTTAAGCTGAATTCAATAGATATAATTTATATGTATTAACTGTATAAAAAAAAAAAAACTACAAATTTTATAAGGAACAAACAAACTTTAAAATTTATTTAATTGGAAAATAAAAAATAATCACAGTCAGAATAAACAGAATAAACTTTAGTACGAGACCGGCTTAAGTCAAACTTACTTTAATACAGACTCTTTTTATTATAATTTAGGGTGTTGTAAACGCTTTGTTCTTGCTACAAATTTCCCATCATTGTACCTCAAACTGAGAGATTTTCATCAGCATTCACACAGCAGAGATGCATACAAATTACCATAAAGCTGCCAGATTCATTAATACATAAAAAAAACACATAGTATTTAACTACATATGTATATATGTGTGTGTGTGCATGTGTGTGTGAGTGTGCATGTGTGTGTGTGTGCTTGTGTGTGTGTGTGCATGTGTGTGTGTGTGTGCAATAGAATCAGACATAAGTGGCAGCATGCAGGCGCACAGTGGTGGACAAGAGTATAGAAGACACAAGCCAAATGAACGACGACGCCGACGACGACGACTTTTTGTCACATAACGTATACGTAAGGTTTGTTGAAAGAGTGAGTGACGGACGCATTGCCTGATTGACAGCAGCAACAGGCAGGAGGCACTGAGGCACTGAGGTGACCAGGAACGCAAGGGGGCGCACACTGAGTGCACATTTAAGATATTTATTTCATGTATTCCAAATGCAAATGTGTGTGTGCAAGTGTGCGAGTGTGTGTGAGTGTTTTGCTATTCGAATTGAATGGCTTGACTTGGGGGCGAATGAGTGAATGAAAGAATGAATGAATCTGTAAGTTCGCTTGGCACTTTGCCGGCGTTTTGGGGCGCGGTGACTGGTTGTATGTGTGTGAGTGTTGCCTGTGCCGGTGAATGGACACCGGAAATAATCGACGTGACTTTTAACAAATACCAACCAACTATGTGTGTATATGCATGCATCATATTTTAAATACATATACACATATTAGATCTAAACGACAACAGCGAAAAACAATCACAATTTTTATATGGCAGTGCGTCTATGGCTTATCTTATCGCAAACAATTTGTATTTGGTATTTTTTTTTATCGCTCCGTGCAAAAAGCAAATGCGAATAATAAACTTGCAAAAACAAATCACAAAGCCAAAGAGTCTGAACATGACTGATGATGCGCGTGTGTGTGTATGCATGTGTGAGTGTGTGTGTGTGTGTGGATGTCTGAGTGTGTATATAATATTTTTAATATATGTGCAAACATACACAGAGTCTCTGCGAAGCTCTTCCAATTTGAGTACACGGGATACATACACATCAACACACATGAATACCCACACAGATGCACACAAGTCCATGTGTGTGTGTATGTGTGTGTGTGTGCGCCAAGATAGCGCACAAGACTCGTATACAATCGTATAAGAAGAAACTCAGCATTCGCACAACATATCGCCATTTAATTATTTCCATTTCCAAGAAATATGTTTGTTATCTACAAATGTGTTCAACATTAGCTTCCATATCAAAATAGAGTTAACTGGTTTGACATTTTTATTGGGTACATTGGAACTTGGAAATTCGAGGCAAAACCTTTTTTCTTTTTTGGGACGCACATTGGAAGTGATCAGTTTAAGAGCGATTCTTAGATTAATAAAAAAATGTTGTGTGCTTTACGCTTACCCAGAGAGGTCTGATGATCTGAAATATCCGATAATCTGCACACAGGCAAGTCCTTGCAGTCACTAACTGGTTCCTCTTTAACATATTTTGTTGTGGACTGTAAAAAAAGCATAGACAAAATTTTTATTAGTTGTTGCAAAGTTGATTTTTGATTTATTTTTGCCAGAAAATAAATATAGACAGTTTGCTCCGCCCATATTTTTATCTATTAGTCTCGAAAGTTTCCTTCTATAGAAAGACAGACAATTGAGATAACGAATTTTAAAGGCAGTATTAGATTAAGAGCCGAATCATTAATTAAAAGGCATTGATAATACATAATATATTAAAAAGAAGCCTGGAAATAAGACATAACTTTTCTACATTTTAGAAAGTATTCACTAAAATAAAAAAGAAACTCTAATTTTTTGAAGACAACCTTTCGTTTTAGAAATATAGTTTCTGTCGCCATTTTCTAAAACTGGGGGGATTCATTTTCTGAGTGCACATGACAAGAATCATTTCAATAGCTGCTAGATGACATAGTGATCCATTCCGTCTGGCTCTAAGAAATGTACATATTAACTGAATGCACCAAAGAAATGAAAAAAATCAAAAATTGAATTAAGATTATAATAAAATAAATACTTAATGAGGTCTCCTTCCACGCGATACAAATTAAAAATATAAACAAATAATTAAAATTCAGGTCACACTTTGTTAAAGTTGCTGAGACGCCATTGTTTTTAAAAACTTTTGAGATTTGAGTTTTTTGCAAAGCTGAGCTGGCATCAGATAATTCATGTTGCCCTAGTAGATCTGACCCACATAATGACTGATGTCAAATGGTCGCAGCATTAGGGTAGTTAGACTTAAATGTAGTATTTTGAGCTTGGCCACTTTTGGCCAGTTAGTGAATTTGAGTGAGGCCCCCTTAAAAATCGGGGGCGCAATCAAAACAGTAGACACTACGACATGGAATAGATTGCCGCCAATTGTCTATCGAGGGGAGGAGGAAGGAGGGAGTAGGAACGAGGCTGTGTCCAAATTGCCGTGGCGGTCCCATGGGCTTGATCATGGCAAACGCGTTCTAATAAATTAAATTGTACATTTGACTTCCACACACACTCACACACACAAAGACGATGATCAGTGGAGATGGGGGGATTATTTGTGATGTGTGTCTGTGGCTGCTGTTTCTGTCGTTTATTGGCGTTTATGATAATGGAGGTCAAAATAGTCAAACGGAATGTTTCATAAATATCGTAATCAATTGACGCCAAGCAGACAATTCAATTTGAATCTCGAATTGGAATTTGATTCGATGCTCAAGAGTCTCAACAGTCTCTCAAAAAAGTTTAGCTTCTGTTGTGTGGTTAGCTTTGAGCTCTTTCCAAAAAATAAAACAAAAGAAATACTCTAAAAAGAGATGTATATATGTATATATATATATACAAAGCCGAAATTTAAGACACGACTTTTTTCCAGACTATAGATTAAATTACTTGACGGCATTTTCCACACGAATGCGCATGCGTCCAGGTTCAAAGCAGGTCCTTTGACACTGGCTGACTCGTCAGGCTGTTGACCGAGCAACCGGATGAAAGTGGTCAGCTCAACGGATATGTTTACCGCAAACTATGCCAACGACATACATTTACTTAAATACCTTCACAAGCAAAGCTTAAAACAAAACAATTAAGAATGCTCGACGTCGAGATATCCTGTTAAGGATTGTATTTCAATTGGAAGGCTCTGACTTTAAAATTGTGACAGTTATTGCTATCGAATATCGATATTTAATTGGTATTCGTGAAACGTGTGCAATTATCGATAAAACTTGACCTGCGCTGGATATACATGAACTTATATTCGTAGTCCACGCACTTATAGACTCTGAGATCCGGGTGCACTTACAGTAATCGATATATCGACTAAACATCTTCTACCTTTTAAAGAAATGTGATCTTAACAATCGTTCTTACGACGTGCGACAAACTGTATTTAAAAATGCATATAGCACTTGAGAGTGTATGGGATATTCGAAAATCGGATCGTCATGAGTTGAGCATCTGATCGGGCTATTGTCTGTTATAATGAGACGACAGGGAGAAGCCTTATAAATGCCACACATTGAATGTATTGTATCCTCGCCATTGTCTGCCTTTTTCGAAAGAGTTGCGTATATTCTTGATTGTTCACATTTCTGGCAAGTCTCTGGGCTTACTATTTATGTTGTAAATTAAGTGGCACACCTATCACTTTTATAGCTAATAAAGAAAAGATTTTAGGCAAACAGCTCTCAACGACAATGATTTACACTATGTTTATTGTGCTTGGCTCCTGTTCATCAAGATAAAATATAAAGTGGACAACGAACAATTTTAAATAATTCATATAGACTTCAAATTAGTTTATAGCTTTGAGTCGTTTAAACTGAGCTTGCCGGACTTTCGGATTGTAGGGTGTTAAGACACAAAAGCATAATACAAAATAATTGAGTTTTGTTTGGTCAGCCAAATTTAGAATCAATCGACGTGCTATGCATATCAAAGTTGCCTCAAGATCGCGTCAACCTGTCATTGCTGGAGCTGCTCAAATGTGAAGCCTGCCAAACTGGCATCGAATAATATGCATACATGATCGATCAGCCAACCGATCTACAGTCAAATCTAGCTATGATTGCTCTCCAGGATTACAGGTGCAAACAATTTATTTATTTACTATTTATACAGAGTACATCAAGGCAATCGACAACTGATTAAAATCATCTTATTTATGATCAATTATTTTATTAATTAATTTACTAAGCATTACCTACAAACACAAAAATATGAAGATTTGATTTTTATCCGCTTCAAAACACGGAGAACCAAGGTGTGAATTTGACACAAGATTTTCATTCAGAATTTTCAATAACTTTGGTATGGCTGAATTTCATAAAATTAGTTTAAGAGCTTACCTCAACCAGGCTGGATAGAAATGTGACTTTTCGATTCTTTTTTAGCCGCATGTTGCTGGTGTTGTAGTTGTTGCCGCTGTTGTTTAATATAGAGTTGGTGGAATTGTAGTTGGTCTTAAATAAATGTTGTCCCGCGTTGAAGCCAAAGAGATCGTTGATAGTCACCGCCCTATCAAGGAAGGAGTGTGTTGCAGTTGCCGTTGCCGTTGTTGTTGCAATTTCCGCTGCGATTGGCAGCTCGGGAGGCAGCATAAATTTGGTTGCAGACAGATCTGTCTTACAAATCGCCAGTTCCATATTGTGCACTCATCTAGAATGGTAAGAAAACAAACAAATTAATCGGATAAACAATCAATCAAATTAACGTATTGTTGGCCTTGCTCCACATGACATTGCAACGGCGCTTCGAAAGGCTCAATTGGCCACGTTATTTAGAGTAGTATTGGGCCTATTAGTTAGCAGCCAGGCCGCCTCAGTGGGCTTTATGGACCTCGTTCACACCTCCAACTATGGCCGCTGTTAGCACCTAACTGCCCAATTTGAGCCAGGGATGCGTTGTTGACTCTAGAAATTATGACACTCTGGTGCGACTCAACGCACGTCGGGGCATGGTATATACATTGGTAAGTAAGTACACAGTGTGTACACAGTAACAGCGATCGGTGCGTTTCAAAGTTGCTCGCGACACGAGACACACAAAGATCAAAGTGTTGTCCGCCCCATTTTGAGCAGCTCAACGGCGACAAGGCCACAACAAAAGGAGCCGCTTCGGTTTGCATATAAAAGACGGTTTTGTTTATACAGCATCCATCATATAGTTTGTTTTCTGTAGTTTTTTTTTTTTATTTTAAGCTAAAGGGGTTTGATATTTGTACGATTTTCTAAATATATATTTCTAATGGATTTATATTTGTGGCTGGAGTTCTTCAATATTTGCCAAAGCCACAAGGAATGACGCTGATGTTAAAGTGTTGCTTTCACAGAATCGGCTTGTTGTTAAAGTTGCTTTGATGTTGCATATTCCCTCATAAAACAGAAGACTCACTCTCAGAAATTGGGTTAGCTTCTTGAAATTTATTTTGATCACAGATTTTTAGGGAACGATAAATATTCTGGTAATCAGGATAGAACAAGCTTTATGCAGATCCCTTTTTGAAATCATAAATATGGTCAAATGTTCCTAGGCTGTGCTCCAAACATTTTGAGTGATTTCCAAAATACAATTAAGATATATATATCTATATATATACAAGAAGTGTCACAATAGCTTCCGGTAGGGTTAGGCCGAACTCGCGGATAAGCTGACCGAGATCGCTAAGCATAATCATCTATTCCAATGAGCTACCAAAAACTTACAAAAGAAATAAAACAAAAAGCCCACAATTGCATTTTTTATCAAACGGATGTGTGACACAGTATTTAAAATGATATGAATAAAATAGAAAAAAGCTAACATCCACGAGCAGAATATATGACACCCACACTAATGTTATATATATAATATATTATATGGCTACTAAAGTAGCCGTTGTTTTGATGCAACTATAAATAATACAGCTCCAAGATAAATTCAAGTTAGCAATTACGCCTCTTAAATTATATTTACATGAATTGTGGCTGTGATAAGCAACGAAAAGTCGCTGCACAGTTCTCTGATCTGTATACTTGGTATGCAAACGTAAATACACTTGAAAAAAATGTACCCTTTAAATCCACTTAAAATTTAATATAATGCCTGAAGATACGAATAACAAAAATTATGTGTAACAATATAATAATAATAGAAAATATTTCTTAAAAGTAGTGATGTAAACTGTTGTTTTTTTTTTTTTGAGAAAAATCATTTCTGAAATTCAGAAAATAATGAAATTTGCTCTGTCCTTCGAGTTTAGTTGAAAGTATAAATGTGATTTATCTGAGTGTATATTGTAAATATGTATGCATGTATGGATAGCTTGTTGCGTAGCTATGTTATGCATTGAGCAGCGGCTTCTGAATCCGAATCTGAATCTGATTGTGGCAGTGCCTGCCTAATTAGATACGTTATGCAAATAAAGTTTGGGATTCGTGACGATGACGTTGTCGCTTGGAAGTGTCCTCAAACAGTTATCTTGCTCGTTATCTGCCATCTGCATATACATACATATATATATATATATATCTTTATATATAGACCTATTTACATATAAGTATGTAAATGTTAAGTGTTGAGATTCAGATTCGCATTGATCTAACTGCATAAATTGTTGTGAAATCAATTTTCATTTGATTTGCTGATTTGATGGCCGTTAGTTGTACAGATCTGGCCAACTGGCTAACCCCAATTACACCCACTCGCACACATACACACATACAGACACACACACACTGAGAGAGAAACTGTCACAGATCAAGTGTGATTGAGTGCAGTAAAAACGAATTTAAGTTAATCAAAATTTAAATGGATAATAAAATCGCAGTGTGCAATCAACAACGACATTAAATTTTCAGTGCAATCAAAATCAATGCAGAAACAACAAAAACTACTACAAGAACAACAATAATATGACAAAAATGTGTGTATATATATATGTATATATATACATATATATATGATACATATGGCGTATGCATATGCATCTAATTGATTTGACAGCGTAATAGTGCATTTAGTGCGATTTTCTACATGCATACATTTTTAGCATATATAAATATATATATATGTATACATATTTGTAAACGTGTATATATATTTTTATTTGCGATCTAAGTTTATTTGGCATACTTACGTATGTACTTAGCTCACTTCATAAACGAAAATAATTTATTGACGCATAAAAGTGGCAAAAATAATAAGCAAACGAATATTCCGATTGATTTTATGTGTCCGCTGAACAATTCTACGATATAATTCGACTTACAAGTGAATTGTGCGATTTAATAGTGTAAAAATAAAATGTACAATTTTATTCAATGTGGTTGCTTTAAGAATCATCATGCTATCAAGTTGGTCAAGTGCCAGTTAGCAATGATGGCAATTATCAGCAAGTATGACAAGTAGCAGACACTTCAATCTGTTAGCCAAAGAGCTTATTATCAGTCAATTAACCGGAATTGGAGACACTTGACCATTTCGAATAAGGAACACGTTATATATGCATATTTCTTTTATTTTGCTTGGTGTTTAGAGTGGAGAAAACTGGCCTTAACTTAATATATATTAATACATAAAATGATCTATCTGATATGGCTTAAGGAAATTCGGTTCTATGCTAGAACCAGAATAGCTACCAGATTCAAATCTGTTGCTCTAATTCAACAATTAAATGTTGTTGACAAACTTTCATCTGGTAGTGATCTTCATTAGCACTTTATTAAGCCTACGCTTATCTACCAAAAGATTGTCTACAAAATACCTTTTATGTGGTAGTTGTTTGATTGCTGAGACTTCACAAAACCTATTGGAAACATATGCCTGACGTGCGGAGTAGAAAACTAAACAAACTATGTAGTTGTTGTGCCCACAATCCACAATCCGGTATCTTAGCAAAACGAACTTATCTAACTGCCTGACCAAGGAGCTCAGATAAGAAGGAGAAGTCCAAAAGGCAGCAAGAAGCAGGCAGTAAACGATTGCCGCTTTCTACGAAGCCAGAATTCAAAATCGGAGCATATGTTTTCCGTAGAAAAGTGCGAGTAATATGCATGGGCCATATTTCGGTTTGGTAGCCCTGCACAACCAGATACAGATACAACACGCACACAGCGACAACATTAAAAGAGAGCTGGTAAAAAAAAAGAAGAAAAAATGATGAGGCCAACTGTGTGCGGGACAACGGGCAGCAGATGCTCAAGAAACATATTGTAAACGAATATGATATTTCGATATGGTGCACACTCCTTGCACAGACTCCGAATCAGAGCCACTGCCGCAGCCGCAGCCACAGCTACAGCCAGACCCAAGCCGAGGCCCAGACGATGACGATGAGACGGCGACAGCGTAGCATGCAACAATAGGGGTGCAATTTTCAGCGTACACGTAACGGTAGAATACATTTTAGTTGCTGTTACTGTGGCAGTGGCTGTTCTTTTTTTGGAAAAGGGATCTTCAGTGATCTTCTGCTCGTCTGCGACTGCGCACATGTGTTGACTGTCTGTCCCGGTGTCCGCCCCCACTCCTACTCCCTATCTGAATCTGTGTGTGTGAGTGTATCTGTGTCTGTGATTGTGGTATCGATCTTGAACTCGGTCTGTCTGCGCCAGGTTGATATCCCAAAAAAGGAAAGGACCGACGAGTAACAATATTTAACGTGGCATGGGGCAACGAACCAGCTACAAAATGCAGTGAACTGTAAGTGAGGAACATGTCTTCTTGAAATCGGTAAAATCGGTGGCAAGTGTGTGCGGAGCGAACAAAGAAATTATCTACACAAAAATTTGTGAATTTATTTAGAGGTATGTAATATCTTAAATCGTATTTTATCCAAGTCATCTTTGTTTTTTTTAGTCAATTATTTTTTATATTTAAAATGGGTTTGGTTTGCTGGGTAATAACTTATCTGAAATAGCAAAAATTGTTATGAATAACTTTCTCTCTGTGAGAAAAGACACTCATTTTCATGAGGAATTTTTGTTAAATGTAAATCGAGTGATGTGATTTCTTAGTTATCACTTCTTATCCTTAACTTGTAAATATCTCCAAAATATTATTGTCAATTTCCTTTTTTAGTTCTGCCTTTCCGTTTGAGGAGCATTAGGCCCCATCCAGATTCTCAGCATTCGTTTGCTCCATTTTATCAATGATCGTGAATGTTCTTACGCGTTCATTGATCCACATTCTGGACGCATTTAGAAACCAACAATCCAACAGTAGCGCTTTAAAAACCGATTGCATGGCACCGAAAAAAAAACTAAAAAACACAAAACCAGAAGCATTAACACATTCCCATTAGCGTAATGGGAATCAATGGCTATAAAAGTGAGAATAGGGAACCAAAAAAAAAAAAGAAGAAATGCAATCAGCAGTAACACCGGAAACTGTAACAGTAGTAATTTCACTGATGTTCGAGGGTTGAGAGGCAGCAGCATAAAATGGCCAATTCCCCCCCCCCTTCCCCCTTCCCCCTCTCCACTCTCCGCTACCCAACAAATGCAACAATCTGAAAGATCGCCAACAATCCTGGCCGCAAAGCTGAATTGCTGTGATAGTTAGTTAAGGCCGCGGTAGCAACTTGATTGAAACCAGTTTTTCCTAGATTCATTCAAGAAAACAGGCAACACACACACACACACACACGCATAGGTGTGGGCACATATCAAAAGGGTTTCTAGCTGGTAGCTGGAGTTGAATAAAAAAAAATACTTCAACTACTGTTTTCAACACTTCACTCACCGGTGGGGCAATAAAATGGAGGCGCGTGCAACGCCCCTCAAATGTAAGACGAGGTAGCCGCTTGTATATTTTGTTTTGTGTCTTTCCTTTTGCGTTATGTATTCGGCTCAAGAGTCTTTATTCTGGTTTTTATTAGGGTATCCAAATTAATTACAACTTCAAATTAGGCGCACAATCTTGATCGGGGAACATAGCCCAGAAAGCAGGAGCTGCCGACAGCTTTTTTGATATTCCAGCTCTGTCTGTCTCTTTCTCTCCCTCTCTTTCTCTCTTTCTTCTTTCACACACTATGGAACAGTTTTGTGTATGTATCTGTTTGTTGTTGTGGTATCTGTGTAACCCTCTGTGTTTATATCGCGTGGATGGATCAGCAGGCAGGTTGATTATGGCCGGCAACCGAGAGAGATTACGTACGTGCCTGAAACAAAGCACACGAAAGGAAACCGCTCAGAACTGGGATCGGGCAACGGATCGCGTCTTGGCTTTAGTTCGGCTTATAAGACGCAACGCTGACGCTGACGCTGACGGCGACGGCGACAGAGATCGAACGACGATGGATCAGTGCGCGACCCACACAAACTCAAACACAAACACAGATGCGGCTACACACACACACACACACACAGAAACTACTACACACACAGATACGCGCACGCACAGACGATCTTTTAAGCGATTTTGTGGTTTTGTAGACAGATTTTTATTCTTTTTTTGTTGAATCGTTGGCTGCCCTGCTTTGTGGCTCTTAACACACACACAGACAGCAAAAAGGTTTAGCGTTTTAGCCTTTTTGAAGCAGCTCTATTGCTATTTTCGGCTCATTCAATATTTGCACCGCCACTTGAAGTTTGTTTAGACAGCAACAATCATTTAATATTATTTTTTTGTTTCCTTTTTTATTCAATTTTGTATTGCACTCGTTTCGATGACACAACAACAACAATAACAACAATTGAGAACACAAAATTTGCCTATCGATTTGCGTTTCTTTATTTCTTTGGCAACAACCGAAAGACGACAGGCGACAGACAGACGACGACGCACTCGCGATCAGAGCGAAGCAGAGCAGCAGAGCAGCAGAGCAGCGAATACAATTCTTGCTAATTAAATTGTGTTCGCTTGTGCGTTATATTTTTTTCGATTGCTGTTTGGTGTTTGTTTTGTATTGCGTACAGAGTTAAGCAGCATTTAAATATTCAAAGCAGATAACCGTTAGCCAATGAGAGAGAAAGGCAGCACACACAACATATCGCGTCCAAACACAAAGAGAGTCGACAACAAACTGAAGTAGGCAGCGCCGCAGCAGCAGCGGCAGCGGCAGCAGCAAACCGCCGACGCCGACGCGCTGCTCATGTGTGAGGGAATTGAGCGAGCGGAGCAAGTGCCTGCTGAATCAGAAGCACAAAAAGCAGAACACAAAAAGAAGGAGCGCTAAAGCGAAGAACGGAAAGTGTCGAATGGAGAGAGGAGAGCGACGAACGTGGTGGGGATCGAGAGTGCGGCAACTGATAACGCCAAAAAAGCGAGAGTATCTTTTTGCGCTACTCATGTGGGCAAGTCTGTATTTGGATGGTGTGTGTTGTGTAAGTGTGTGTGTATGGGTGTGTGCGCTAAATCACATAAAAAGACGCAATATAGAATAAATTATTATATATTCATATGTACATATAATATTCGCTACTCGTATTTGTATGTACACAAATATAAATGTCGAATGCACGCATTGAAGATCAGCAAAGAGAACCAAAATTACAATTTTCCGCAAGCTAAAAGAGCACACACACACACACTCACGCACACACAAGCACATACCGATGTGCAGTGTGAGCGAAAAGAAAATCAGAATAACCCAAACAACAAAAACTAAGTGTTTGTACGAGACAAGCAACAACAACAACGATAAAATAAAAACTGCGTGGTCAGAACGACACAAGTGTGTGTGTATGTGTGTATATGTGTATGTTAGGTAGCTGAGTTGAGTACGCGTGTTTGTGTGTGTGTAGCAATAATTTTTAGCAAGCGATGCACAGTGACACAGAACCACAAATTAACTATTCAATTGTGCCCACTGTGCATATGAAACGCTCCCATAAAGGCTGCAAACAGGTTTACAAACATACATAAACAGACACACACACACGCACATACGGCCAGAGAGACACACACATACATGCATATATTTATATTCTGGCAACGCTTTTTGCATAAGTTTATACAGCTTGTATGGCGTGTAATTCACTATATTTGTATTAGTGCATCACTGTGCATAAGGCGAATAAGATTTAACGGCTCCTGCTCCCTGTTGCATGTTGCATGTTGCATGTTCCAGTGGCAGCCTTGCATAACGAACACGTGCAGCAAATATGGTTGACTGGCAGCGATAGCAAAGCGATTGTCAACTTGGCGCAGGGGCGGACATTTAATTGCCCTCAAGCGACAAGTGCACGGCGCAACAGCAGGACGAACTTAACGAAAGAGAGACAGCTCACTGAGAGAGACTGCGAAAGAGAGAGAAGAGAGAGAGAGAGCGCTTGCGCGCAGCTCCCTTGGTGTGTGTGTGTGCTGCGCATGCATATATAAAAATGTATGTGTGTTTGTGTGCGTTGCTTGGCGACTGCATTTTTACTACGCGTGTAGGTGAGCCGGATTTTTATGAATGAATTTGGTTGTATGCGTGTGTAATTTGATTTGACGATGAAAATATGCACAATGTAAGCAGACACATAATGGAAAATGAACGGTGAACAAAACAGGCTGAAATGCACACATGCATAGGCGCATATGATTATATATATATATATATTTGTGTGTGTGTGTGCGTATGAAAGTGAGGAATGTGTTTATGTGTGGGTTTAGCAACTCAAGTGGCAAAAAAAAAGAACATAACTGCGACAAAAGTCGGAAGTTTGTTAAATTTCAGGGCACAATAAATCAATTCTTGCTGTCGAGTCATAACTAGCAATATTTCTCACACAGCTATTGCAAATAATTAAAACAGTTATTTTTTAATTTTTACTGTACGTTTTTATATATTAACTACGATAATTGATTTGAATTTACTAAAATACAAATTATGACTACTACAGTATTTCTGCTTCACTGTTATGCATAAGGTATTTAGTAATATTTAAAACAAATTTACTTTATACGTTTCGGCTTTTTCAAATTTCAAATACCAGTTTCGTTAAGTGAGCAGACAGTTTCGTTCAGTTTAAAATCGGCTGCAGCCAACCTTACGTTACGCAAATTCTCTGCTCACGTGAAGTAGGCCGCGTGCGAGACGCTATGATGAGTCAATAGTTTTTGTACTTGACGCATCACTAGCTGCAACAAATGGCGCCAAATGGAGCCTGCTGTTTTTGTGTGTGATAAATAAATAATAAATGCAACGTAAATAAAATAAAACAATGGCTGAATTTGGCAAAGCAAAAGTGTTACAAAACACAGGGAAATTCGTGAGCGAAACGCGTGCCGAGGGGTAAGTACAGCTGAAGTGAAGTTGAAGTGGCGAATCGAAAGTTGTTTTTTGTAATTTTTGGTTTGTCCAGCGATGATTTCTTTAATGAGGCCGGTTATCGCCAGTCGCGCGAAAATGATAAAATCGACTCGAAATATGGCTTTGACCGCGTCAAGGATAGCCAGGAGCGCACAGGCTACCTCATCAACATGCACACGGTGAGTTGACACTTGGAGAAAAGCAATTATTAAATTGCCCCCTCGCCATTTGCAGAACGAGATTCTCGATGATGATCGTCGCCTGGTTGCCGCTCTGGATTTGTTCTTCATTCAGATGGATGGTTCGCGTTTCAAGTGCACTGTTGCATATAAACCGTATTTGCTGATACGTCCCGAGGCGAACATGCAGCTGGAGGTGGCACGTTTCCTCGGCCGCAAGTATTCGGGGCAGTTAGCCAGTTTGGAGCACATCAGCAAGGAAGATCTCGATTTGGCCAATCATTTGGCGGGGCTGCAGCAGCACTACCTTAAGCTCTCGTTCCTCAATCAGACGTCCATGACGAAGGTGCGGCGCGAGCTGATGGCTGCAGTGCGTCGCAACACGGAACGCGAGAAATCCAATACGTACTACATGCAAATGTTGGCCAATTCCCTAGCCCAGTCCGCTGGCAGCGTTGATGATGGCGTCGGCAAGCGACAGCAGGATTATATGGATTGCATTATGGATATACGGGAGCACGATGTGCCGTATCATGTGCGTGTCTCCATCGATTTGCGCATCTTTTGTGGCCAGTGGTATAATATACGTTGTCGCAGCGGCGATGAGTTGCCCCTCATCACTTGTCGGCCGGATATATTGGACAGACCGGAGCCGGTGGTGCTGGCCTTTGACATAGAGACAACGAAGCTGCCGCTGAAATTTCCCGATGCCCAAACGGATCAGATTATGATGATCTCGTATATGATTGATGGCCAGGGCTATTTGATAACGAATCGTGAGATTATCTCATCCAATGTGGAGGATTTTGAGTATACGCCGAAGCCGGAGTTTGAGGGTCACTTCATCATCTTCAACGAGGAGAACGAGATGCAGCTGCTGCAGAGATTCTTCGATCAGATCATGGAGGTTCGTCCGCACATTGTGGTCACGTACAACGGCGACTTCTTCGACTGGCCTTTTGTGGAAACGCGCGCGGCTGTCTACGATCTGGATATGAAGCAGGAGATTGGCTTCTCCAAGATGCGCGACGGCGTCTACTTGAGTCGACCAGCGATTCACATGGACTGTCTCTGTTGGGTGAAGCGTGATTCCTATTTGCCCGTTGGCTCGCAGGGCCTGAAAGCGGTGGCCAAGGCCAAGTTGCGCTACGATCCCGTCGAACTCGATCCGGAGGATATGTGTCGCATGGCCGTGGAACAGCCACAGGTGCTGTCCAATTACTCCGTTTCCGATGCGGTTGCCACCTATTATCTTTATATGAAATATGTGCATCCGTTTATATTCGCTTTGAATACCATTATCCCCATGGAACCGGATGAGATATTGCGCAAGGGATCGGGGACACTGTGCGAAACGCTGCTCATGGTTCAGGCATATCATGCGAACATTGTGTTCCCCAACAAGCAGCAGAGCGAGCTGAACAAGCTCTCCAACGAGGGCCACGTCCTCGACTCCGAGACCTATGTGGGCGGTCACGTCGAGGCGCTGGAGTCGGGCGTCTTTCGTGCCGACATCCCCTGTCGCTTTCGCCTCGATCCGCATATGGTCAGCCAGTTGATGGAGCAGGTGGACGCGGTGCTTAAGCATGCCATCGAGGTGGAGGAGGGCATACCCCTTGAGCTGGTCAGCAATTTGGCTGAGGTGAAGCAGGAGATTGTGCAGGCGCTGCAGGGACTCCACGACATACCCAATCGACTGGAGCAGCCAGTCATCTATCACCTGGATGTGGGTGCCATGTACCCGAACATAATTCTTACGAATCGGCTGCAACCGTCGGCAATGGTCAGTGACATGGACTGTGCCGCCTGCGATTTTAATAAGCCCGGCGTGCGTTGTAAGCGTTCCATGGACTGGTTGTGGCGTGGCGAAATGTTGCCCGCCTCACGCAACGAATTCCAGCGCATACAGCAGCAGCTGGAAACGGAAAAGTTTCCATCGCTCTTCCCAGGCGGACCGACGCGTGCCTTCCACGAGCTTTCCAAGGAGGATCAGGCGGCGTACGAGAAGAAACGACTCTCCGACTACTGTCGCAAGGCGTACAAGAAGACAAAGATCACCAAGCTGGAGACACGCAACTCGACCATCTGCCAAAAGGAGAACAGCTTCTATGTGGACACAGTGCGCGCCTTTCGCGATCGTCGCTACGAATACAAGGGTCTGACCAAGACGGCCAAGGCATCGGTTAATGCTGCCATCGCCTCGGGCGATGCTGCGGAGATAAAGGCGGCCAAGGGACGCGAGGTGCTCTACGATTCGCTGCAGTTGGCGCACAAGTGCATCCTCAACTCCTTCTACGGTTATGTGATGCGTCGCGGTGCACGTTGGCATTCCATGCCCATGGCGGGCATTGTTTGCTTGACCGGGTCCAATATCATCACCAAGGCTCGTGAGATTATCGAGCGGGTTGGTCGCCCTTTGGAATTGGATACGGATGGTATCTGGTGCATCCTGCCAGGCTCATTTCCCCAGGAGTTCACGGTGCACACAACGCACGCGAAGAAGCAGAAGATTAACATTTCGTATCCGAATGCGGTGCTCAACACAATGGTCAAGGATCACTTCACCAACGATCAGTACCATGAACTGCGCCAGCCGGAGGCGCCCGGACAGCCGCCCAGCTACGATGTACGGGATGAGAATTCGATATTCTTCGAGGTGGACGGTCCGTATCTGGCCATGGTGCTGCCCGCAGCCAAGGAGGAGGGCAAGAAGCTCAAGAAACGCTATGCGGTCTTCAATTTCGATGGCTCCCTGGCCGAGCTGAAGGGCTTCGAGGTGAAGCGACGTGGCGAACTGCAGCTGATCAAGAATTTTCAGAGCTCCGTTTTCGAGGCGTTTCTCGCTGGGAGCACATTGGAGGAGTGCTACGCCTCTGTGGCCAAAGTGGCTGATTATTGGCTGGATGTGCTTTATAGTCGCGGCTCCAATCTGCCCGACTCGGAGCTCTTCGAGCTGATTGCCGAGAATAAATCGATGTCGAAGAAACTCGAGGAATATGGTGCCCAGAAGAGCACCTCCATCTCGACGGCCAAGCGTCTGGCCGAGTTCTTGGGAGAGCAAATGGTCAAGGATGCGGGCCTGGCCTGCAAATACATCATATCCAAAAAACCGGAAGGTTCACCTGTGACGGAGCGTGCTGTGCCGCTGGCCATCTTCCAGTCGGAGCCGAGTGTGCGGCGCCATCACTTGAGACGCTGGCTCAAGGACAACACCATGGGCGATGCGGATATACGAGATGTGCTCGACTGGAACTATTATATTGAACGCTTGGGCGGCACCATTCAAAAGATTATCACCATACCGGCTGCGTTGCAGGGCTTGGCTAATCCTGTGCCGCGGGTACGTCATCCGGATTGGCTGCACAAGAAGATGCTGGAGAAGAACGATGTGCTGAAGCAGCGACGCATCAACGAGATGTTCACCAGCAGGCCACGACCCAAACCCGCACTGGGAACCGAGGATAAGCAATTGGAACTGGAATTGGGCGACATGGAGGATTTGGCAGGCAAGGAGGACTCGGTAGCCAGCACCTCCGGCAGACCGATGGTGACCAAGCGCAAACGTATCCAACTCGATGACGATGATAATGAGAGCAATGCAGCAGAATCATCACCACAGCAAAAGACCTGGCGCCAGGTGCTGGGTGTACCACCCACTATTGGCGAAACCCGAAAGACGATCCTGGAATGGGTGCGCTTCCAGAAGCGCAAATGGGCCTGGCAACAGGAGCAGCGTCAACGTTGCCGCCAACAAAGCAAACGTCAGCGTGCTGGCGATGATTCAGCAACGGGTACCGCCTCGGCACAGGCAGCGACTAGGGCAACCACAGCCACGGCCACATTGGGTGGCTTCCTGCGACGCGCGCAGCGTACGCTGCTGGATCAACCGTGGCAGATACTGCAACTGGTGCCGGTCAACGATTTGGGCCAATTTACCGTGTGGGCGCTCATCGGCGAGGAACTGCATCGCATCCGGTTGACAGTGCCACGGATTTTCTATGTGAATCAACGCAGTGCGGCGCCACCCGAGGAGGGTCAGTTGTGGCGCAAGGTTAATCGGGTGTTGCCGCGTTCACGGCCCGTTTTCAATCTGTATCGGTACAGTGTGCCCGAGCAGCTGTTCCGGGACAATTGCCTGGGCATGCTGGCTGATTTGGCCACGCCCGACATCGAGGGCATCTACGAGACGCAAATGACTCTCGAGTTTCGTGCCCTGATGGATATGGGCTGCATTTGTGGGGTGCAGCGCGAGGAGGCGCGTCGTCTGGCGCTGTTATCCACCCGCGAACTGGAGAGCTTCAGCATTGAGCAGCTGGAGCAGCGACCACAGACACACATCCGATATCTGCAGCAGGCCGGCACAAAGCTGCGCAAGATTTTTCTGTATCAGCACAATATACCCACGGCGAAGAAGGAGATGTGGGCACTGTTCCTGCTGCCCAGCAAGAAGGCATTGGTCTTCGCCTTGGACACGGTGCGTGCTAATCAAATGCCCAACATGAAGCAGCTCTACACAGCAGAGCGTTTGGCCCTGATCAAGAGTCTGCAGCAGCAGGCACAGGCGGAGAAATTGCCTCCGGAAGATTTTAGCTTTGAGCTGCTCATCGAGGTCGATGTGAAGCAGATCTACAGGCACATCCAACGTGCCCTGGCCGCCTACAAGCAGGAGCAGCCGGGACCCACCATGCTCTGCCTGCAAACGGCAACCGAGGCCCGTAAGCTGAGCGCTGCGATGCCCGTTTTGCTCGAATTTCCGCAGGCCCAGATCCACATCTCAGACGATGCCAGCCTACTGTCGGGGCTCGACTGGCAGCGACAGGGTGCTCGGGCTCTGGTACGTCATTTCCTCAATTTAAACAATGTGCTGGAATTGATGTTGGATCAATGTCGTTATTTCCATGTGCCCATTGGCAACATGCCGCCAGATACAGTGCTCTTTGGTGCGGATCTCTTCTTTGCCCGCCTGCTGCAAAAGCACAATTTTGTGCTCTGGTGGTCGGCAAGCACACGGCCCGATTTGGGTGGACGCGAGGCAGACGACAGTCGTTTGCTGGCCGAGTTCGAGGAGAGCATTACAGTCGTTCAGAATCGTGCCGGTTTTTATCCGGATGTGTGCGTCGAACTGGCACTGGACAGTCTGGCGGTGAGTGCACTGCTCCAATCGAATAAGATCCAGGAAATGGAGGGAGCCTCCTCGGCAATAACGTTCGATGTGATGCCGCAGGCATCGCTCGAGGAAATGATCGGAACTGTGCCGGCGGCAACATTGCCCAGCTATGATGAGACTGCTCTCTGCTCGGCAGCGTTTCGCGTGATGCGCTCCATGGTGAATGGCTGGCTGCGTGAGGTGTCCATCAATCAGAACATCTTCTCCGATTTCCAAATTGTGCACTTTTATCGCTGGGTCCGCTCCAGTAACGCCCTGCTCTACGACCCGGCGTTGCGCAGATCGCTCAACAATCTGATGCGAAAAATGTTTCTGCGCATCATTGCCGAGTTCAAGCGTCTGGGCGCCACCATTGTCTATGCGGACTTCAATCGGATTATACTCAGCTCGGGCAAAAAGTCCGTGTCGGATGCGCTGGGCTACGTGGATTATGTTGTGCAGAGTTTGCGCAACAAGGAAATGTTTCATTCCATACAGCTGAGCTTTGAGCAGTGCTGGAACTTTATGCTCTGGCTGGATCAGTCCAATTTTTCCGGTATTCGAGGCAGATTGCCCAGGGGCATTGATGAGACAGTCACCTCAATTGTGGCAGGCAACACAACGTTGCGTCAGAGTCAGGCCAGAAGTGAGCAGCTGGATGGCAACGACGATAATGATGATGATGATGATGATGTGCAAGCACTTGAGGCGGACCTCGACGAGCAGCACGCACGAGAGGAGGAGGAGCTTGCCTTAGAGCTAAACTGGACCATTGGTGAGCAGCTGCCGGATGAGAACGAGTGTCGCGAGAAGTTCGAGTCACTGCTGACGCTCTTCATGCAATCGCTGGCGGAGCGCAAGAGCACCGAGCAGGCAATAAAGGATATATCGCATTGCGCCTTCGACTTTGTGCTCAAGCTGCACAAGAACTATGGCAAGGGCAAGCTCAGTCCGGGCCTGGAACTCATACGCACCATGGTTAAAGTGTTGAGCGTAGACAAGGGTTTGGCAGAGCAGATCGCTGAGCTACGTCGTAATATGTTGCGCCTGGTAGGTGTGGGTGAGTTCTCCGATCTAGCCGAGTGGACAGATCCCTGTGACACGCACATAATCAACGAGGTCATCTGCAAGGCGTGCAACCATTGTCGCGACCTGGATCTCTGTAAGGACAAACAGCGCGCCCTGAAGGATGGCATGTGAGTGGTGCAGCAGTTTCTCATATTTAAACGTCAACTTATAAATGCTGTTTGATTTGGTTGCAGTCCTGTTTGGCTGTGCGCCCAGTGCTATGTGGCTTACGACAATGAGGAGATTGAGATGCGCATGATTGATGTGCTGCAGCGCAAAGTGATGTCCTATGTGCTCCAGGATCTGCGCTGTGTGCGCTGCAACGAAATCAAACGCGAAAACCTCGCCGAATTCTGCACCTGTGCTGGCAATTTTGTGCCCTTAATCAGTGGCAAGGAGATTGAAACGCTCCTCAACACATTTAGTAATGTTGCCAGATACCATAAGATGCAGTTGCTCCAGCAGACGGTGCAGCAGGCGCTAAAAACTCCTCGTTAAACATGAGCCAGCGACATTTAAGTATTTTCTAAATTTGGATTGTAATTTATGTTGATTAAACGCGTTTTACATATAGTTTCTATACTTTTTTAATAGTCTGTAACTCGTTCCAAATTTACTGATAATAGTTGGTCACATTTCGCAATTTTCCAACCTTTGCTCAAATTTTGAAGGATCGCATGTGTTTAGTTATTCGAATAAGAGTAATCATTTTGATTTTGCTTCTACTGAATAACAGACCTGTTTAAACATTAACTCGAGATAAATTTGATGAACTTGATCCACATCAATCTTTTTATATTCTGTATCAGATGACACCTTGTAATGGTCAGAAGGCAACATAAGGCCCATATACAGAGTTGCAGCACTAACCGATTCAGATACATTTTTCTCCTAAGCTGTAACGGCCGATTCATAAACATACCAGTGAAGACTTTTCATCCCATCGGAATGAATGTAAGACTTATTTCTTATGTTAATTTTTGGTAAAATTATGTGTTAACTTACTTCCGTTCATAATCATATGTATGCATGTAAATGGAAATTTTGTTGCACAGCTCAAGAATTTTTCCAATTTTTTTATTGTTCATAAATGCAAAAATGTACAAAATTATCCCTTAAGTCCTTACGTAAAAATAATATAAAAGAAAAGAAAAAGAAAAAAAAAGAAATACCCCCTCCCTGCAAATACTCATATAACTTTAAGCTGGCAGTTTTTTAATGCTAAGCTTGCAGCATTGTACAACTTTAGCTTGCAGCTTATCGAAAGCTAAGAGTGTAGCTTTAGCCGAGCGAAGCTTTCAGCTTATCTTATACTAAGTTAAAAGTTCAGCTTAATTCAAGTAAAGCTTGAGGCCAGTTTCTTATGTGCATTAGATGGCGCCAACAGCAAGCTTTGATCTTGACTTGTAATTCAATTCGGATAGGTAGCTACAAAATGCGCAATATGCGTACGTCTTAACACTATTTACTTTTTAATTAAAAATTGAAAATGGAAGTAAATAACTTCAAAAATAATAAAAATAAAATAAATTCAATATTAAGCAAGGCACACCATAAATTACACTTATACATTTTTTAATCCCCTGACCCATTAAAAATGTATATATGTACATATATACGTATACGCAATCGTATGTATCGGGGCTCTGCAGAATACACAAACAAATGCATGCAAATTCACGCGTTTATCGGCAGAGAGCACTTGCACACCTGCTTACATTCTGGTGCAAACTTACTTAAAAAAAGGAAATTTTCCAATAAAACTAGAATATATTTGACAACTGCATTCAGGGCACTCTTACTCGTTTAATCATCTTAATTAATATAATTAAATGCTTCATTAAATCGGAACCCTATCTATACTGTGAAAAAACATTCACTGTTGACATTAACATTGAACACTGCATTCCAAATAGTTAACGAATTTATAAGTAAATAAAATTGATTTTGTCATATACAAAAAAATGTTATTTAATTAAATGGATTATTAAAATTATTAATGTTGTATTTTTGAAATTTATATACCTTTTAAAAATGATGTTTCTTTAAGATGCCAATTGTTATTACATATTAAGTATATTCACTATACAAAACCAGACATTCAGAGATTCATGGTTGGGTGGTTATAGACAGCGAGGATCGATCCCGCTTATTTTACTGGACAGTCAAGTAGGTTTAAGCAACTCACCTCCAAGAATACTAACTGTATCACAGGGTTCCCGGCTGCCTCTGTGAATATTTAATTTAATATTCTAGGAAATAACTTACAAAACACAAATTGAAAACTACAACTTGAGTTGACATAGTTCAACGATTGGTCGTCGTAAAATAAATACACGGTCTGTGTCATTTGCTGATCAGTTAAGAGCGTTTAGAAATTTCGAATCATGCCCAAATCGGTGTTTAAGCAAATAGATATGTAATAAAAACAACTGTCTCAGAAATGATAATTAAAATTAAATTTTGTGGGAAAACATTTTTTTTTTTTAATTTTTATTACAATGAGAATATTTGATGCAAGCCTTAATGCGATAAAGTGAACAAAGTAAAAGTAGAAAAATTATTTAATGCAAATATTAGGCCACGGCTAGTGGCTTATCATCTCGAATATACTCTTTAAAGTTCTTGTCATCTAAGAGTCCAGGATCAAAATCGTTAATAATCTGAGGTAGCACTGGATTATCCAACATGGTTGTGTGATTGCCCTCGATAACCTTTAATATCACTTTACCGGAAGTTAGCTGGGATACACAATAATCTTCTTCGATATCCTGTAAGGAAACCTCTGCGGGACGGACTAACATAATGGGGCACTTCAAGTCCCTTATGCTGTTCAGATCGAACTTCGCCGCGCATTGAAGCCTACGGAATACGGCCTCGATTATCACTTTGAAGTATTTTTTGCTGTAGATATTCTGTTTGTCCACATATTCCATGAATAAATCCATTTTCTCCTTGAGAGTGTCGAGTTTCTCGAAAAGGGCAGATATGCTGTCCTTAGTTTCCTCGGGGAATATATAATTGGCAACGCTCGAGAAGAGCAAGTCATACAGGGAGTTATCTGTGAAATTTTGTCCAAGATGTAAGTTTGTAAGTTTCGTTAGGAAATGCGGTGCACCATCTATCAAGAGAACATGTCCACGGTAACCCAATTGCTCCAGCAGTGCGGCCAGTTGAAGAGCCACATACGATCCGTAAGAATATCCAATAAGGTAGAATGGATGTGTTGGCTTCAGCAGCGCTTTTACATGCTACAACAAGAGAGTAATGATTATTTTTTAAAGTTTTATTTATAAATGTATTAAAAAAATCGGGATCTGTAATCTATTTACCTCCAATGTCTGTTGACCAATATCACTGATAGTCTCCAGCTGTGCAAACTGATGTAGTTGCAATACATTCGCCCTGATGTTCAACTTAGCTCCAATATTATACCATGCCTGGCCAGCTGTTCCTTCTACGCCAGGTACTATAATGCTTGGTGGAAAACTTTGCTTTGCCATTGTCGCATGCGTTTTGAGGGAATACATTATCTGATCGGAATGGGCTTCATCACCCAAGTTACGCAGTAAAAGCTCCATACCCATTAGCTTTCCTTCGGATGCTAAGACCATTTTCACTGCATCCGAATTATCCTTTTCCCTCGCCTCCATAAACTCTTGCAGCTTTTGGAAGGTGAGTGATCGCAGATCCTGAGGAGTCAATACGAGCTCAAAGTCACGTTCCAGCGTTTGCTTGATTTCAATAACCATGAGTGAGTCCATGCCCATTTCGGATAGTGTTGTACCAACCGAAACAGACTTTAAGTCGCGTAAACCAATTATGTGCATCACCGTATCGATAATACTTGCGTTTCCGGAACGACCTGAGCGCTTTTCGGCAACAACCATACTGGCCACAATGGCCGATTTTGCACTTAGTAAGGCGTCCAGTTCCTGTAGGCATGATGAGATTCTTTGTTGCAGCGTTCCGCCGATTTCCATGTCAATTTTATCTTCGGCCATATCGGCGACTAATCCCACCTCGCCCACAGCACCCCATTGAATGGCCTTGGCTGGCAGACCATCCCGGCTGCGGCTCTCGATGATACGCTCCATAATGGAATTGGCCATGCCATAATTGGTTTGTCCGGCATTTCCACGGCCACAGGAAACACTTGAGAATACTACGAAATGGTCCAGCTCCGGGCACAAGGTGCGGGACAATGCATCCAAATGCTTGGTGGCAACCGCTTTTGGCGAGAAGCTTTGCACAAATTGCTCCATATTTTGATTGATAAAGATGCCGTCTCGTAATGCAACTGCTAGATTGAAAATACCGCCAATTGGACCCAGTTTAGCTGCCTCCACCAAGAGATTGCGACAGCCCTCAACTGTTGATATATCTGCTGTGTTGACTACAACTTCACAGCCGTAATTCTTCCAAAGTCTGCGAGTTAGAGAGAGCAACAGCAAAATAATTTAGATGTTTAGAGTTATTCGAATTGTAATAAAAAAATACATACGCAATTCGATAGGACTGATAGTCCTTGCTAATGCCACGGCTGGAGCTGAGCACTAGCTTGCGGGCACCACGCAAGCACATCCAATCGGCCAATTCCAAGCCGAAACCACCCAAACCACCCGGAATGACATAAGTCATATGGGGCTTAAAGTAGATTTGGCTTTGGACACGTACTGGCAGAGTTTCGGCTGCTTCCGGGTTATCACGCACTTTAATTATGACTTTGCCAATATGCTTGCCACCAATCAAATGCCTGAAGGCCTGCTCAATCTCATGAGCTGGAAACACTGTGACTGGCAATGGTTGTATTATGCCACTGGCAATATCCATGTCAATCAGTTTCTTCAAGTGCTGTCAGCAAAGTTAGATTTCATTAAATTATCTATAAGTGAAAAATAATTATTACCAAAATAGCTTCTTCTGGTGCCAAAAACAAATTATCGGCCATCACCGCACGGAAGGTGAGCTCTTTGAGGAAACAGCCCAAGCCGAGCTTGGTATCGTTGGCCATATCGAATTTGCCAATCTCGAGGAAGTGGCCCGACTGCCCAAGACAGCGCACCGACGCCAGTAGCTTGTCTTCTGAGAGTGAATTCAGCACAAAGTCAACACCCTTGCCATCGGTTTCACGCTGTATCATTACCTCAAAAGACGTGTCTCGAGAATTGCCAATGTGCGATTCTAAAGCGGGAAGTCTATTTTATTTTTGAACACTAAACCAAAATGAGACACAGCTTATATACCTTTCAGCTGTGGGAAGGTGTCCAACAGGAATTGCCTCTTCAGTGGAGTACTGCATGTGGTATACACATCCAAATTGTATGCCAATGCCACTCGAATTGCTGCCAGGCCAATTCCTCCTGTTCCGGCGTGTATAAGTATGCTCTTTCCTTTGCGAATGTCGGTTGCCATAAAGAATGCATAATATACAGTTATATAAACCACAGGTACCGTAGCAGCGTCCTGCAGCGACCAGTGGTCGGGCACGTTCCAAATAAGCTTCGATGGCTTCTCCACATATGAGGCGACACCACCCTTAACAACCATGCTCATAATTCGTCGACCGGTTTGCATATTGATGCCGGAGTATTCTAATCCAAGCACACAACTTTGATCGATTCGGTTAGAGGCGAATAATTCAGTTGCCAGTCGACCAGTTGCCAGCATTATGTCTTTGAAGTTGAGCGATGAGTACGCGACCTTAATGATACAGTCTTCTGGATCAAGAGGTCCCTCAAACCAGCTCAATGACGACAAATCTCCGCGCTGCATCACATTCCCATAAATGTGATCTAGTCTGGGTTTGACCTCATCATTAACGGGCATAATCAGATGCCTGAAACTTCCCCAAGTTCCCTACACAAGTTGTCGGGTTACTATGAAATACTTAAGTTCACATAAATATATTGATACATACTTGACGATATATGTTGAATGCCAGGCCCAGTGCAAATTGGCTGGAATAAAATGGATCTGCTAAGTTAAACTCTGGTGCTTTCGGATCATCAATATAGAAACAGGTGACCAAGTTGCCATCGGGCTCCTTTCGTAAGCAATTCACTAATCCAACCAGTCCATTGAGCTCCTCATTGAAAGCGTAGACAACAACAGCACTCTTCATACTAATGGCAGACTGCACCTGACTTATCCACTCAAACTTCATGTCGTTATCGGAAACTTTGACGACAGTCGGCTGCAATTGCAATTTCTTGGAGATATTCTGAAGCAGTACGAAGACTTCCTCTTTGTTGTTTATTGGAATGACCGTGATCAAGCGGAATTGTTTGGGCAGCTTTAAGTTGCTTATGTTTGTCGTGGGTCGTTCTCTAAGCAACAGGTAGCCGTTATCTACCAGAACCTTTTGGGCATTTATAATCACATCTTCGTTGAGATTTCCACAAATTCCACCGGCTACAATGAAATGGTAATCGGATAGATTTTCCACCTTCCCATTTTCGATATGCATGCCAGGGATTTCATCGATCTTTCTGTCGGTCAAATACATATACTCTCCAGTAACAATCGGTAAGTCCTCAATAGCATCGATAAACTTGTTCAAAACGGTGTCTCTTCCATCGGTGTCAACTTCCACGAGTTTTACCTTCAATATCGACAAATTTTCCAAGGCAAGTTGTACGCATATTCGTGCTGCATTTGCTAGAGTCATCTCTGGTGCTGGCAAATAGGGCAAAAATTCGTACTGTTCCAATACCGGAATGCCGGGAGGTTTGCGCCTTTGAACCGGACTGGCATGAAGTCCAATCAGTTCAATGCCACCGGCTACAATGCGATTATTCTTATGATCCACATAAACATCAATAACTCGGTTCTCGGGATCTATTTTGTTTATCATATTGAAATGATGGACCCCATTAATACGCAGCTTACGAATTTTCGTTGGGAGCAAGAGGGAGCGCGAATCTGTGCCCAAGATCTGAATTTGTAGCATTGCATCCATAAATGTCACCCAGTTATAGTCCCATTCAACCGTTCCATATAATCCATCTGCGCGGGCGCTGCGAACGGCTCGGAACGCTCCATTATAATGGTATCCACGTAGTCTTAGTTCCTTGTAGAAATCTTTTTTGGCAATCATCGGGAATTTCGTTTCTTTCTCAAAATTATATACTTCCGGTGCGAGTGGCTTCTCAATCTCTGTTATTTTACCTGTAACTACCAAGCTACCCGCTTCAGTTATCTGAAATCAATATATTTATATACTCAGATAAATTAAAGTTGCACAAGAATAACGCATTTAGTCTACCTCAAAGTTGCCGCTGCCATAGTTGATCATAACATTCAGTTCAACTTCTCCATTAACTGACATATTTGTGGCTCTCAGAAATTGAACTTCCTCAAATTCGACTGGAATATCCATGTAACTTGGTCCATGATACATCAGAGAGAACGTCTCCCAAACGTATTGTAAATAGCATGTGGCGGGTACGAGAATTTTCCCATCAATTATGTGACCACACATATAATCTTCAATTTCATTGGTTAAGTTAATAGAGATAACGCGCTCTCCGCTGGCCTTAGTCTTCATATTCTCATACTTGGTCACAAACCAATCTTCACTGTGATCCCAACGGATGAGTGAGCTAATGCTCGGAGTTGATCGTGAAACAGGGAATTCAACTTTGGGATATAAGTTGGCCACCGGCACCATAACACCATTTTCATATAATCTGCAATAAAATTATTACAAGTTAATAAATTTTTCTTTATATTCAATATGTGAACACGTTACATACTTGCCAAGTGCGGTCATAAAGAAGAGCGCATTGTTTTTGTTTCCTCGATGGGTTAGTGGTATATAAACACCATTTGGCATAGATCGCTTTAGGATGGCACCCAATAAACCATGTGGAGCAATCTCAATTAACAACGCATTCTTGGGTAGTTGTGCAGAAGTCTCCTCGAAGAGTACACTGTGCAGCAGATTATTGGTATGATATTCTGCAGAGCACAATTTATTTTCAGTTTGTTCCCATTCACTCTTCGGCACACTGGTACTCAGCCACTTGGCTGTCCTAGTCTTTGGCTGTGTGATTATCTCCTTCAAATATTTCAACAATTGGGGTCCCATAGATGCAATATATCTTGAATGATATGCAATATTCGAGCATGGCACTTCCTTTGCAAATATATTTTTAGATTTTAGTTCTGCGACGAATCGACCAATTTCATCAATTGGTCCCGAGATGGTGCAGGACTCGGCACTATTGTGGCAGGCGACTTCAATGGCTGCCGGCAGCATGTTCTTAATTGCCACATAGCCAATGCCCACTGCTGCCATAGCACCTCTGATTTTTTTAGACTCCATACTGACTCGACCACGACAATAAGCAGCGAGTATCATTTGTTTAGCCGTTACTCCTCCATCTGCATAGGCGCAACCCAACTCTCCAACGGAATGTCCAATAATTAAATCGGGTTCCAAGTTAAGTGAGCGGAGAACATCAGTCAGACCAATTTGTACAGCCGCTATGCCGACAAAAGAGTGTAAAATATTCTCGTAAATTGCAGGATCGTTCGATGTGAGAATATTAACGAGGTCGAGGCCCTTCGGCACTAATGTGTTGTGGCAGATTTCAATGGATTGTCGGAAGCGTGGAATTACCATTAATGATGCTCCCATTTCGTTCCACTGTGAACCCATGCCGCTGAATACCCAGACAATGGGCCGCTTAATGCCCGTATAATGCTGGACATTTCTAACCAAAGATTTTGTTGGTTGGTTGCCGTTATTGCCGAATATGCCATATCCTCGAAATACCATGCCTGATACTTCTTCCTCTTGTATATTCTGCAATAGTCCAATAAACTCGGCATCCAACGGTTTCTTCTCAATCCCATTAAAAATCTCATTGACAGCATCTTCCGTTCTGCCAGCCCATGTCACTATCCTGGGTAGATTATCCTCAGGTATACCATAGTTTACCTTTGACTTCGGATGTGCCTTAAGAATGGCATGCGCATTGGCGCCACCAAACCCAAATGAATTAACTCCGATATATGGCTTTGGCAGAGGAGTGACATCCTTAACCACAACTAAACGTCCCTCCGCCAGTGCCGGTATTGTTGGTTTCACTTCGGTAAAGTTAATATTGGGTGCTATTAGGCCAGTTTCGAAAGCAAAGCACGCTTTCACTACTGAACAGACACCAGAGGCAGGTTCTGCATGTCCAACATTTGATTTGACAGAGCCCACAAGAAGTGGCTCCTGGCGTTGGCTACACAGCACACTATCAATTGCCTTGCACTCTTCGGGATCACCCACAACAGTGCCTGTGCTATGAGCTTCCAGGTAACCCAAGTCATTTGGTGTCAGATCAATTTCCTTGTAGACTTCTATGAGTAGTTTTTGTTGAACATTTCCCGATGGAAAGGTAATACCCTCCGGTTTGTATCCATCACAGTTGGTTTTCGAATAAACGACACTTGCGTAGACGCGTTTCGCATCTCTTTTCTTCTGGAGGAATAGGCAGCTAATTGTCTCAGAGCGAGTGTATCCGTTTGCATCTGTGTCAAATGGACGACAGTAACCGTCCTGCGACAAAACACCGAGTCTGAATAATGGAATATGATTATTTTACAAAAGCAATAGTGATGACAAGCGAAGAGCTGCTTACCGAGCAAATTGAAGGGTCACAAAGGGATGCAACAACAAATTGGAACCGCCAATAATTGCAGCGTCAATTTCACCATTTCGAATTGCGCTAAATGCATTATCCAAGGCATACATTGAACTGGAGCAAGCAGAGTCCAGCAAAGAGGACGGGCCCTCTAAGCCCAGGGTGTACGAAATCCTATTGGCCATCATTGCTCGACTGCAGCCGGTGATGCCAAAGCCACCCGACGAAACCTTTTCATAGAACCAAGTTTTCTCCGACTCAGATACACAAGATCCGATATAGACTCCAGTTTTTGTACCACGTAGACTTTTCGGATTGATACCCGCATCACTGACAGCTTCGTACGCTGTCTCCATCAAAATGCGTGTTTGCGGATCCAAAGTATGGGCTTGCTTGAAGTGTACCCCAAAGAATGTTGCATCGAACTTTTCCAGATTGCTGATTTTACCAGAGCGCTTGGGAATCTCCGGATTAAAATGACGCCAACGACGTTCATCGTCATCTACCATGTCAATCTGATAAAACAATTTTATGATGAATCAGAATGGCCATTTATGTAATCGATATTATTCATAATTCTTTAGTTTTTAAAATTCATAAATATTCGAGTTGTTTTTAAGGAAAATGGAGACTGACTAAAAAATATTTGATTTAATTATACTAATTAATTTTTGCTCTGAAACGAAAGTCACTCAAGATTGTTGAATTAGGATTAATGTTTTAATCGTTATAAATTGAAAATATTAGTATTAACTAAAATGGTTGAATTGTTTAAAAAATGTATATTTTATTATTGATTTTATTTCCACATAAATTTAAAATACACAAATCGTAGTTTCCATAAGAATTTTTTATATTAAAATAATATAAAATGAAAGTCTTGTTGATTGTTGAATTAAGTTTAGAAGATTATAATATTTAATTTATGAATTTCACATATTATATTATATTGTCTGGTAACGACTTAATACAAATTTTGGAAATATTTGTAAATTGTTAGAATCACTTGAACTGATTAAGAAATAGATATTATTCCAGATAAATATAAACTACACAAATCATTGTTTTTGTGTTAATTCCGTATTAAAATGTTATTAAGCGAATGTCGCGCATATTGTTGAATTAAGTTTTAACTGTTGAATGTTGTAATAAATATACAACTTGTTTCCATTTCAAACTTGTGTTGTAATTTTTTGAACTGAAGTAATTCCACATAAGCGTTTTCATTTAAATCGATTGTGCGATTGCAAACCTTATTATAAAGATTGTACTCGTATTCGGAGATATTTTTGGAATTGGGAAATTTCCCGGCCATTCCAGAAATAACAATATCATCGCCATCTGTATCAGGACGCGATCTAGAGTATTTTTTATTTTTTTTCGACAACATGTCAGAAGCCATTTCTTTGAGTTTTAAACACTTGATTGATAATAGTGGTATTTTTATAATTTATTAAACGTCCTTCAAAAGGCTTGATTTCACTTGCACACTAAGGTATATATCAATATATGGTTAAAGCTTGCGTTTCGTTCCGAAATGTAATCCACCGACAGAAAGCGAACGAATTGCCAGACAAACAGCAATTAAACTCAAACCTTAACCACTAGCTGCTTTTATACACTCATTACGAAGGGCATATCACAAAGTCCAAAAAGGAATAAAAGTGGTGAATAGTTTGACCACATACGCTTCCCAGCAAGAAAGTCAACGAATTCCAAATTAATTAAACAATTGATTCCGCCATGCACTGTGAAGTCAAATGCTTTTACATTTTAAGTATAAAAGTGTGTGCATCGATAGATATGTGCAGTACTTGCAGTTGACTTAATGTATTTTTGTTTCGGTATAAAAATTATAAATATTCAAGTACAACATTTCAATCCAATCGAAAAAGATGTACAATTGTGTGGCTAATGCAGTACGCTTTGCATAAGTCATACGTGCTCAAGGGCACGGCGTTGCGCAGATCCCTCAACAATCTGATGTTTCCGCGCGTCATTACCGAGTTCAAGCGTCTGGGCCACCATTGTCTATGCGGACTTCAATCGGATTATACTCAGCTTGGGCAAGAAGTCCGTGTCGGATGCGCTGGGCTACGTGGATTATGTTGTGCAGAGTTTGCACAACAAGGAGATTTTCCATTACATAAAGCTCAGCTTTGAGCAGTGCTGGAATTTTATGCTCTGGATCGCTCAAACCAATTTCCAAGGGCGTTGATGAAATCGAAATATGTTGCGCCTGGCGGGTGTGGGTGAGTTCTCCGATCTAGCCGAGTAGACAGATCTCTGTGATACGCACATCATCAACGAGGTGATCTGCAAGGCGTGCAACCATTGTCGCGACCTGGATCTCTGCAAGGACAAACAGCGCGCCCTGAAGGATGGCATGTGAGTGGTGCAGCAGTTTCTCATATTTAAACGTCAACTTATAAATGCTGTTTGATTTTGTTGCAGTCCTGTTTGGCTGTGCGCCCAGTGCTATGTGGCTTACGACAATGAGGAGATTGAGATGCGCATGATTGATGTGCTGCAGCGCAAAGTGATGTCCTATGTGCTCCAGGATCTGCGCTGTGTGCGCTGCAACGAAATCAAACGCGAAAACCTCGCCGAGTTCTGCACCTGTGCTGGCAATTTTGTGCCCTTAATCAGTGGCAAGGAGATTGAAACGCTCCTCAACACATTTAGTAATGTTGCCAGATACCATAAGATGCAGTTGCTCCAGCAGACGGTGCAGCAGGCGCTAAAAACTCCCCGTTAAACATGAGCCAGCGACATTTAAGTATTTTCTAAATTTGGATTGTAATTTATGTTGATTAAACGCGTTTTACATATAGTTTCTATACTTTTTTAATAGTCTGTAACTCGTTCCAAATTTACTGATAATAGTTGGTCACATTTCGCAATTTTCCAACCTTTGCTCAAATTTTGAAGGATCGCATGTGTTTAGTTATTCGAATAAGAGTAATCATTTTGATTTTGCTTCTACTGAATAACAGACCTGTTTAAACATTAACTCGAGATAAATTTGATGACTTGGATCAAGTTCATCAATCTTTTTATATTCTGTATCAGATGACACCTTGTAATGGTCAGTAGGCACATAAGACCATATATGGAGTTGCAGGCTAACCGGTTCCGATAAATTTTTCGCCTAAGCTGTAACGGCCGATACATAAACAAAGCAGTGCATCTAAGCGCATAAAAAGCCGAGCTTTGAGAAAAAAGCTTTAGCGCAGAGCATACTGAAGGTTACCTTACCGGCGGTAGATCGTTTAATCGAGCTTTTATAAAGCAGACAACTTGGCTTGGCAACTTCCGGCGGCTAGAGCTGCACCGAGAGAGATTATAAAAGCCAGCTGATCCCAGCAAAACGCTTCTTTAAATTTTTTAAGTGCTCGTTGGCGAAAAAAAACGTAGGTCTGCCATAATTTTTTTATGGTTATGGGTGCAGCCAAGAAATACCGATATGGTTCCTAGTAATATTCCTTATAAGTTTGGTATCTGTAACTCTTAAATTGCGGGAGATATTGTCTTTTGAGAATTTTGGGCGTGGCCAAATAATGTTGGAGGACGATCTTAGTAATCTACCTTCAATTTTTGGTAACTCTATCTCTTAAATGCAGGAATTTTGGAGACGAAGCACTTAAAAAGTAAAAATATTAAAAGCTCTTAAAAAAAATATATTAAAACCACATAGAAAAATATATATATTAAAAGACACAAATATTAAAAGCATTAAAGCATAACGTACTAAAAACCCTGTTACAAAAATATTAAAAAAAAAAAATACAACAGTATATTTTTGTATATAAGTAAAAAAAAAAAATAAAACCAACCAGAAAAATCTTTAAAACCCCGAAAAAAAAACCCAAAAAATACACATAATTATTTTTCCATTGTAGAATGATGAATTAAGTTTTAGTGAAAAAAATTAAAACACATTTAAAAACCAAGAAGAAAACACCACCGTTGAAAGGACCTTAATCGCATCGGAATGAATGTAAGACAACTTCCTTTTTATATTAATTTTTGGTAAAATTATGTGTTAACTTACCTCCGTGCATAGCCATAAGTATATATGGTTCTACCGGTTCATGATTGCTTGCTGCTCACCACATACAGGCAGGCGTTAACAATAATGGACATAGCCGTGCTCTCAAATTCGTTGGGTTATTCCATAGCTGTCAGCAGGCCTAATGACGTTGACGATCTTTTAAAAGATTCCAAAAATATTACAAAGCGTGAGGATGGTGAAGAGTTGAAAGCTATGAAAGGGAACACAAACCAATAAGTAATTAACATATATACAATAATTCTACTTTAAATACTATTTAATTTAAAACATTACTGTGTAGTGGTTTCATAACGACATTGAGTCCACTTAACTATAGGTGGCACTGAAGCCGATAGGCAATCAAAATAAATACAAATGCCAATAAGTATGTATATGACAAAATACCGCGGTGCGGCAGCGTGGTGCTCGCCGATAAGGCCGGTACATTGTACAATATTTTTATTCGATGCTGCAGCGAGGGTAGCTCGCCCGATAGCCACAATTTTTTCCCCGCCGAAGTCGAGAGGGGAGCCTGCCGCTGTCGCCAGCACAAAATATTCCCTCGATACAGCGAGGAGCGTCGCTATGGACCGTATGACTGCGATTTGGATGTGTCTTCAGTGGATCAGTGTCCCGAACGAGTCACTTGAAATCAAAAAGTATTGATGGCAATGGCCACCCGGGCAGAAAAGAATATCTTTTTGAAAATTAACGCGGGAATCTGACTCGCTTAGTGTTGGAAACGTGATCAAAAAGTGAAGTTGGCTGCGTATGCAATTCGATTGAATCGAATGCACAACGCTGCACCTTGATTGCAGTGGGCGTTGCCAATTGCACTAAACGGGCCTGCCAACTGGCTTGCAATTGAATAATGCAGATCAGCTGCTCTCTGATATGCCTCCGAGTTTGCAATCTGCCCTATTATTCTATTTTATTCGAAGAAATAAAATAAAGTAGATTTTATTTTAATAAAGAAATTTCTAGTCACGGCATATCCTCACAACATGTAAATGCAAATTTTGATACACACTTTTCTGCCAGCTCAAGAATTTTTCTAATTCTTTTTTTATTGCAAAAAATTCCAACAATTATCCCTTAAGTCCTTACGTAAAAATAATATAAAAGAAAACAAAAAGAAAAAAGAAATACTCCCTCCCTGCAAATACACATATAACTTTAAGCTTGCAGTTTTTTAAGCCTAAGCTTGCAGCATTGTCCAACTTTAGCTTGCAGCTTATCGAAAGCTACGAGTGTAGCTTTAGCCGAGCGAAGCTTTCAGCTTATCTTATACTAAGTTAAAAGTTCAGCTTAATTCAAGTAAAGCTTAAGGCCAGTTTCTTATGTGCATTAGATGGCGCCAACAGCAAGCTTTGATCTTGACTTGTAATTCAATTCGGATAGGTAGCTACAAAATGCGCAATATGCGTACGTCTTAACACTATTTACTTTTTAATTAAAAATTGAAAATGGAAGTAAATAACTTCAAAAATAATAAAAATAAAATAATTTCAATATTAAGCAGGGCACACCATAAATTACACTTATTCATTTTTTAATCCCCTGACCCATTAAAAATGTAAATATGTACATATATACGTATACGCAATCGTATGTATCGGGGCTCTGCAGAATACACAAACAAATGCATGCAAATTCACGTGTTTATCGGCAGAGAGCACTTGCACACCTGCTTACATTCTGGTGCAAACTTATTTAAAAGGAAATTTGCCAATAAAACTAGAATATATTTAACAACTGCATTCAGGGCACTCTTACTCGTTTCATTATATAATTTTTGCACTTCGGTAACCTGGTTTAATCATCTTAATTAATATAATTAAATGCTTAATAAACTCGGAACCCCATCTATACTGTGAAAAATTTAATTTAATTAAATGGATTATTAAAATTATTAATGTTGTATTTTTGAAATTTATATACCTTTTAAAAATGATGTTTTTTTAAAATGCCAATTGTTATTACATATTAAGTATATTCACTATACAAAAACAGACATTCAGAGATTCATGGTTGGGTGGTTATAGACAGCGAGGATTGATCCCGCTTATTTTACTGGACTAACTGTATCACAGGGTTCCCGGCTGCCTCTGTGAACCAGAGGCTTCGACGCAGGTTGTATTTAATTTAATATTCTAGGAAATAACTTACAAAACACAAATTGAAAACTACAACTTGAGTTGACATAGTTCAACGATTGGTCGTCGTAAAATAAATACACGGTCTGTGTCATTTGCTGATCAGTTAAGAGCGTTTAGAAATTTCGAATCATGCCCAAATCGATGTTTAAGCAAATAGATATGTAATAAAAACAACTGTCTCAGAAATGGTAATTAAAATTAAATTTTGTGGGAAAAAATTTCTTTTTTTTTTATTATTTATTACAATGAGAATATTTAATGCAAGCCTTAATGCGATAAAATGAACAAAATAAAAGTAGAAAAATTATTTAATGCAAATATTAGGCCACGGCTACTGGCTTACCATCTCGAATATACTCTTCAAAGTTTTTGTCATCTAAGAGTCCAGGATCAAAATCGTTAATAATCTGAGGTAGCACTGGATTATCCAACATGGTTGTGTGATTGCCCTCGATAACCTTTAAGATCACTTTACCAGAAGTTAGCTGGGATACACAATAATCTTCTTCGATATCCTGTAAGGAAACCTCTGCGGGACGGATTAACATAATTGGGGATTTCAAGTCCCTTATGCTATTCAGATTGAACATCGCAGCCATTTTAACCCTTCGGAACATGGCCTCGATCATCACTTTGGAGTAGTCTTTGCTGTAGATATTTTGTTTGTTCACATATTCCATGAATAAATTCATTTTCTCCTTGAGAGTGTCGAGCTTGTGGAAAACGGTAGATACGCTCTCCTTAGTTTCCTCGGGGAATATTTGATTGACAGTGCTCGAGAAGAGCAAGTCATACAGGGAGTTATCTGTGAAATTTTGTCCAAGATGTAAGTTTGTAAGTTTCGTTAGGAAATGCGGTGCACCATCTATCAAGAGAACATGTCCACGGTAACCCAATTGCTCCAGCAGTGCGGCCAGTTGAAGAGCCACATACGATCCGTAAGAATATCCAATAAGGTAGAATGGATGTGTTGGCTTCAGCAGCGCTTTTACATGCTACAACAAGAGAGTAATGATTATTTTTTAAAGTTTTATTCATAAATGTATTAAAAAAATCGGGATCTGTAATCTATTTACCTCCAATGTCTGTTGACCAATATCACTGATAGTCTCCAGCTGTGCAAACTGATGTAGTTGTAATACATTCGCCCTGATGTTCAACTTAGCTCCGATATTATACCATGCCTGGCCAGCTGTTCCTTCCATGCCAGGTATTATAATGCTAGGTGGAAAGCTTTGCTTTGCCAGTGTCGTATGCGTTTTGAGGGAATACATTATCTGATCGGAATGGGCTTCATCACCCAAGTTACGCAGTAAAAGCTCCATACCCATTAGCTTTCCTTCGGATGCTAAGACCATTTTTACCGCATCCGTATTATCCTTTTCCCTCGCCTCCATAAACTCTTGCAGCTTTTGGAAGGTGAGTGATCGCAGATCCTGAGGAGTCAATACGAGCTCAAAGTCACGTTCCAGCGTTTGCTTGATTTCAACAGCCATGAGTGAGTCCATGCCCAATTCGGACAGTGTTGTGCCCAGCGAGACAGACTTTAAGTCGCGTATACCCATTATGTGCATCACCGTATCGATAATACTTTCGTTTCCGGAACGACCTGAGCGCTTTTCGGCAACAACCATACTGGCCACAATGGCCGATTTTGCACTTAGTAAGGCGTCCAGTTCCTGTAGGCATGATGAGATTCTTTGTTGCAGGGTTCCGCCGATTTCCATGTCAATTTTATCTTCGGCCATATCGGCGACTAATCCCACCTCGCCCACAGCACCCCATTGAATGGCCTTGGCTGGCAGACCATCCCGGCTGCGGCTCTCGATGATACGCTCCATAATGGAATTGGCCATGCCATAATTGGTTTGTCCGGCATTTCCACGGCCACAGGAAACACTTGAGAATACTACGAAATGGTCCAGCTCCGGGCACAAGGTGCGGGACAATGCATCCAAATGCTTGGTGGCAACCGCTTTTGGCGAGAAGCTTTGCACAAATTGCTCCATATTTTGATTGACAAAGATGCCGTCTCGTAATGCAACTGCTAGATTGAAAATACCGCCGATTGGACCCAGTTTAGCTGCCTCCACCAAGAGATTGCGACAGCCCTCAACTGTTGATATATCTGCTGTGTTGACTACAACTTCACAGCCGTAATTCTTCCAAAGTCTGCGAGTTAGAGAGAGCAACAGCAAAATAATTTAGATGTTTAGAGTTATTCGAATTGTAATAAAAAAATACATACGCAATTCGATAGGACTGATAGTCCTTGCTAATGCCACGGCTGGAGCTGAGCACTAGCTTGCGGGCACCACGCAAGCACATCCAATCGGCCAATTCCAAGCCGAAACCACCCAAACCACCCGGAATGACATAAGTCATATGGGGCTTAAAGTAGATTTGGCTTTGGACACGTACTGGCAGAGTTTCGGCTGCTTCCGGGTTATCACGCACTTTAATTATGACTTTGCCAATATGCTTGCCACCAATCAAATGCCTGAAGGCCTGCTCAATCTCATGAGCCGGAAACACTGTGACTGGCAATGGTTGTATTATGCCACTGGCAATATCCATGTCAATCAGTTTCTTCAAGTGCTGCAAGCAAAATGAAATTTCATTAGATTATCCATAAATCGGAGTAACAAAATTGTACAAAAAATAATTACCCAAATATCATCATCGGGTGCCACCAACAGACTGTCCGCCAGCACTGCATGGAAGGTGAGCTGTTTGAGGAAGCAGCCCAAGCCGAGCTTGGTATCGTTGGCCATATCGAATTTGCCAATCTCGAGGAAGTGGCCCGACTGCCCAAGACAGCGCACCGACGCCAGTAGCTTGTCTTCTGAGAGTGAATTCAGCACAAAGTCAACACCCTTGCCATCGGTTTCACGCTGTATCATTACCTCAAAAGACGTGTCTCGAGAATTGCCAATGTGCGATTCTAAAGCGGGAAGTCTATTTTATTTTTGAACACTAAACCAAAATGAGACACAGCTTATATACCTTTCAGCTGTGGGAAGGTGTCCAACAGGAATTGCCTCTTCAGTGGAGTACTGCATGTGGTATACACATCCAAATTGTACGCCAATGCCACTCGAATTGCTGCCAGGCCAATTCCTCCTGTTCCGGCGTGTATAAGTATGCTCTTTCCTTTGCGAATGTCGGTTGCCATAAAGAATGCATAATATACAGTTATATAAACCACAGGTACCGTAGCAGCGTCCTGCAGCGACCAGTGGTCGGGCACGTTCCAAATAAGCTTCGATGGCTTCTCCACATATGAGGCGACACCACCCTTAACAACCATGCTCATAATTCGTCGACCGGTTTGCATATTGATGCCGGAGTATTCAAATCCAAGCACACAACTTTGATCGATTCGGTTAGAACCGTATAATTCAGTTGCCAGTCGACCAGTTGCCAGCATTACGTCTCTGAAGTTGAGCGATGAGTACGCTATTTTAATAATACAGTCCTCTGGATCAAGAGGTCCCTCAAACCAGCGCAATGACGACAAATCTCCGCGCTGCATCACATTCCCATAAATGTGATCTAGTCTGGGTTTGACCTCATCATTAACGGGCAGAATCAGATGCCTGAAACTTCCCCAAGTTCCCTATACAAGTTTTCGGGTTACTATGAAATACTTAAGTTCACATAAATATATTGATACTTACTTGACGATATATGTTGAATGCCAGGCCCAGTGCAAATTGGCTGGAATAAAATGGATCTGCTAAGTTAAACTCTGGTGCTTTCGGATCATCAATATAGAAACAGGTGACCAAGTTGCCATCGGGCTCCTTTCGTAAGCAATTCACTAATCCAACCAGTCCATTGAGCTCCTCATTGAAAGCGTAGACAACAACAGCACTCTTCATACTAATGGCAGACTGCACCTGACTTATCCACTCAAACTTCATGTCGTTATCGGAAACTTTGACGACAGTCGGCTGCAATTGCAATTTCTTGGAGATATTCTGAAGCAGTACGAAGACTTCCTCTTTGTTGATTATTGGAATGACCGTGATCAAGCGGAATTGTTTGGGCAGCTTTAAGTTGCTTATGTTTGTCGTGGGTCGTTCTCTAAGCAACAGGTAGCCGTTATCAACCAGAACCTTTTGGGCATTTATAATCACATCTTCGTTGAGTTCTCCACAAATTCCACCGGCTACAATGAAATGGTAATTGGATAGATTTTCCACCTTCCCCTTTTCGATATGCATGCCAGGGATTTCATCGATCTTTCTGTCGGTCAAATACATATACTCTCCAGTAACAATTGGTAAGTCCTCAATAGCATCGATAAACTTGTTCAAAACGGTGTCTCTTCCATCGGTGTCAACTTCCACGAGTTTTACCTTCAATATCGACATATTTTCCAAGGCAAGTTGTACGCATATTCGTGCTGCATTTGCTAGAGTCATCTCTGGTGCTGGCAAATAGGGCAAAAATTCGTACTGTTCCAATACCGGAATGCCGGGAGGTTTGCGCCTTTGAACCGGACTGGCATGAAGTCCAATCAGTTCAATGCCACCGGCTACAATGCGATTATTCTTATGATCCACATAAACATCAATAACTCGGTTCTCGGGATCTATTTTGTTTATCATATTGAAATGATGGACCCCATTAATACGCAGCTTACGAATTTTCGTTGGGAGCAAGAGGGAGCGCGAATCTGTGCCCAAGATCTGAATTTGTAGCATTGCATCCATAAATGTCACCCAGTTATAGTCCCATTCAACCGTTCCATATAATCCATCTGCGCGGGCGCTGCGAACGGCTCGGAACACTCCATTATAATGGTATCCACGTAGTCTTAGTTCCTTGTAGAAATCTTTTTTGGCAATCATCGGGAATTTCGATTCTTTCTCAAAATTATATACTTCCGGTGCGAGTGGCTTCTCAATCTCTGTTATTTTACCTGTAACTACCAAGCTACCCGCTTCAGTTATCTGAAATAAATATAATTATATACTCAGATGAATTAAAGTTGCACAAGAATAACGCATTTAGTCTACCTCAAAGTGGCCGCTGCCATAGTTAATCATAACATTCAGTTCAACTTCTCCATTAACTGACATATTTGTGGCTCTCAGAAATTGCACTTCCTCAAATTCGACTGGAATATCCATGTAACTTGGTCCATGATACATCAGAGAGAACGTCTCCCAAACGTATTGTAAATAGCATGTGGCGGGTACGAGAATTTTACCATCAATAATGTGGCCAACCATATAATCTTCATTATCACTGGCCAAGTTAACAGGAAAAACGCGCTCTCCGCTGGCCTTAGTCTTCATATTCTCATACTTGGTCACAAACCAATCTTCACTGTGATCCCAACGGATGAGTGAGCTAATGCTCGGAGTTGATCGTGAAACAGGGAATTCAACTTTGGGATATAAGTTGGCCACCGGCACCATAACACCATTTTCATATAATCTGCAATAAAATTATTACAAGTTAATAAATTTTTCTTTATATTCAATATGTGAACACGTTACATACTTGCCAAGTGCGGTCATAAAGAAGAGCGCATTGTTTTTGTTTCCTCGATGGGTTAGTGGTATATAAACACCATTTGGCATAGCTCGCTTTAGGATGGCACCCAATAAACCATGTGGAGCAATCTCAATTAACAACGCATTCTTGGGTAGTTGTGCAAAAGTCTCCTCGAAGAGTACACTGTGCAGCAGATTATTGGTATGATATTCTGCAGAGCACAATTTATTTTCAGTTTGTTCCCATTCACTCTTTGGCACACTGGTACTCAGCCACTTGGCTGTCCTAGTCTTTGGCTGTGTGATTATCTCCTTCATATATTTCAATAATGGAGGTCCCATAGATGCAATATATCTTGAATGATATGCAATATTCGAGCATGGCACTTCCTTTGCAAATATATCTTTCGATTTAAGTTCTGCGACGAATCGCCCAACTTCATCAATGGGTCCCGAGATAGTGCAGGACTCGGCACTATTGTGGCAGGCGACTTCAATGGCTTCCGGCAGCATGTTCTTGATTACTTTATAGCCAATGCCCACAGCTGCCATAGCACCTCTGATTTTCTCAGAGTCCACACTGACTCGACCACGATAATAAGCAGCTAGTATCATTTGTTCGGCCGTTAGTCCACCATCTGCGTAGGCGCAACCCAACTCTCCAACGGAATGTCCAATAATTAAATCGGGTTCCAAGTTTAGTGAGCGGAGAACATCAGTCAGACCAATTTGTACAGCCGCTATGCCGACAAAAGAGTGTAAAATATTCTCGTAAATTGCAGGATCGTTCGATGTGAGAATATTAACGAGGTCGAGGCCCTTCGGCACTAATGTGTTGTGGCAGATTTCAATGGATTGTCGGAAGCGTGGAATTACCATCAATGATGCTCCCATTTCGTTCCACTGTGAACCCATGCCGCTGAATACCCAGACAATGGGCCGCTTAATGCCCGTATAATGCTGGACATTTCTAACCAAAGATTTTGTTGGTTGGTTGCCGTTATTGCCGAATATGCCATATCCTCGAAATACCATGCCTGATACTTCTTCCTCTTGTATATTCTGCAATAGTCCAATAAACTCGGCATCCAACGGTTTCTTCTCAATCCCATTAAAAATCTCATTGACAGCATCTTCCGTTCTGCCAGCCCATGTCACTATCCTGGGTAGATTATCCTCAGGTATACCATAGTTTACCTTTGACTTCGGATGTGCCTTAAGAATGGCATGCGCATTGGCGCCACCAAACCCAAATGAATTAACTCCGATATATGGCTTTGGCAGAGGAGTGACATCCTTAACCACAACTAAACGTCCCTCCGCCAGTGCCGTTATTGTTGGTTTTACTTCGGTGAAGTTAATATTGGGTGCAATCAGTCCAGTTTCGAAAGCAAAGCACGCTTTCACCAGTGAACAGATACCAGAGGCAGGTTCCGAATGTCCAACATTTGATTTGACAGAGCCCACAAGAAGTGGCTCCTGGCGTTGGCTACACAGCACATTATCAACCGCCTTGCACTCTTCGGGATCACCCACAACAGTGCCAGTGCTATGAGCTTCCAGGTAACCCAAGTCATTTGGTGTCAGATCAATTTCCTTGTAAAATTCTATGAGTAGTTTTTCTTGAACATTTCCCGATGGATAGGTAATACCCTCCGGTTTGTATCCATCACAGTTGGTTTTCGAATAAACGACACTTGCGTAGACGCGTTTCGCATCTCTTTTCTTCTGGAGGAATAGGCAGTTAATTGTCTCAGAGCGAGTGTATCCGCTTGCATCTTTGTCAAATGGACGACAGTAACCGTCCTGCGCCAAAACACCGAGACTGAATAATGGAATATGATTATTTTACAAAAGCAATAGGGATGACAAGCGAAGAGCTGCTTACCGAGCAAATTGAAGGGTCACAAAGGGATGCAACAACAAATTGGAACCGCCAATAATTGCAGCGTCAATTTCACCATTTCGAATTGCGCTAAATGCATTATCCAAGGCATACATTGAACTGGAGCAAGCAGTGTCCAGCAAAAACGACGGGCCCTCTAAGCCCAGGGTGTACGAAATCCTATTGGCCAGCATTGCTCGACTGCAGCCGGTGATGCCAAAACCACCCGACGAAACCTTCTCATAGAACCAAGTTTTCTCCGACTCAGATATACAAGATCCGATATAGACTCCAGTTTTTGTACCACGTAGACTTTTCGGATTGATACCCGCATCAATGACAGCTTCGTACGCTGTCTCTATCAAAATGCGTGTTTGCGGATCCAAAGTATGGGCTTGCTTGAAGTGTACCCCAAAGAATGTTGCATCGAACTTTTCCAGATTGCTGATTTTACCAGAGCGCTTGGGAATCTCCGGATTAAAATGACGCCAACGACGTTCATCGTCATCTACCATGTCAATCTGATAAAACAATTTTAGGATGAATCAGAATGGCCATTTATGTAATCGATATTATTCATAATTCTTTAGTTTTTAAAATTCAAAAATATTCGAGTTGTTTTTAAGGAAAATGGAGACTGACTAAAAAATATTTGATTTAATTATACTAATTAATTTTTGCTCTGAAACGAAAGTCACTCAAGATTGTTGAATTAGGATTAATGTTTTAATCGTTATAAATCGGAAATATTAGTATTAACTAAAATGGTTGAATTGTTTAAAAAATGTATATTTTATTATTGATTTTATTTCCACATAAATTTAAAATACACAAATCGTAGTTTCCACAAGAATTTTTTATATTAAAATAATATAAAATGAAAGTCTTGTTGATTGTTGAATTAAGTTTAGAAGATTATAATATTTAATTTATGAATTTCACATATTATATTATATTGTCTGGTAACGACTTAGTACAAATTTTGGAAATATTTGTAAATTCTTAGAATCACTTGAACTGATTAAGAAATATATATTATTCCAGATAAATATAAACTACACAAATCATTGTTTTTGTGTTAATTCCGTATTAAAATGTTATTAAGCGAATGTCGCGCATATTGTTGAATTAAGTTTTAACTGTTGAATGTTGTAATAAATATACAACTTGTTTCCATTTCAAACTTGTGTTGTAATTTTTTGAACTGAAGTAATTCCACATAAGCATTTTCATTTAAATCGATTGAGCGATTGCAAACCTTGTTATAAAGATTGTACTCGTATTCGGAGATATTTTTGGAATTGGGAAATTTCCCGGCCATTCCAGAAATAACAATATCATCGCCATCTGTATCAGGACGCGATCTAGAGTATTTTTTATTCTTTTTCGCCAACATGTCAGAAGCCATATCTTTAAGTTGTAAACACTTGATTGAAAATAGGGGTAATGTGGTAATTTATTAAACGTCCTTCGACGGGCTTGTTTTCACTTGCACACTAAGGTATATATCACTATATGGTTAAAGCTTGCGTTTCGTTCCGAAATGTAATCCAGCGAGAGAAAGCGAACGAATTGCCAGACAAACAGCAATTAAACCCAAACCTTAACCACTAGCTGCTTTTATACACTCATTACGAAGGGCATATCACAAAGTCCAAAAAGGAATAAAAGTGGTGAATACTTTGACCACATACGCTTCCCAGCAAGAAAGTCAACGAATTCCAAATTAATTAAAGCAATGGATTTCGCCATGCACTGTGATGTCAATCGCTTTTACATATTAGGTACAAAAATGTGGGCATCGATATCCATAGGTATAGACTTGCAATTGACTTAATGTATTCATATAAGTTTCGGTATAAAAATTATAAATATTCGTGTACACAATTTCAATTTGCAATGCCTCTTCTTCCAGATACAAAATTCTTTTGAGCTCAATTAACTTTAATTCTCTATTTACAACGTTTAATGCTAATTTATGGGGCACAATTTCATTTTAATGCTTAGTTGGAGTTCCTTAAGGTAACTTTGCACACAAGTCTATTAATCCAAAAATTCTATTCTGAATCAAAACAAATACTATATCATTAACTCAAAGTATTTCCTACAAATTAAAATATTCCATTTTGTAGCTTTAACAAATTAAAGTACAGTTAAACAATCCCAAAAATACGCAATTAAATTTATTTTATTTAGTATTTCCAACATTTGTAGTGTGTTATTGAAAACAATTGGCAAGGGAACAGAGCTAATTTCTTTTTCAATGAACTATACATACATAGTAGTTTGATAGGCTCACATTATTGTAATACTTTTAAGAAGTTAATGAACTTGAACAATCGGCGACAACCGGCAAAATGCTAATTAATACTTCGATCGTTGAACTTACCTAATAGAATGCATACATGCATATGTGATTGCCTCTAGTATCTGTATATATATATATATATATATATATATATATATATACAAATATATATATATACTATCACATGTTGCATTTAAAGACTGAAATACAGAAATAGTACGTTTCGTCATAATCACAAAAATAATCTCAAAAAGCAGGTTTGCTATTTTCAGAATGATAAGGTTATTCTGCTTATTAAGTGTGCAATATCTTAGGCCTACATTGGAATGGTTAAATTTTTAATTGTGTTGTAATTAAAAGATCTAATTCAATTTGTGACAATTCGATAGCAAATATTCAACAAAAAAATGGATTCAAAATATACTTACATTTTAACTGGGCTAACGCCCAGTAAATAGATTCTGCAAACAGCAAACATTTTTATGTCTCAAAATATGGTTTAAGTGTTTTGTTAAATATTTATAAATGTGTATATAATGCGCATTGCAATTTATCTAAATTCATGATGCATTTCTTTAAAAAATAAAAATGAAAAATGTTAATTTTATATCAGACCATGGAGCAAGCAACTGGCAATGATTGTTGCTAATAATTTGCAAAAGTGGCTTGATTGCGGCCAGGAAATGCCCCAAGGGTCTTCAACAATCAATGGCAATCAATCGTTTTAGATTTTTCATACCTTTTCATACATATGCAAGTGTGTGGTTCGTGTGCGCATATTTCATCATTTGGCCAGAGGGTGCTCATTCTGGCCGACAATGTTAAATCAAATATTTTTTTATAAGCTCGTTTTTAGGAATGCAAATACCACAAACAAAAATTTGGGCCTTCCAGCTTTTCCCTGGATCCTAGTCCCAACTAGACATATTAGGCACAGATATGTGTATTTGTATTCTTATCCAAGGATAAGTGTAGTAATCAATTCGAGTGTTTTGAACTTGACAGTTCTTACACTCAAGGAAGTGCTCAAATATTAAAAGTCAACAATTTAAATTTGTTGCGTATGTTTTTGCTTTTATGTATGTATTTGTTTGCTGTATAAATTTACTTAATAATTACAACAAACTTTCGATATACCCACAACTTTGAACAATATAACAATGTATGATTGCAGTGGCATATTTAATTTATTTATTTTAAATGATTTATTTATTTTACTAAACAAACACATGTGTATTTATATGTGTTTATTTGTATATTTATTAAGTGAGCAAATTGCACTTAACGCATTTATTGACCGAAATACAATTGGGGAACATACAAAAGGAAACCTGTATCTGCAATGCAAATCCCATAAACAGGTTTTTGTTTTAATGAGTTGATCAAAAGCCGGATTGTGTTAATGACGTATGAGTATTGTGAAACTCATCTGAGTCGATCTTTACGCGCAATCATCGTAAGTTCAAGTTTGTGTCTCTGCCTTATCACATCGAGATACACATTTACGTAGAGATATAGAGAGAGAGAGAGAGAGAGAGAGAGAGGGAGAGAGAGAAAGAGAGAGAGTCAGAGAGGGAAAGCTACCAGTATGCTGTGAAGCTTTTAATCTAAAGCTTAACAATGGGCATTTCTACGAGTTCGTCCAGTGTTTCTTATTAGCTCCAAGCTTCCCAGCAGTAGTCTTACATGAAATTCGGTCGCGTACACAGCACTTAAATTGCTGGTTTGAGCAGCTAGCAATACTGGCTCACAAGTTTGTCTGGCATCTGTAGGAAAGATTCAAAGAGCGCTAATCAACCGCAGTACGGCTTTTTGACCGAAAGTCAAGGTTATCACATCTTCAGAAGCCGAGGTTAGTTAATATTTCTATATTTCGGCAAATTGTTGTGTTATTTTGGAAAAGCCCCATGAACGCATATGCATAATTCATTTGACGTCATTGTTTACTTGGAATTTTTAATAGTAGGTCAGTCATATTGTTATCACTTTTAAGTGTGCTGGTGCAAACTCGATTTAACAATATATTTACTGGGGTTTTTTTTATTGTTAAATTGCTATTGAGTACTAAAACGAGTCAAATTACTATATATATGTACATTTCTAAATGAATACTTTTATCGAAGATTATATATTGCTCATATAACATAAGAAGAATCGTTATAAAATTTGATTGCGAAACTGGTATTAAATTTTCTAAATATTGCACATTAATTAGTAAGGTGGGACAGCTTTGTCGTTCGCATTGTTTGAAAAATTTGGCATCTTTTAAGTTGTTTGAGATCATTCATTTTAATAAATTAAACTTATTTTATTATCTACTTTATTTTAAATAAGTTCCCGGCTAAAAATGTTTTTAAGCAAACTAATTTATTTAATTATTTTGCAGATCAATATGGATAAACATCTCGAATTGGCTGTTTTAGGCCTGGTTTTACTTTCATGTGTGAATGCTCTTCCCCAGGGCGCTTCAAATGTGGATAGAAACATTATGGATATCTTTAACACAAGTCCAAACATACCAAATCAGTCGCAACGTCCGAACGGGTTCGCTGAGGTGGTCACACCCGTACCTATAGATCCTTCGAGTCCGTTGATTGACTTCACATCAGTCAGTGGCAAGACAGCAACTTGCAATTGTGTGCCCTACTACATGTGCGATCCCTCAACGAATAGCATTACTGAAGACGAGGCGTTCGATGGGTTTGGAATGATTGATATTCGTTTCGGGGATAACGACCCCATTTGTCCCTCATCTATAGACGTTTGCTGTGAAGGCAATCGCACACGCGATGTGGTCTTGAACCCGACGCCCCTGGAGAAGCGACCGAACCAGCCGCGAGGCTGTGGAATTCGAAATGTTGGTGGACTGGACTTCGAGCTAACTGGCGCAACACAGAATGAAGCCGGTTTTGGCGAGTTTCCCTGGACTGTAGCCTTGTTGCACGCTGGCAATTTTAGCTACTTCTGCACCGGCTCGCTCATCCATCCCCAGGTGGTGCTCACTGCTGTGCACTGTTTAGCAACACATGCACCGGGTAGTTTCATGGTACGAGCTGGTGAGTGGGACACACAAACAACCAGGGAGCGTCTACCATATCAAGAGCGAACGGCACAGCAAGTCATAACACATCCTCAATTCAATGGCAGGAACGTAGCCAATGACTTTGCACTCGTTATACTTTCTCAAGAATTCACACTGGATGATCACATCAGAGTGGTTTGCCTGCCCGAACAGGGCACCATTCCTGTACCGCAGACCACCTGTTTCTCCACCGGTTGGGGCAAGGATGTCTTTGGCGTTGCTGGCAAATTCAGTGTTATCATGAAACGAAAGCCGTTGCCAGTGGTTGAATTCAATACCTGCCAAGCACAGCTGCGTAATACGCGACTTGGACCTAAATTCGTTTTGGATCGGTCTTTCATGTGCGCTGGCGGACAGCTAGATGTGGATACCTGTCAAGGTGATGGCGGCGCACCGCTTGCGTGCCCAATCGGATTACCATCTGAGAATCGATATCAGCAGAACGGCATTGTGGCCTGGGGTATTGGATGCAATCAACCAGTGCCAGCTGCCTACGCTAATGTTGGCGTCGCTCGTGATTGGATCGACCAGCAAATGCTGGCCAATGGCTTCGGTACGGATACATATACACCCTAAATTGGATTGCATTTCGATTGTGTTAATCTATGAAATTAAATTACAATTCATAATAAATACCAACAACGCTTCTATTAGCTTCTTTTCATTACGTTGAGAAAGTTTAAGGAGCAGTATCTCGTCTATGGAAATACTCAAAGTGTTCACTTAAATTAAAGCACTTGCAGTACCCATTGTCATTTTAAGACTTGAATGCAACCATAAAATACAAATGGTAAAGAATGTGACTTTAATTGAGAATTCCGACGGCGGCAAATTAAGTTAAAGAAGCAAAGATACGCATCCTAAGCCTGAAATGGTGTCAAAAATTCTTCTCACTTGAAAACCACCCACAAAGTGTTGCAATTATATTTGTCGTGCATGCGCTGCATGTGCGGGTAGCTAGCAGAGCAAAGCACACACACACACACACGCACACACACACACACACACGCCCACATATAGAGACACTTACACATAAGCAAAACGCCGGAGATGGCTGAAATGGTGACGCTGGCACCGCCCGCACCTGCATTCGAATTGCAGCTTCTGGATGCAGCTGGTGCCACCGAGCCGAGTCTCATTTCAGTCCGTTGTGTGCGTCCGTCTCCCCGGACTGTTCGCTGCTCGTTAACCGTGCAGTGTGCGAAGTATAAGGTGACTGAGTCACTGTATAACTGTAACATAACATGTGCTTAACCCAAAAGCAGACGCACCCTATCACCAAACGCCACATGCCACACGCCGCGCCCGGCATGCCACACGCTAACATGCCACCCAGTCACATTGCCACCAGACACCGACCCTCCAACGACATGTTACAGCCTAATTGCAGTTTTTCAAATGTTGCAGTTGCTTCCGAAAAAATTAGGGTCATGGAATTTTAAAGGCGCCTTTACTATTGGAGTAGCTGGTGCTTAAAAAACACAGGCGCGCATTGGTCGTCGTCGTCGTCGTCGTTGGTAGCGGATGTAAAACGAGTTTGACTTGGCTTCGCTTGGCTTAGGAATGCTCTTTTAATGCCATTGGAATGTCAGCTTCTTCTTCTTTGGGGAAGCACTTAAATAAAATTCCCATTATCACTTTTAGCACAGAGGCATCAAATTCGGAGCCAAATGTGTGGTTCAGTTTTCGATTTAATTTTAACGTTTATTAGTATTCAGCTTCTTAAGAAAATTTAACCCGCTGCAAGCTTAATAGCTTCCCAGCATTGACAATGTCGTTAGCGATTGAAAATCGCAAATTTTACTCAAATGTTGTCATATGGTTATTAGCAATAACTTAAATGAGCTTTCAGGTTGAGGCTTAAGGGCTGGTAGTATAAACCACTTAATCTTTGGCGGCTGAGAACGCAGTCCGGAATCCGGAATTGAAATGATTGGCATAACGACGTCAGCCAGCTGCGGCTATAATAACTTAAAGAGCATTTACCAACAGACACGGCAGGCAATTCCCATCTTCACTCTAACCACTTACCCATTACAACATTACCCGATCTCTGGTGAGGTGGTGGCATGACTAACGCAATGGAGAAAGTTTCAGCATAAGGCCATCACGGCCTGCATAAATTCCATAAGGACACCGTCAACTTCCACAGCCACCCGCTCCCTCGACTCCCACTCTGCCTATGCGTCGATTGCGGTGCCGGTGATTGTGCCGGTGCTTAGGCGCCGTAAAATAGTTGAAATATTTGAAGAACTTTAACTGACTTAATGAGGGCTTAAATGGCTTGCATATGTATATGCAATTGTTCGTAACTGCTTTCATTTCAGCTTTCGAGGGGAACACATTATTTTCAATAAATTTTCTAAAATTAATGTTGATGTCAAAAATCTCTATGGAAGATAGTTTGACAAGAACGCATGTTTTTATTTTGTTTAAATGTTATGTTTACATTTCATTAAGAAAACCAAATGTATTTTGTTAATAACAATCGATTATGAAATCAAAATCAACTTTGTCGACAATTTCTACTTAAAAAATATTATGTGCTTTTGATCTTGAGGTTTGGCCAGGACAAAATTATATTCCCCATAGAAACTCTTCAGTTTTGGCAAATTTATGTAACCACAAAAAATGTGAATTTTTTATCATGCCTTTAGCAAAAATAATACGTTTATGGAAAAGTTATTAATCAGTTAAATTGAGGGAATGCATATTCAATACATTTCCATACAAAATGTCATAGGGTTGACTTTACTGTTTTTGTTTAAAACTCCGACTTACAAATGAAATAAATGAAACTTTCCAAGCGAACTAACACAAATTGGAAGCAAAAACTGATGGCAGCCCGGACTGATTGGCGAACAGGAGCTGAACAGAAAGACGGACAAGCTGCCGTGTACAAATACGTGAAAGAAAGATGAAATTCTCGTTGCAGGAAAATGTTCCATTAATTTTTACATACAATGACCTGAATCAGCGTTTTTGGTGTTTCGCCTCCATTCTGGGGCTACGCCGCGACGTGGGCGTGAGCAGGGACAATGACTTCACCAATTACTCGGGCAGGAGAATGCAGACGTGAATGTGGCTGGAGCTTGCTTCCCAATGAATTCGGGCTCAGGTGGGGAGTTTGCGCATTTGCCATTGCAGCACAGCATGCAACGTGGTGGTGCTGAAGCTGAAAAGCGTCGCTTGGAACGTGCAGAGAATCTAAAAACAATTTGTAAAAAGGCTGTGGATATCTAAGGGAACGTGCAGGATGCTTGAAATTAAATAAATTATAACACACCGATGATGATATACCCTTAGCAGGCTGATTAAATAAAACTATCAGAACGGAAGCAAAATTTAAAGTTCGTAAATTGTTTCTTCCTTCATTTAAAGCTGATGAAGGTATTTTAATCGTTTTTCTTGGCCTCCCATTTGGCAACAAGTACTTTCGCTCAATTTTATATTCATCATGTTGCAAACAACATCAAAGTTTTAATACACATTGCTGGGCTGTAAATGAATTAACTGGCCAGCCAGCCACTCACAATTTTGCTAGCCATTCATTTGTAGCTTCATACTAAAAATAAGGCAGTGCCAACTAAATTACTTAAATGGGAATGTGGTTAAATGTATTTGCCTAGCAATAAAGGTCACGAGTCGTGTTACCTTATATTGGCTTAAACTCCACACATCGCATTATTTATTCTAGTCTGATTATAGAGTTCTTTGTGGACAAGTTGAAAATTGTGAGTCCCCAGTCAAAGCTGCAAAAATGTTTAATGCATAACTGACAATGTTGGCTGACATGTACTGAACATAATTCAAGACATCAGCATTGAAAATAATGTAAGTGCATTTCTAATATAATATTTTGGGTCGCTTTTCATACCTTACACTTATGCTACATTGTACACTTAACAGCAAGCATGATTTACCAACTAAGTATATTCTTATTATATGATTGTTGCGAACAATAAATTCTAGATGCACATTTATGTGCATGTAAAGTAAGTAGCCGAATAAACGTTCTAAATGTTCTTGTACTTATACAATGCATATAGATATGAGTATCTGTGAATGTGTATTGAATTGCAAAAAGAACTTAAAACCCAAGTGCTTTAACGTTTTTATTTTGTGTTTCGCTTACTGATTTTATGAAACGAACGAAAAACAATTCGGCAAATCATGGTAAATGACCAATGGGTAAGACCACCCAGTGTGCTGTGTTAAACTGAAATGCTACGTAAATATATTTTTATGTGTGCATGTGTATACATATTTGCAGGAGCGTAGCCTTTATTTTTTTTTGTCTGTTTTACTTGTGGCAAAATTCAGTTGATCATGTACAATATTTTTGGTTTAAGCTGCCGCAGCTAACGAATAAATATCTAACAGAAAAACCATATTTGAATGCACGTCATGGGAATTGGTAGATTTTGTAAAAACTTTAAAATAAAATAATAAAAATAATTATTAGGTAAATATATTCAACATTGAATACTTGCGGAACAAAGTCACATCCGTATGCAATCAATACAATAAAAATAATAAAATGTTTGAATCCCTTTCTACGCCACTGAATGTATCTACGACCATATAGACTATATCTGTAAGTGCTTGTGCATACAGTTGTATGCATGTATCTGTTATTGTTGCTGGTATTGCTGGCCATTTTAACATTGTTTTATGGTTTTGGCAGCATTTAAACAGCGAATTCATTAAATTCCTGCACAAAAGTGGAGTACGCCCTTCTGTCAGTGAAAAAAACACAAATCAATGCACATATATTTTGTAACTACATACACTACATATGTAAACTTTTTCCCTGTTTCTTATATGGGAACAAAAAAAAGAAAGAAAAGAAATTAGCACACGCCAATTCTCGCGTTTAAACAAAGATAGCAAACAATTTAAAAGACTTGTATATAAATGCTTTTAGAATTTTCAATTTTGCTTTATTATCTTATTGTTTGTTGCTTTGGTTGTGGCATTTCATTAGGTGTAATATTGTGCTCGACTCATTTGCAGTAGAAATTTATTGCAAAGTGCTTGTGGCTATTTAACGTTTTTAATTGAAAAAGTTTTGTTTTTGTTGTCGAACTAAGAGCCAGACTCCCTAGGACTTCTGCCTAGCTTCTGCTTCTGATTTGTAGAACTGAGCAGATACGTCGGTTGGTCACTGCTGGTAACCGTTGTCTAAGTTGCTGTGGCTGTCAGCGACAACTACTTGCAGCCACTTATCATAATTAGCCCTGTGCTAGTGGTGCAAATGAAGAAGTTTTGCCTCAGCATGCTAACCAGAGGTGCCCACTTGCTACACAGGCCCATTAACAACTTATTGGATCGTTGGGTGGTTGCGCGATTGGGCTGCGGCTATTACGCTTAACTCTGGTCATGCCGCTGCCAACAAAGGAAACTCTCGTGAATAAATTTTCATAACGAGAGACAGTCAGTCACTCACTCTACTTATTGTTTGTTGGAAGAGCTGCTTCATCATTATTGACAGACGTAATCAATTGCAGTCCATTAGACTTTGCAGTTGGCTGCAGAAAACAACCATAATGAAACAAGCCAACTCTTGAATATTACTCTGCAGTTCGGATACAGAGCATATCCACAGAGAATATCCATACTGCACAGTAATTTTCTTTTCTGTTCAGTTCTTTATTCACGTTGGTAAGTAAAATGCGATTGTAAATTAGTTCGCAAGCAACCATTCTTAAAAAAATGTCAATTTATGCATTTATAATAAGATTTTGGCGATAGAGAAAATGTAAAAAAATAGAAGACAATTTCTTAACTTAATTCTGGTTGTATTATAACTTATTCGCGAATCCTATAACACATTGAAGAAGGGCATGTAGCTAAGAAAGGCAAACTTTCTTGCATTTTTTTTAGACCTCAGCTCACTAAGCTTTCCTAATTAATTTGACTGTTCTTTGCTATTTACGGAAAGGTTGTTATCATCAGTTGTTTATTCATCAGCTCTGGAATTGACAACTTCCGCAATTTGATTTCGATGTATACTTCAAAGACGATATTGCTATTGTATTTATGTATACTTACCACATCGATAACGCAATCAATTAATTCAATTATAATAATACGTATATTCGTTTATTACCCTGTTTCATGATTAAGCCCCAAAAATTATAAATAATTAATAACAAAATGTTTACATATGTTTTTGATTTGGTTTCTGTTGGATCTGGATAATCTCATTCAATTTGTTCTGGTCTCCCGTTGAGTTTATTACCGAACCTTTTTGCAATGGCAGCATATTCTGTTTGTTTCAGAAATAAACAATTACTGAAATGTATTTGAAATAGAAGAAACACTTAAATCGCTAATGCACACAAACGCATCTGTTTGCGGTTATTTGGCTGGCTCTCTGTTGGTGTTTAACAATCTCTAAAGTTTTTCAACTATTCTTGTAGTATGTATGATTCATTTTCTTTCACTATGAACGAGTATATAGTTAGCACATTTAATATGTGAATGGTATTTAATAATTGATGTATTTATTGTGTACTTAATGTATTCAAGCACGTATATATCTAGAAAAACAGCACTGGGTCTTTGAAACCTGCCGTCAAATATGAAATTTCGTACTTGTTTCTTTGAGGCTATCCAACATATTTTTTTTATAGCCATTTTATTCTGTAAAAGTAGTGAACCAAATTAAATTTTTTGTTAGACTTTAAAACAGTTTCTGCTTGGATATTCACAAGTACAATATGCACATATGTAAAAACAAACATGCTTATAAAGTATTTTGCTCTTGTACTGAATGTAGTTCCACTGAAATGAGTGAATAATTCTCATTTATGGCGCTTAACTTAACTATTTAAGACTGCATTGGTGACCTTACAGATTTCGTATCTATATTTATGTTTTCCTAATATGTTTGTAACTTTGAGTATTTTAGATATATAAACTTTCAATAATTTTAATAAGTTATCATTGTTGGTTTTTAAGGCAAATAAAACTCTCAAGTTATGCTCCCAATGGATACGACTAACCGCGATATACATACGTATTTTAAATATATTTTCTAAACTCCATGCTTTTTCTTACATCTAGAAATTCATGAAATATGAGTTCTATATATAAACTGTATATTATATTAAGTAAATATACCAATGTAGTTGAGGACCTTCATCATACATTTTGTTTTTGGCATTAAAATTTATACTAAGTACGTTGATTTCGCTAGATGCATTAAAACAATTTTAAATTCTCGACTCGAGACCCTTTGCTTACCATAAAAAGGTAATTTGATTTGGGTTTAGTTACAGGATAGCCTCTAAATTGCCCTTTTACGATTAACCGTAGAAATATGCATAAATTTCAATTGCAAATTTTACTAACTTGATTAGATAAACGATTCTGTGTGTTTGAGTCTTACAGTATTTACAAGTAGAATAGCTCTTCGTCTATTGCCTCCTGGCTTTTGGTAGTTTCGGAAAGAAAATGGCAAACATTCGCTGGGCTATGAAACTGATCCTAGAAGCACTGGCTGCGCCCAGATGTAGACATTTGCAAGCCGCTACCAGAGGTGGGCGTAGTCATTGTCTGGCGAGTGTCACTGGCAGAGTTTGTAGGCTTCATTGACAGTAAAATGGATGCTGGTCCTGGCGAGGCAGTCACTGTGATCGCTGGTATATCCGACTTGTTACCATTGGTGGGTGTACCCGCACGGCTACCATTTGCTTCGGCAACTGTTGGTGATCCCAAACCCATAGTAGCCGATATCGGGAGCATGTTGAAGTTCAAGTGCGGCTGCGGTCGCACCGCAATTGCGATTGGCATTGATGGCTTGCGGTTAAGTGAGTGTCATCCATAGTAATACTGCCCACTGCTCTCCGTCGACAATCCACGTGCCAGACTACGCGGCACCGTGCTGTCATAGTAGACCCCACTACCGCCAGTCGAGGCCATTGAGTGGGGCGGCATAGGCATGCCGGTTCCTGTTCCCAATATCGCCGGCGGTGGTGATGGTGAGCTCATCAGGCCCATGCTTGTTGGAATTAGAGTACGCCGTAAGGTGCCAGCATGCGTATGCTGATGTCCAGGCACCATTATTGTGCCACTTAAATAAGTGGGCGGAATGCCACTCAAGCCCGATGGGCCCAGCATGTGTGGACCTGTGGTGCGACAAGAGGATAGGGTATAGAAATGTATATATAACCGGAGGCTATCGTTTTCATGTTCTTGTTTTCTTTTCCATATGCATCGAATATGTAACGTAAAAAAGCAGAGCCAGTTGCTTGTCGGGACAATATTTTAATACCTTTAGTGGGGCAATTAATAAGCGAACCAGCTCTTAAATTTAATTTACATGAATTACATAAATGTTGTTCATGTCCACTTAACTTATACGCTTTAATAGTGGTGCGTTACTTACCTATAGTCATAGCCCCACTGACGACTGGATGGCCCATGCTTGTGTATATGGTGGGCTGTGAGTGTGGTGCCATCATCACACTGGGTCCTGTGGATGAGGGGTGGTGGGGTTGGGCGCCCGATAAGCCTGCGTAGTTACAGTTGGGCGTCGGTGCGTATGTCATGTAGGTCTTTTGTTTGTTTGGTCATAACCCAACAGTTGGCAATGCCATTTTACGGCGCATGCAGATGATGCCGAGTTGTTGACGTTCAGGATGACGGCGACGACAAAGGATATGAAAAGGCAGAGCAAAGTAAAGCAGAGTTAAGCTGGTGCTCATTTTTTTTTGCACTTCGAAATGACAACCGCCGGTCGAGAAAGATCTGGCTCGCTCATATTTGTCTTACGGATGCGTTAACTCCTTTGCTGCATTTTAATAATACTATTGATCCATTCAATTATAATGAGTTAAACAGTTTATAGTCTGGACTTTACCCATATTTTAAATGTGTGTGTATTTACGCCCATGTATTACAAGCCTTAGTTGGCAAATATCATTTTTAATTTTCCTTTTTAGATCAAATAACTATCGAAAGTCTTTCAATCAAACTGTAAGCTACTTAAAATAATCTGCAGGGGCTTACGAGATTCAACAGCCCAAATTTGCTGTAAACATTTTTGTATTTATTTTTTTCATCTTTCATGCGTCAAATACCTTAGGCGCTTGTCTGTGCGGTACAGGTGCAGTAATTTTCATTTCAACCTTTCAACAATGCCCAACAAACCATCTTTTACATTCATACATATATATATATATGTATATAGTAGTTATTCTTGTATAAGGCTGCTAGGGTTTTTGTTGCCGCTCGTTTCCTCATGCTCAGACTCCTTGAAATAAACAACGAGAAATACAAAAATTGTTGCAACGAGCATTTGGAGCAAGGCTAGTACCATTTTCCCAATGGTGGTGGAGGAGCCGAGGATGGCGACTGGCCGATTTAAGGACTCCTTGCTTTTGTTTGTCTAAAATGGGTTAAATGGCAAGGGAACTTTCCTGACGCCCAGTTTCCTCTCATTTCCTTTCAACAGAACCACAACCAGTCCGTTGCTTTTGATGCGCTTTCGTTGTCTATTGTCAGCTTGGGCAAGAACAATGAAATTTCCATATTTAGAAATGTTTATTTACCTAAGGTAATGACTACAGGTAATGGCCGAGCCACTTGTTTAGCACATAATCACTAAGCCACAAGGGGCCAGTAGTCATTACAGCTATTGGAAGGTGATTTTGTTAATTACAGCATTTTCCCATTTCATCATAATTGTTCCGATAACTACATAACTAGTCGACATAATTGAGCTCTAACATTCTTAGCTAATCATGAATAGAGCAGCATATCCAAATTGCGTACTCACACACAGAACAGACTCGATAAACAATTTTAATAGGAACTCACCTCATTCCGTGATGATAGGCTGGACAATGGCATGGGGGCGGTTAAGTCCACGTCAACATCAATGTCGGAAATGTCGTCGCCAAATGTGTCTGTCAGATGGGTTTCACCTGTTGCCAGCTGTTGGAAATTGCTAGCAGCACCTGCACCGACACCTGAACCTCCAGTTCCCGCTGCTCCATCCATTGGTGTATCTGCAAAGTTCTTGGCAACACCGCTGACACTGGAGCTCCTTTTCAAACGTCCGCCACGCCGCTGAAGGGTGAGACGACCGATGACAAGCGTCAGACAGAGTAGAACGCCGGCAGTCACCGATATGATTAGATACAGGTAGAACTGTTCCTGGTGCTCTGCATGCGAAAGTAAGTCAAAGTACAAGAAAGACTGCATATAAGTCAGGGGCTTTGCGAATGTATTCCTTATTTTCCTAATGGCAACAACAAGTAACAAGTAGTTAGTTTAAGCCTGACGGAGCAGCATGATGAGTTTTACAGTTGGTTGATCTTCACTGACAGTGTGCTCGTCAACGGGTTGTCTGCATTTGTGTGGCAGGAGCGTTGTGAGTTAAAGTTTTAATCGGGCGACTTTGTTTATGACTAAAACGAAATCAAAAAGTTTACCATGTGGTGAGCAACGAGCAGGATGCAACGTGCAGCACATTCAACTTTGTGTGGGTGGCCGCATTGTCAACCTTTTCCCTTTACCCCTACCAGCCTTCATGCTCTGTTGATGACATTCGCTGAGGCTGACAGCCGTGAGTTACTTTTGAGGCATGGAAATGGAGAAACGGGAAGATGATTTTTTTTTTTTTTTTTTAACATCGTCTGCAGTGTTTGGAAACGTGACGTAGCTGATGGTATTAGTTCGTGTTGTTCTTGCCATTCTCATCTTCACCCAAGTTGTGTGTTGCATAGAAAGTGTGTGTTTGTATACCTCTGCATGTGTGTGTGTGAATAAAAACTTCGATTAGTTACACATGAAAGCCTTAACTGTACGAACGACATGCCAAAGGAAAACACAACGCTGGGATCTCTCAACTCACTTCGGATGTACAGATAGGTGTTCAGCCAATTTGCCAAGAAACCAACCACTTCGACACGTTCAGTGACGATGTCCTCCTCGGTGCAGTTCAGACCAATTGGCCCCCAATCATCAACCATCTGGCACTTGCGGCGATAGAAGAAATTTGCCTTCACAAAATCAGCTCCTGTACTGACCTCATCATCAGCATTAGCAACCATATCAGAGCCTTCTGTCTCCAGCTCAATGCCATTTTCCACATTTACTTCATTTCGAGCAGCATCGGTCGTTGTGATGATTTCTTCATTGACCAATGTAGTTGCTGCTACCGATTGATGGGTGAATGACTCTTTTATGCGGTTTAAGAGCCGCATAGATGACTGTAATCGCTCTGCGAAAAATGGCAATGTGCGAGCATTTTCTGTGTTAAGACCTAAATATTCTGAGACGACCTAACATCCATCAAAGGCAAACGCAAATATTGCCAGCAGACGCTACGACGACAGCATACATTATCTGACGCAAGTTAACGTTACTCGAAACGCAAAGCTTGGTTGAATGCGCAGCGAACATGGCTCAAACGCAAGCCTCCCAGCTGGCTAATGAAGACGGATGGCGTGCTCTTAAAATATTTATGTACAATACGCAGTTACTTTATAGTAAGCGAAAGACTCCGAGCATGCCGACGCGGCATACTCTTTTAAGAGTTCATACGAACACGCAACACTCTGCAACAATAAATTATAAATCTATTGTTGTGCCACACCATCAATCTGTGCAGTCTTCGCTAGTTTCTAAGCACGTGACTAACGACTCCACTAAGAAACTCAACAGCACAATAAACTTGCCAAGCTTAAACGAATTTTACATAAAGATATTCAGAAGTGGAACTTACCTTCCAGGGTGCCATCGTTGCGAGACAGGAGAGGGGGCAGGAGTGTGCTTGTTGCTTCTTCTCCGACAACATTGGTATCAAAGTCAAAGGAGCGACCCACATTGGCACCTTGTAGCTTCGGGGCCGGCGGTATGGCCTCGGACTCTTTGTAGAACTGATCCTCGTCGTATAACTCATCTTGATCCAAGTCTAGATCGGTTTGTTGTGGTTCATCCGACTCAGCAGCTGTCTCATAGCGATCTTTGAGCACCTTGCGGGGTACTTAAATTGAACAAGCTCAAATGATTAAAGCAGAAATCAATTTAAATGCAAGTGAAAGTTATACTTACTGCATGTATATACGACCTTCAGATACATTCGCACATCAGTCTTGCAGGGTCGACCAAAGGTGCCGGCATCTGCTGTTACCGAGCAGCGCCGTCGTCCGTGACAGATTTGCATCACAGTCTCTGTGGCGTAGGAGACAAGGCAGGCTAATAAAAAACGAATAAACTTTGAGATAGGTATATTGGTAACATAGGTATATATGCTTGCTTACTGGGTTGGCCGGTGTCCTCTCGGTTAATCTGGACACTACCTGATGGCCCGCCTTGGCCACCGCACTGGACACTCTCCCGCTCCGTGTGACCAAAGGAAGCACTGTAAATGGCAATGCGAGAGTACGGATTGCACATCAACGGCATATTGTCGTTCTCGCAGGCCAACTTGCTACGGAATTCGTCTGTTTCCGAGGACAGGCATACAAAAAATGATTGAAAATATGTAATAAAAGAACGTTTAAAGAATATGCATCCGTTAAAATATGTTTTAAGTGCGCTGATTGGAATTTGCAGGATCATTACAATACGACCACGGCATAAATAAATAAGGGCATGCATACATGTATGCAAAAGTGGTCAGATTTTTTTCTTCGTAATCTTTTTACTAAGAAACTTCACAGTAAAGTCGTTTTGATTGAATTATTGTATAATAGTATAAATCAATACACTATGTTACCCAAAATGAATTAACAATTCATTAAAAGCGCAAGACTTTTTAAATCGCATTAATTACTCATACGCCTTGTTGCCATTAACTTTTGAGTTGTCATTTCATATTAAAAACGATTCACAAAGTTAAATTAGGCGAATGCACACATTACAATTAGCTAATAAAAACATGCATTAAAAATATCATACATGTTTCATTTCATACATAAATTTTATGAAAATGTTTGCTTTTCTGCAAACTTTATCAGAAAGTCACACTCTTTTCATTAAAATCAATAATTACTATACGAAAATATGAATTAAAATAAATTATGCACCTATCCATTCAAACGTCAAAATAAATTTAAATAAGCACTTGCCAATGCATATTCATTTGTGTATATTTTACAGTTAAGCCCATATTGTATACTTTTGTAAGTATCAATGTTGTATTAATTAATCATACGCCATGTTGCCTTTAACTTAATTGGATAAATGAGTTCTACGACACTGCGCTGCAAAAATATCAAAGTTAAATGTATTATCCAATTACTTTGTTTAGCTATGTACCACAAATGTTTAAGGGCATTTCTAAGTTTTGCTGCACATAGTATGTGTCTGCGTCTATGCTTGTACATATGATGTATTCGGCTTACAAAGCAATCTGTTGGAAGCCAGCCAAGCTGAGATTTGCAATTGTCAAAGTACAGTCAAGAACGATTTTCAACATTTTCGTCTACTTTTACTTGCTTTGCTCAAAGTGGCCCGGAAAAGGTCCAAGCTTAAGCAATTATAAAGTGTGCTGCTGGCGCTCTTTTTCTTGCTTTGCACTTTTACAGGCACCTTTAAGTGCTATGTACGATATGTATGCATGTATTTAGACCTATATATATTTATAATATATACATCTCTGCTTATATACATAATTTGATGAATACTAAGAGGAATTTCTGTAGCAAGAGTACGGTCCGAGATGAACTTTAATAAATTTAGTAAATATTTGCATAGCATGTTTACAGGCCTGGGCCTTTGGCAATGACTGCATAACCCCGGCCCTTGGTTGCGACTCCCACATGGTACGTGCACGGTCTTCCTATTGGGTGCTGTGATTCTCAGCTCCGTTTGAGAGTGCGAGTGCACGTTTTATTATTGAGAGACGTGAGAAAAGTTGAAAATTGCCATATTTTTATGACCACAATGTGCCGTCTGGCACGGTGTATGCTCCTCCACCACTCAGTCTTTCAGTCATCGCCAGCGGTGGCTATGACTGTGACTCTGGCTCTGGCTCTGGCTGTGACTGCTATGCAATGTTCGCCTTGAGCTCCGGAGTTCGGCTTGGGGTTGCTTGCGCTTCCACGCACATAACCAGGCCGTCATTTTTCAACGTTTTCCACTCGTACTTTGCAGTTTTATTACTTGTCGCTGGTGTCCATAATGAGCAAAAGATAACAGACAATTTAGAAAAAAAAACGGCTCTCCTTAATTATATTACCTCACCAAGGCCCCTGCAGTGCCCCTTGGTTTCCCCGACAACGTGCTAGCCAAGTACTGAGCTATGCGAACCAAGTACAAGCAAACTGCCCTTTTTCAACCCGCTGTGCATTTCCCTTTTCTAATTTGAATGCTGCGCTGCTCTTTTGTCTCGCTCCTGTTTGTTTCACTGCTTCGGTTTGTTTGTGTGCTTTTTAACAAGATAACATCTGCGTCACTTGTCACAAAAAAAATACAAAAAAAATTCTGTACAAAAAGAAAATAATATTTCCGGCAAAGTTGCAAAGTGCTGAGAATGGCAGCGAATGGCTAAAGGGCTGACGTAAATTACCAAAGAATTACATAGCATGAAGAGATTTTTTGGCTCTGGCAGCTCGAATCTGAATACAGTCCAATTGAACTATCTGCTGAGGGCATTAAGAACTCGTTTAACAATTGTCATCCAAAAGCACAAATGCCAACGCCTCAAAAGCAAAGTGCCTCAATGGAAGTGTGCGGAGTGCCTCTTAGGTGGCTTCATCTGTTCGTTTATCGGCTTTAGTTTACCGAGTGATTACGATTAAACATGAATTGCTAAGCGGATCGTAAATAATCGAGTGCCATTAGCCCAATCACTATTGGCATAGTCCAAACGGAGTGTGAAGGAGGAGTAGTGCTGCGAAAAAAATGCATAGGGAAAAACTATGCAAATAACTCAGCAAAAAGTTTATTCAACTATTTTAATGCTGGAAAAAGCAAATGCAAAAGCGCAACTGCATTTTTCATTAAGCTTCTAGCTGAAATTGCAGCACAAGCCAAGCATTGCCCTGTTTCAGTCACCCTTATCGCCATGCAGTTCTATTCAATTGAAGTTCTCATTAATTTTACTTTTGCGCCTTTTGATAATTATTATGATAACACTTTTTCTGTGGATGCAATTTCACTTACTTATTTTTATGAGGGACTCTATCGATATTATTATATAATATCTCTTTGGATTATCTGGATTTTACAAATTGTAATTAACTTAATTACTTTCTAGATTTTACAAACTGTACCTAGTTAAGAGATAATAAACTACAAACATTTCTTTGGACGAGATATCAGCTATAATATTAAAACAGAAGCTACTCGATTGATTCTAGGGACTGTTCTTTGTGATTGGGTCACTGGTTTTTGACTATAAATAACTATAGGCTGCATATACTGTTTACCTGTGAATTTCTAGATTCCATAGACTAACTGGAGATTGAAGAATATACTTTAATACAAAAGTGGAGCATTTGTACTTTATTGGCATTAAATCATCTGCACGATGCTTGAATAAAAGATTGCTTATATTTTTTTAGTGAAAATAAATTTGTTTGTTTGCTACAGAACTTAAATTGATGTTTGGCACTTTAGCATCTGGCAAATATTCATTTTGCCACTGAGCAAATAAAATATATATCATGGTACACGCGGCAAGGACAAAAACGAGAGGTAGATAACCTGGAATGCTGTACAACTCTCGACTCGGCGCAATCCGCATCGATTATATTTTTTAAAGTGCATGCAAGTGTTTGTGTACGGACAAAAGTACCGGTTGGCTGACCTCGTAAAGGCCTGGCATACTTACATGGGCGGCATTTGTAGGCAATCTCAACAAATTTTCGTATGCCGGAGCAAGGATCCCCAGTGGTGTGCGTTTTGGAATTCGCAGCGAACTTGCAGTGCCTCTTCTTTTGGCAGGCATCCACCACAGTCTGCAGCAGGGCATACTATAAGAAAATACAGATACAAACAGCAAGATATAGTGGCTATATGTAGCTCTGTGCATGTATATAGGATATTGGTAAAGTAAGTGAGCGGGTTCGATGAGGGTGCTATTGATAGATTGTTGGGCGCAGATGGTAACTGTAGCCACATCCTTGAATTTGGTGGCGGCAAAGGAACAACGACGAACAGCAGCCAACAATGGATGCTGGTTGGCGCTGGCATGGCGCCACCTCAGCTGCGGAGTCGTAAATCTCTGTCTGCCTACAAGATTAAGCTATGAATGCATTTCATATGCCTTAACAATTCCACAGGCGCAAAAAACGACAACCAGCTCTCAGATGTCGCATATGTAACGCTGCATATGCTAGTCCGACTACATATATTGTGTCTGTGTACGTACGGAAGCTGTAGTCAGTGCTTAAAATTCCGCAGAACAGTTGTTATCCAGCCGGTTAAACTGGCAAGTATGAATAGGTGAATAATTATAATTCAACTATTCCAACAATTTGTGGAAGACAAATTCAACTTTAATCGGATTATATACTGCACGACATTTAAAAGGATGTTTTCGATTTCTATCATTTTAATTTTAAGTTAATTAAAATTATTTAATTCGTTTATTGTGTATTTTTATTGTATTTGTAGATCAAATAAAATCTCAATTCTTACTTGTTGTGTGCACTTTAAGTAAATTAATATGGTAAGGTAGGGTGTTATCACCACTACTAACTATGTTCAGTTAAAGCCAAATAATTTGATTCGTTATTAAATAGTCAGATTTTAGAACCGCACTTTGTGTCTCACACACAAAAGGGTACAAACCGTAATTGCATTTTGAGGTTACTACGAAGCTCGTCTGCATGCGTATGGCACGCACGACCGCTGCTTGTGATTCGTCTCGTCATAATTTGTTTACCCTCGTTTCTGGTGTTGTTCGAGCATACACTTGCCCGTCTCACACTGGCTTACGGGTCACTCGTAACTCGCAACTGGCATTGGGAATCTACAGTAGGGGGTAGCTGTGGCGTTACTGCAATGTGCCCAGCCCCATAAGTCAAGAGTCAAACTTGTGGCCGGGCGTAATTCAGTTCCGCTTTAAGGAGCCACCGGAAATGAAGCGTGAGTATCCTGTCCCTAGCCGTGCACTCGATGCGGTTATGTCACACACCGCACATGAAGTCATCGTCTTACTTTAAATTGATGTGCTCCATCAAACGAAATGGGGAAAGCTTCGTCACAAACCGTTTTTGAAGGATATGGTTCAATGAAATATTAACTACCACACAGGTTCCTCCCATACAGCTACACAATATTGCCGATTGCGAATACCAAACGACCTCATAAATGTGACAAATTGCGGCATATATATACAAAACATTCACATGTGAGGGCAAACCACTTTCACAGCACTAAATTATTTTGGTACTGAACTTCAATTTCATTTCGAATTTTTAATAGCATATATGGGGTAGATTTCCCAAATCACTACAACGATATTAATGACAGTCGCAGTCAAACAGCCTTGATATTTTGATTGCAGTTGTCTATATTTATCCCCATATACTAATATTCGCCATTGCAGTAAACTTTAAAACACATATCAAAAGACAAAAAAATATTTCGGACTATTGATGTCAGCGCCAGAGAGCTTTGATGGCAACGATTACACCCGCTTGACTATTGAATCGCATATGTATAAATAAGTACATGTATAAGTATATATATGTGTGTGTTTATTTATAAATGTCGTATTTGGTCGGTTTAAGCTTTGACTGGGTTTAAGTAACTAAAAATGTTATGATTTATGCCTTTTGCTTGGCCAAAGTGAATCGAATCGATTTTCATTATGAATTATTGCTGTTTTTATGGCATCGTTCTGCCTCACTGATTTATTTGAACTGCCTGCTTTTCTATATCGTGTAATATGTGAGAGAGTGTGTATTTGACCAAGAGGCAGCTATTTTATCGCGTTTGTATGTATGGCCTCATCTTTAAATGCAGACTGTGGAATCGTGCGGAAAATGGAAAAAAAAATATGTTTAGTCGGAAAAGGTAAGCCAAAGTACTGCCTGAGCTGTTCGAGTAGGCTGATGTCGTTGCAATATGTAGAAGGACACGCTGTACTAGTCGTATATATATCTATATATATATATAGATATATATATGTATGAATAACATATACTATGTGTGGCTAAGTATATGAGTGTGCGGGTGTTCAGCAGTGCTCTCAATGTGGCTGAGCCTTCTTTTCGATGATGAGTGCGATGATGATGGAATTGCAATTATACTGATTCAGCTTACCTGTAATCCGCTTACGGTACACGTTTCCGGCGGTTTGACTTCAATTTCAGTGCCGCTGTGGATGACAGCATCGCCAGCACTTCCGGTCGTGGTGAGGTCCTCTTGCGAGACTGGCGGACACAAGCTGTGGTCGGATAAATCTGTTCAAGTGGACGAGAGGGCAATTTTTTTGTGAACGTGTCGTTGTCGTCGTCGATTTTCGAAGTACGCTGAAGTGGTGCGAAGTGAGGTGGACTGAAGTGGACTAGAGTGTAGAGTGGAGCGGCGTGGCATGGAGTGGTTATTGGGGTCGAGTGCCAAGTAGAAACAGCATTCAATGCAAAAGCATTTCAATCTGTGAGCATCTCCGAAAACTCCAAATTCGCCACCATGTAGGGTCGGGCACACAGACAGTATACTTGATATGGGCGTATGCGGAGCACGGTTCACTCCTCATTTGCTTTCATTGTGCTTGTCTGTCTGTCAGACTGCTTGTTTGACTGCGCACCATCACTACTCATATGGGCGTTGGCAAGTACACTGAGAGGCACAACATACCCACGTACACACACAAATAAGTAAAATACAATGCGTACAATCGACGCGTGTAACGGACAAACTTTAGGCAACAATCAATCAATTGCGATATTGGCATTCGCTTTAGTCCAAGAGCCCGACCATTCGCTGTTCAGTCCACTTGATGCCCTTGGCCCTCATGTTCCTTCCATTCCACAGTCATATACGCAACCACCTACAATTCCAATTCGAATTCCACTTCCACTTCACTCTTCTTCGAACGTGACAATGGAACTTACCACCCGCTCGTCCGTACTGGGCCAGTTCTATGGAAATGCTAGTGCCACGTGGACAGCTGAGTGACAGCTGTTCTGAATCGCATCCGGCACGCTGGTATGTCCGCAAGGTGGCGGCGAGCAGAGCTAAAAGCAAACAACGCCAAAATCGGGATGCATTAATATATGTATGGATATAAATAACAAAGCGAAAAGAAAAACATATATATGAATATATATATATATATGTATATGTATATATAACGCATAGCAAATGCAAACAGACAAGAAACTACAATATAGACACTAGCAACAGTGGTTGCGCTCCAAAATTCTACTTAATGGAAATTCAAATAAATCAATATTATTGCGTCTACCCCATAAAATGAGATAATATGCATCAAAGACATCTAGGCGTCCGAGCATATAAGCAAAAATTAAATTTTGGCATACCAAAAATTTGGTAAAATTCCTGTTCAGGATACGTCCTTAAAATCATTTTAATCAATAGCTTTATCAGTGTGAGAGAAGGCAAAATAAACTTCTACATGCCGAGTATAGAATTCAATTTTATTTTTCTGTGTACAGTATATAAATTGGAATTTTTGTAATCAATTGAAATGTCGTGTCGCAAATTCATATCAATTCTTAACTTTATCTGTGGCTAAATAACAGTACAATACAAAATTAATTGTATTTATAATAAACTTTAAGGGGAATTGAATTGATGTGTACTGAACTGTAGCAGGTATTCACACAGTGTCTAACGGAAAAATAGTCTTGAAGTACAAGAAAGTAAATTGAATTTCCATTATGCAATCGTTCAGTCTTCAACTTAACTGACACTTGACACCTAAGCAAACTCAGACATTCAATTTCATGTGAAATTATTCCCCAACATTTTTTTTCGTAGCATTTTGGCAGCGGAAAAAATGGTGCGCCATTTGTTTCTGTTTATTGTACATTTCTCTTATCCACTTTAGAGAGGCGACGACGGTGATGGGGCATCCTCTGAGCCACTGACTTCATTACCCAAATTGTTTACGTGTGTTTGTTTGTGTGTGTGTGAGAATGTGTGTGAAAATTTGTGTATGCATGAGTAAGTGTTTACACTACAAAACAAATGCCTTACAATAGCTGCCAAAGGGGGATGCGCGGTGGAATGTGTGTTACGAGCATAAAATGATGGGAACTAGAGCAATACGTGTGTGTGTGTGTGTTTGTGTGTGTGTGTGTTACACATGTATACACATGTATAGACATGTATAGACAAAACATATTCATGTTATTTTTATAGTATTGAAAGCCAGTTTTCGCCGTGAATTCCGCTATAATAGATTGTTTGAATTTTGTGCAAAAGTCAGTTGCACACATGAAAAGCTACAAAAGCAATTAGCAATTACATTATAGCTAGTTGGAAAAAAATCATTCCATAACATGAAAGGAAAGCTGGTAGTAATCAAGTAATAATTTGAGTAAATATTATTCAGTTGTTGTCATGTGCCGGATATACAAAATTATCTCAATTATGACTAATGTTTGTAGATTCCTTGGCCTGGCTGACTGTGAATATTTCATTTGCAGAATTAGTAAATAGCTAACATGTTCGGGAGAAAAAACAGTTTCGCGCACCTTAATAATTGTAATCGCAAAGAGGTAGACTATTACAGAGATGGCTGGTAACGACAACAGCAACATCCCTTAGGTGGTAGTACCAGCCAGACCCAAAGTAAGTGTAACACGTGTGCACATTTATAACCCCCTAAATCACAAAACCAGGCGGCATCTTCCCGACAGTTTACGACCGCGATGCGTCCCTAGGGGGGGTCTCCGGCTTCAGATACAGCAAGCACTCGAGGTGGACGTTTCATGCAAATGTATGCTACATAAAATGATAATAACTCTTTCACTTTTCATAATTTTGGTAGGCATTTACCCGGCTGTTTAGTTAAGCAAATACAGACCACCACGCCGACCACACAAACACAAGTGTTAATATTTATAGAGTAAGCAAATAAAGATTGGAGATGTACGCGCATATGGTATACCCTGTAATCGCACTAGACTGTCTGATTTGTTCAAATATGTTTGCTACTGTGTTACTCACAGTAGAGTAAGTAAGAAAGTAAGTAAGAAAGAAAGTATATAACGGATTGAGTGAGTATATTTGTCCTATCTCAGTTCGGCATTACGTTGAACAAATTTCTTTGTATACAAATTTTGAATACCAAAACATTCTGCATCATTTCTTTTAAAAGTTATACCATTTGACATCGTTCGTGTTCAGAGAAGGGAAAAATAGAAAAACAAGAATATTAACGACCCTGCGGCATGTATTGTAAGTATATGGCCGCAGAGTTGTTGAAGCATCTACTCAGAGGTGAGGACGACGAGGTGTGGGAGCCTGCTGAGGCACTCGTGTGCGAGTGCTCAGGATCCTGTCGCCTCCAGTTAAATTTTACAGCTCAAGCAAGACACTAAAAGGCATCGCATATGACAAAGGCACAAGGACGACATTCCTCACCCGTCCCCCATGGATGTCCTTCACTAGGCAAGCAAAGATGGGAGATTAAAGCACATCTTAATGTGAACCGAGTCTGGGAAATGTAAAAGAAGCGCATAGCCGTGAAAGTTTCCGTTATCAACGCGACCCAAGGCGCCAGTAGCAGGAACAGTAAGCGGTCTAAGTACACTCACAATGCCAGGACAGTGCCCTTCAGTTGTCTCCTTGATTAGAGGGGTCGGAGTTAACCATATGTATCAGACTGTTGTGTTTTTTGTGTGCGGTATCTATTCTACCAATTTAAAAAATAAAAATAGTAAAAACGCTCTACTCGAATTAGCTCGTTTAGGAGATACCTTGAATCCACATCTTGCTGTTAAGTGTTCAAAATTTTTATGAAATCCTTAAAATTGTGGGTTATTTATATAGGTACTCGTTAACTTTTAATTATTGTAGAAATTATTACACTCAAAATTTGAACTCTGCAGCCCTTATAGCCTCTGAGATACTCTTTCGTACTGAATGTATTAAAATATATAAAAAGCTTATGGCAAATGGGAAAGATGTTGTCAAGCTGATTTCTTTAATCTACTACAAACATTGCCGCAATTTCGTTAAACCCTTTTGAGGGTATATAAAATTATTAAACCACACAGCTCCAACGATTGAATATTTATGGTTAGCATGAGACGCACGAGTAATAGCAAGTGACGAACAGTTTAATGGAAGTTGCCTGAGTTGCTGCTGCTTTTGCGACAACACATAAATGGAAAGTTTAGACGAAGCTGGTAAAGCAATGTCCTTGAAATTAATGACCCAGACCGTTACGCACTCGAAAAGAAAGTTTGAAAAAATATTTAATTGCACTTAGAGCCCTGTTAATAGATGTGTGCAGATGAGCGTAAAATACGTTGATACTCTTAAGGGGCACTTGAAAGTGGTGCTTATTCTCTTATAAAAACTTCAATAATTGTATAAGAGAACATTGACATACACTTGTGAGACATGCAATTAAGCACTCATCGAATTTAATCACTTAATTACCAGATTGAAAATTTTGTACACGAAAATATTTATTTGTCTTTCACAGTTGATGTCTTTTTGCACATCATTATAGCAGAATCATTTATTTTTGTACTGCGGCAAATATGGCAATTAATTTTTGCAAGCAAATCCAATCTGACGATTGATTCAATCGATAAGTCCATCGAATATTAAGAGCTGGTGACAGAAAATTTTAATATATATAGGAAATTTTCTTTTCAATATACGTCGCCAATATTTCACAGTACATGTATATGCACATATTTATATTATGTATATACAACTATAAATAAAAATGAAACCATTCCAAAAGCCGACGTGGATTTTATTTGGTCCACAAAAGATGTGTATATACGTGTATAGTATGTAATGCGTACAATTTTGCGTGTTTGGATATCTTGTGGTATTGGAACTGTTAGAAGTAGTCTCAAAGTGGTCCATGGTCATGATTCAACATTTATGACAATGAAACGTGGATTGGCAGCATCTCTTTTCGAGTATCTACTGTGACGGGCAGTTAATTAATGTGGTTTAATTTATGAATGTTTGCTTTGGCTACCCTATTAATCATTAATGACGAACATAAATATTTGGTCGCTCTCGCTTTTCAGATCATTTGTGAAACTTTGTCCGTGGAAAGCAGTTTTGTTGCCTTGAACTGAAACTGGACAACGGAAAATACACAAAAGCCATAAACAGACACTTTGAGTGTGTATTTGTGCTTAATTATGATTTATACATAAGTACATAAAAATATATGAATATATATATACATATACAAAAACATAAATACGTATTTTACAGAGGGCCACGAGGCGGACAAAACCCACAATTCAGTTCTTGGGACTGGCATAAAAATGTGAAGCAGGAGTTGGCGCCTGCATCGGCATCAGGCATTAGCTAAAAAGCGTCACAGGACCCCAGTCGTGGGATGGCAGCAACAACAGGGGACGATTATTGTTGCAGATAAAACGGAAACCGACGCGAATTTCTATATGTAGATGCGGCTATACAAGTATCTGAAATGCGAAATGGAAAAAAAGTAAAACAAAACATTTACCCAAAGGATCAACTCGATAAATAACTTCCGGCATCACGGGCCGCGTCAGCAGGCACACAACAGTCAGCAACCAGGCGATTCTGCTCCAGCTACGGCCCCAGGAGCTCTGGTAGTGCACGTGCCGACATTTGCTAGATTGGGGCTGCGGTAGGCATGTGGCATGGCATTGCCCGTGCTGCCGTTGGAGATGCCGTGCGGGATTGGGCTCCGGTTCGGCCATTGCCAACGCCCGGAATTGATGTTGATGTTGTTGTTGTTGTTGTTGTTCTTGTTGTTGCCGTTGCTGCTGTCGTCGAATCAGTCCCTGTGTTGGCCAATGTTATCGTTGTTTAGCGGCTGCTGTTGATTTGATGTTCTTTATGGTCGATTTTATTGCGTGCCCCCAGATTTGGCGATTTGCATTTTTTGAATTTTCATATTTATTGTTATCATCAGCGGCGTCGATTGTAATGCCTCATACGACTGGTCAACATACTCGCATTGGTGTTCATGTTCATATTCATATTCATATTGGTATACATTTTCGTATTCATGGCATTGGCATCGTCGCATCGATCCTATCATCTGCTTTAATGGGAAGTATGAATCAATATAAAATTTTGTTTCGTACACTTTTTATTTGCTCTTCATCATACTACATTTTGCACTTGTTTATAGCTGGAATTATTACGCAAAATATTTTGATTTCTTTATGTCACTTTTTTTTTACGATTTGAATTGTGTCTGGTTTGTTAGTTTTTGTGCTATACAAGAAATTCAATTAATTTAATTTCACACGCTGTTGGCGTCTGCTTTTTTTGTTGTGATTTTCTTTTTATTTTATTTATTTAATAAATTTATAACTGCTCTATGTAGATTCTGGATTTAAAACACAATTTCATTACTTGTTACGTAAACCATGATTGTTTAATGAAAAAAAAAGGACAAACATTCGCTTTGAACAATTATTATTTGCTCAATAAAAATTATTAAATTATGGGCTTTTCCATTTTCGCGCCTTTTATCCGTTGTGTTCGAGGTTGTTTATTGAATTGGAAATTAATTTAAAATTAAAATTTGCCACTCAAATTAATCACAATTAATTAGTTTGCTTAACAATTTGTAGAATTTTTGTTTTAACAACACCCAAAAGCGACTCTAAAACAAAATTCAACTTTCTGTAGCAATTGCGAATAGAGCAGGATTAGCGGTAAAATATCCTTTGTTTTTAGCACACTGTTTTCATTAGCCTCGAGGTTATATTCTCATTAAATTGCAAATTGCAGTTTTCAGTTTTTAAGCCTGTATTACTCGTGTTTATGTTGTGTTGTTTAAAATCAATTTCACGATTTAATACATGAATTAACTATTTTCTTTATGCTAATAGGAGTATTTGGTTTTACTGTTATTAGTCTAAATTTACTTTGTGTCAAACTTAACAAAATGATCAAAATTTAAAATATTCAACACGGTAGCTAATTCTACTAAAATTTCTGATCAACTGATAAAAATTTTTGTTCCAGAACAACATTTTCATACGATTTTTGAGTAAATATGTATAATAAGCTGACGCAGAAAATATATTTCTTACTTAAAGCTACATGAATGTCTGTTTTTGCGAAAAGTAATGAATATTTTTACTTCGAGCTTTGAGGTTATTATTTTTACGTTTGAAAAACAGTACACAATATAATAACGTTTGTAGAATGGAATTTGCAATTTTAGCAGTTGTCAATTTTAGTTAGAACCGTATGAAACTCTGACTATCTCTTTTTCTCTGACTTCCCACCCAGGGTAGTTTTCTATAGTTATCGGCTTCCATAGTTTGGAACAACAAGTGAGTTGAGGGCGTTCTGGCTAGATTAAAAGTACACAAAAGGTATCAATTGTGTTCATTTATCCATGAAATTCTAACATTGATGTGCGGCAAGCCAGCAAAAGCAACCCGTACGAGATGAGTAATGGGCAACTTACACACACACATATGCACCCAAAAAAACACACACACACAGACAGATACAATCACAAGCACACATGCAAGCACCCAAACGCCCCAAATTTACAACAACAAAAAAAAAAAAACACACGCGCACCAACAAAATACATGAATGGTGTATTTGCTATGTGGGATGTTTTGGGATGCTGCAAGCTGAGGTTTTTGTAAAGTCGGTGAAAGATGCGAGTTGTAGTATGACAAAACATTCATTAACTGACACTTTCGGGCGGCTGGTCTAACAAGGCCGTAGCCGAATGTTGCTTCTGTTCTGCCCGCTGGAGTGACGGATGAATACAAAATGATGAAAGCTAAACCCCAACGAAAGGGGAAACAACTTTCGTATCGGGTTGAGTATTAAGCGTGTAGGGACCAAACAAATCCCTTGTTATCCTGAGAGCTATGAGTAAGTACGTCAGTTTCAAGCACACAAAACACAAGCACACAAACTTACACACACAAACATGCAAGCATGTAAACTCACACACACACACACACACACAAACAAACACATGCACACACAGAAACACTCGAGAAGCACACACACAAACCTGCATATGTTTAGCTGCTATGCTTGGCTAAAAAATGCTTCTTTATGTTGGCTTAATGTATTTCTCGGCGTTTTCTTCGTTATTGTTGCCTGCGAGAAACCCAAAAACCGCAAAGTTTCAAAAGCAAACTTCATATTTTGCAAGCTGAGCGGAAAGTGCTTGTCCTGCTCAACCCGTACCCGCACCCGCACCCGCAAACACCACATAACCGACACCATAAACCTTCTACTGCCTATGGTCCTACTAGTGACACCATTCCATATGCTTCTAGGGGATGCAGCTGTAAAGGCAGCAGTAGCAGCAACAGCAACAGAAGCAACAGCAGCAACAGCAGTGGTAGCCAGCGTTGACGGCAACGTCAGCGTCGACATCGACGTTTGTACTTGTCTTGAGTTGCCTTTGTATCTGTATCTGAATCTGTTGGATATCTGACGTGCCGTCGAAGGCATTTTAGTTGTTTTGCCCCCGCTTTGGCTGCTTGTTGAAGGTTTTCTAAAGGTTGTTGCAGCCACCACTCATCATGATGAACTTTCTGCCGAACTTTGGTTTATGGCTTTTCGATGTTTTTCTTTTTCAAAACTTATATATATATATACAGATATATTCATATTTATATATAAATATTTTAACTTTCATCTTGGCCAGCATCCGCTGCCGCAAGCAAAATTCTTACTTAGGGTTGGACGTCTGGCTTAGGTTGGGTTTTGGGTGGTTGGGCACAACTACATACATAGCGGTTGGATGTTAGTTGCTTGGCACTAACAAGCTGAGTTGCGTACAGTTATTTATTTGAATTTATTTAAGCGGAAAGTTGCGCTCGTATTTTCTCATCTTTTGTGCTCAGTTCAATTTAGCGGAAAATTGAATTCATATTGAAATTGGTCGGTCAGCGAACTTATCCGCGACCACCCAAACTCCATGCAAATATCAAACAGTCACTTTTTGCGACTCGCTCAAATAGCCAAATAAAATCAATGGCGTTTTCAACACATCGTGTCCACCGCAAAACAGGAAAATACAGCGGCTGTCACCAAATTCATCAGTGGTTTCGGTCGCAAACAGATGAAAATACACTTGATTTCTGTCAACTCAATAATTTGCTAAATTGCTTGAATCGTTCGATAAAACTGTAAAATTATATTTATAGTCAGTCAATTGAAGAACGATTGTTTCGCACAGCCGTAAACCAAACGGTCGAGAACAATTGGAGAATCATATTTGGACTAAACATTACACCCACCTTCGAGTGAATGGTGCAAGAGTCAGTAAAAGGGAGCAAACGAATGGGCTTAGATTAAACCAGATTCACCTAACTTGGGGGATGTCAGGCATTTTAAATTGAATACATAGATTGTGTACAATACGCCCATAAATCTTCAACTGGCCCAATTGTCTCGAAATACAGAACTCATATTCACATGCAGTGATTGATAGCCACGGCAAAGAGGATTTTGAATATGGTAATTTTCGCAGAACCCTTGCCTAGTCGGTTGTCGACACCAGTGTTCGAAAAAGATAAATGCATGCTTAAGGCATCCCAAGCAGCTTTCAGAGGTCTAAATCAAAATTATGGCTTAGCGTCAGAACTCTGCCAACAGGGATTGGAAAGTTTTGCTAGCTGCGTAGAGCGAGCGAATTGCAAGGGGCTTTTGGGCAGTGAGCAAGGTAAATATTTATTGGCTCAATAATTTGGCAACATTTTGCAGGATTAATGTGCAAATTCCAGAGCTATAAATTATTTCCAGCCGTATTCCTAAATTATATAAAATAAATACAGAATAAAAAAGTCCGACGCAATCACGAAAAAGAAAGTGTGGGAAAGTATGTGCTTGTGTGTGTGTACAAAACATGCGAGTGCCTGTGCGAGTGTGTGTGTGTGGGTGTGTGAGTTGTGGGGGCCTGTGTTTTTTTGCAAGGACACGCAACCATAATAAAAACTTGTTGAAAAATTTACGAGCACAGCAGCATCAAAGGACAAATCGGACAAAACAGGCCCAGGCAATTGGCCACGTGAGCAACCGCTGGTCGGCTGCTGGTCACGTTCCGGTCCCTTTACAGATCCCAATCCCGCCGTCCTGTGGAACGACAAGGGCGTGTTTATTTATGTCGTGGCTACCGCTGAAAAGTTTAGTCGTTGTACGTGTCAAAAACTTTTGACATTGCAATAGCTTCTCGCCTGCTCAAGAAGTCAGCAGCTGCATTTGGGCGACCCCAGCTGTCGGCCTATTAAATCGCACAGAACACACAATGAACCTGGCAAACACCGCTGTGCCCCAGCACAATTCGAATGGCAAAGTTAAGACACTGACTAATTTGGTTAGCGGGTCGCGTACAACTTTCATTGGTAACTAGAATATGTTATTAAATAATGTCTAGTACATGAGCAGCTACCTAACCAAAAATCACAAAACAGCCACGTGACATAGCCACGACACAACAGCAACCAAGGCAATGATGAAGGCGAAGACATTCGAGCAGAGACAGAGACAGAGGCACAGGCAATGCCAGTGGCAGAGGCTGTGGCTTAGGCTGTGGCAGTTGCTGAGAATGGTGTCTTTATTCAGTAAATAATTGATCAGGGTTCGTGGAAATCTCGGAGCATCTGTGCTGCGTTAAACATGCCGCATATTAAATTTGGTCTAGCAGCCCTGGCTCATGCTTGACGAGGGCATAGTTAGACCAGTCAAGTCAGGGAGTCATATTGACCACAATTGCCCTTGTCCTTTATTACTTGCCCAGCATTATTTTTAATCATAGGCTCAGCTTTAATATATCGTGCAACGAAATGAACACAGCCTTCAAAGATATTTTCAATATAGCAGGCAAGTAACAAAAACCCAAAAAAATGCTAAACATTTTATGTTAAATTTGTTATTTTAATTGGATTAAACTAATTTCAGATATGTAATTGAACATAGCTATTGAATATTGTTCTTTAATCTGAAAACTCAACAATTCACGAGCAGCAAATGCTTTTCATGCCCAACGAGGGAAAAACACCTGTTCCGGGAATTTTCCAAAAGGTAAAGCATTTGGAGCACTTATATGAAAATATACGCGAACATATAATAAAGTGCGTGTGCCGCAAAATAAAAATAAATAAAAATGTAAAAGAAAAGAAAAAAACCACGAGTAAAACCAAACAAAAAATGGTTCGTGGTATCAAGGGCAAAAACATACATTTTCCGCTTTACGGTGGCATTTGGCGAAAGTAAAATGAAAGGGGCTCTGAATGGCCAAAGAATGGCGTGAGACGATGGTCATGGAGATGCTGCGCAGCTGCGTCAAATGACGAAAGAACAAAGAAAGGCCAGTGGAGTCGAAAGTTGGAGGAGCCGAACTACATATTCGTGTACGAGCCGTGGCCGAGTAAGCGATGTGGGATGCTGGCGGGGATATGAAGATGTTGGGATTGCGGGGTTGGGCATGTGGCAAGTGTACGCGGACGGTGAAATGTTGGCTCTGTTGAAGGCAATAAAATGAAATTACAACTTAATTGTCATAAATAATTCAAGAGATTCCTTGCGAGCAAAGAACGCCAGAGTCAAAAACTGTGCGTTGCGAGCGAAATCAGAACGACCCGCAAATAACCCGCTTGCGCCACCCTCTTCCCTCCGTCTTTGCTTATCACTTCAACTACAAAACCCCCGCCACTAATACGTGTTGCCCTGTCCACCTTCTTCTGCATCGCTTAACAAACATTTTAAAGCCAGCTGCTACTTTAAGTAAGGATTTCGTGCACGGCAGTTGCAGGAGCAATATTATGTGTTTTATTATTAACAAAGTTAATCCCCTGACCTAGTTAAGTCCACACACACACACACACACACACACAAACAAACACAAGGACACACAAGCAAACACACGTTGAATTTACACGAATAAGCTGATACGAAGCCGGTGAGATGTCGATGCGGATGCCCACAGAACGACCGCATGAGGCGTTAATAAAATATTAGGAGTGCTCCAAAAATAAATAACTGATTACTGCAACCAATTCGCAGTCGCGGACAAAAGTCAAGTGGAATTGATTCTATTGGATTGCAGCTTAAAATCGGTCTATCAAGGAACTGCGGTCAGATAATCTATTTGTGGCAATTTCGAAATTGATTTGCAAGCCAATCAACATCAAACATTATTCCCCATATGCCTTATCTAATATATTATTCTGCTTTGAATATTCGAATATTCGCATGGATGTTGCATATTTCCCTATGACATATTCTTCAATTATGCAGAGAATATTCTTGAGGCTCTTTCCAAACAAACAACAAGTAAATAATGGTAAATTAGCAAAATGAGGAAAGTTTCACAACAATCATACTCACACACACACACACACACACACACACACACACACAAACGCACATACACTCAACCGTCCACATGCTCGTAGGCTCACAATTTGGGGGGCGTGGCTGGTCCTGATTGCCAGTTAAGAATGTGCAAACAAACAAACAAAACGTCGCGACGGCAGGGTCTGATTGTGATTGTTAAGAGACGGGACAGAGTCGGGGACGGGAACGGGGACAGCGACAGAAGCAGGGAGAGGGCCAGAACTGGAGCTATACAAATGGTAAAGGGCAAGAAAATGCTTACGAAAACAAAAAGAAAGTATAACATGTGTTCGATGCCGCTTCCAACCGCTTTGGGTGCGAGTCTGCTAACGGGAACATCATATTTCTATGCCCTTTTTGCCAATAAACTGTTTTGCGAGAGACGATAGACGGTTGTCATCGAACACACGAGGCCTTTAAAAAGTAACACTCTGTTGAGCAAACAATCGAACAATTTATTTTGGTTTAATAATAATAAAGGAGACAAAATGGGAAACAACAAGCGAGCAACGCGCAAAAGTGCAAGCCAAGTGAAAACCGGATAACTGTATAAATGCCCGCCAGACATCGAAGTTGACTTCTTTACCCTTAACGTATATGCTGTATAAAAATGAAAAAAAGAAAATTCATGAAAGTAATGTAAATAAACTCATTCAGAGATGTACAATGAAAGAAAAATAATACAGAAGAAAAATACATTGAAATAATACAAGTGCGAATGTGTTGAAAGTTTTAAAAGTTGAGATAACGTGTGGCCAAATAATAATTGCTTTAAAATTAAAGAATGAGAAATACATATTGCTGTGTACAGTTTAGAGGGATGGGTAGATAAATGAAGTACGAGAATTTTCACATTTTGAATTTTCTCTTATTTGAAATCCAAAGAGAATTAAATATAATATTATATTATTTAATTTTCCTTGTTAACAATCCTTACGACGCTGAGAGATAAGTGAATCTGGATGGATCAACTGGATTTTAAGTGGCAAAACTAAATTTCTTTATGTATTTAATACGCCTTACTTTTTCCTATATGATTGCAGGGTATAAAAATACTTGTATATGAGAGTCACATATACGTACATAAACACTGTGCTGGAGTTGAGTAATGTCGAAAAAAAGCACAAACAAAAAAGAAATGTGAATCAGTTTTAAATTTTAAAATAAAAACAGAAACAAATAAGAAGTTTTATGTATGTTTCAGTTTTAAACATATAACAAATTATGCTGACATAAAAAGGAATGAACGTAACCCAATAAACGCAGAACCAGTGACAGAACTGTCAATCAAATCAGTCGACTGTGCTCCATTTTCTACCACATATCGTCGAGAGTGCAGACAGGCTTTCGACATGTAGAAAAGCTTGACTTATGTGTGAACACGCAAATATGCCCAACTAGGAGATACTTTTCACATACAAATTTCATTCACTGTAAATCTCTGGATCGCCTGGGCTTATGTAGGCATTTAAATTATCTCCCTCGACTAGTTACAAAAATATGTACAACTTTAGTTTTTAATTTTCAGCATGTACAGCAACTATTCAAAATGTAATTAAGATTCAAATAAACTTTATGGACTATACTGTCGAGTATTCAATAACCTGTGTGTTTTTATGAAATAAAGAACAATATACCAATTATCAACGCAGTTAAAAAAGAAAATTCAATTTGCAATTTAAAATAAATATCAAGGATAATGTGCTTTCGGAGATATGCTGCATCAAATTCGTTTTGGTGTCCTGTCATCCTGATGTGAAGGCATTTTAATTATTCCATTTGAGCACTTTTTTAAACTGTTTACATAATCACTCAAAGGTATCCAAGGATTCACATTAAAGCTTCAATGCTCTTAGAGATATTGGCTGCTCGGATGCAACATTTTTTCTAATCGCTTTGCTTTTCACAAATCGGATCAGAAGCGTACCCAAATTCGTTAATCCGGTTGAGTGATTATTAACTGATTTCTGTGATATATGCTAGTTAAAAACAACTCGTAAGATTATTCATCAACCTTTGAATTCAAGCTGCATTTTTTTTAGTTAGAAGTTGCAATTTACCTGCAGACTGATTGTCTTCTATTCGGTAAAAGATTTGAGAGGAAGCCATTTATAATTAAGTTAAAGTTACTGAAAGTCTAACCACGTAATAAACCAGAGACGAAATTTCTCCGATGACCAGATATTTTTGGTTTAGCAGCTATCCTCAAATTTGCTGCTGGATACTCTCTCCTCTTCTGCGATAAACTTGCGATAATTTAATTACACGCGCAACTCGAAACTGATGCTGGCTGCGATAAAATCAAGCAGCTGCGTGGCTAGATGAGCAAAGGGGTGGGGGGGGGGGGGGTGTTCTGTGTTGGGGATTGGATACTGTGACAGTGACAGTGACAGTGACAGAGACATGACTGAGAGTGCCTCGAGTGGCAGTGCCTGAGCGACTGGACTGTGGTAAGTGGCAGCAATGTAAATTACGCGTATTAATATCAATTTATAATCCCAATCCAAAAACCGAACCGAAAAAAAGAAAATAAAAGATATAAAAATTGCACAGTCAGTATGCCGACGATGATACTGCAAATCCGTGATAAATCCTTAAAAATTACTTTTAATTTCGCAACCAAGAATGCAAAGCCTCGAATTGATGCCACTGCCAGACGACAGGCAGTCCTCGTCCTGCTGCACTGTGCACAGTGAGACTAAGATTGAGAGAGACTGGGAGCCAGATAGCCACAGAGCCGCTGAGCCACAGAGGCACAGGAGCCATCCAGCTAACCATTTACCCAATTGACTTAGCCAGCTATCTGCAATCAGCTATCTGCTACAGTGTAGAGGGCCGAATCTAGATTAAAATAAGTCGAGCGATGAAAATAGATTACGCGCGTATTTTGCGAATGATGCGGCCGGGCAGGGTAATGCTGAAGAAAAAGAAGAAGCAGAAGCAGAGCAAAATTCGATGTAGACGCTTGCGGCGCCGTCGTCATCGTCGCCAGCGACGTCAGCAGAGGCGTGAAGAATTCCCCCCAATTTAATTTGAGTTTTCCGCCGTTGCCGTCCCTTTGTTTGATTAGTCGATTTTGTGGACTTTGGCGCTAATTGTGCACATCGCAATCGCACACACACACACACACAAACAACACGCACTAGGACACTCAAGTGTGTGTGTGTGTGGGGACTTGCATATACGTAACAAATTTGTTAAAATGCGTAAGCAAAGGGGGCAAAATTCGCAGAACCAATGCCGCATCCGCTTATGCTAATCAATTCGAGTTGGCTAACGCACATTCAAAAACACACACACGCACTCTGGTGCGCGTTAACAGCGAACAATTCTGTTGCCGTTATTTTTGCAATATTTGCATAATTGCTTTTGTTGCTTTCATTTTGGTCGGCTTTGGCATGATGATGCTCGATGCTCGATGCTCGATGCTCGATGCTCGTTGCTGGCTGCTTTGTGCTGGGTGCTGGGAACTGGGAGGCAGCATCAGTGCCTCGATGCTTCGATGCTCGGCGTGTGCCAAATATTTACACATCGTTCCCCACCGTGGTAGCCATGAGGCCAGCCAGCAGCGAGCAATAGTCAGCCAACAACAGTAGCTGTGATGCCGTCTCAGTCAGAGTGCGGTCGCGCAGTTTTTGGCCAATTTCACAAGTTGCACTCGTGCTGCCGTTGTTGGCATACACATTAACATATTATAATTAGCACGTTTCCACTGGGCCGGGTGGCATATATTTTATACGCATTGCACAAATAATACGGCAAAGGAGGCGCACACGGTTTTAGTGGCAGTGGCGGTTGCCGCAGTGCGATTATTGGCAGCATTTTGAGACGACTCTGGCATGGGGGTACACGGGGCGCAGCGATAGGCACGGATACGTATACGGAGACAAAGACAGAGACACAGACGGGCTCTTACGGCATTTTGGCGCTCTACTTTTCGAAATCGCGACCGCAACGCGCTACTCTGCCAAATGCGCCGAACGTTCACGAGTTTTGGCATCCCCGGCGCGACGACAGCCATTGGCGATGGCCTTCGAACGTGTCAACAGCATCTGTGTCTATGCTGATGCTGATGCTGATGCTGATGTCACGCCAACAGCCAACATCAGCAGAAGCAGTAGCAGCAGCAGCAGAAATATAAGAAGACTCTGAAGCAGAAGCAGCACAAGACGACACTCGACACTTACTGAGCTAACAAATTGCGGTGGGGGTGGTGTTGGGCACCCATTACGAACACATTAAAAGATAAATTCAGCAGGCGCGTGTGTCGATGTTTACGTATCCACTGGTCCCGTTAGACTGGCGCGCTCGACGGCCGAACAGGCGCCATCAAGCGCACGAGAATAGCAGCAGAATACCAGCTGAGCGCTCTCTCACTTTCTCTCTCTGTCTCTCTTTCATTCTCTCCCTCTATCTCTCTCTTTTTCTCTCTCTCTCTCTCTCTCCTTGCATCGAGAGTAAAGTGCTTTCAACCCTCAGCAGCAGCAACAATAACCACAGTAAAGCAGCGACAACATGTTGAAAGAGTTTCTTGTGATCCAGGAGTAAAAATAAGAGATCAACCAACTGATAAGCATTAAGCAACAAAAGACGAGACGATTTGTAACTAAATACCAAAGTTCATCGACTGACAGTTTTATTGTTGCTGCAAAAGGTTGCCATCTGAAACCTAAAAGTTCACAATGAGTCTGAGTTTCATATCGTGTTTTTATTCGAAGTTTTGTGATTTTTTCTACAATATAACACACAAATACAAATACACATATATTCATATAAAAAAGACAATAAGTTTTAGATATAATGTACAGAGAATAGATAACGTTGCATTAATTACATAAAAAAAATGTGTAATTCGGATCGCGCTCCTATATCTAACTTATACCGTATTAAATATTTTACTAGTGCCACATGGTTTGTTCACATTTGTTTGTCGAATTACGCCGCCCCTTGCCAGCAGTAAATGTTGCTAGCAACATGTTGCTAGAAACAACCGCTGAGAAATGTGAAAGAGCGAACGTAAGAGGCGAGAGTGAGAGAACTCTTATACGAAAATGCGCAACACATGCGTTAACGGTCATTCTTGCAAGCCACACATATATTGTTGTTTTGTGGACCTAATTTGATTCTAATTTATGTAACTATGTATTGTCAACAATAGAGGACCTCCTCGAAGTCGTTATGAGTGCTTTATGCTTGCGCCAATTGTTTTCCTTTTAGTTCGTCATATGCATAAATAGTCAATTTTAGAGCTTAAGTTGGATTTGCAGAAGTTACATTCAACGCAACCTGAAAATTGAAATCCAGCAAACAAAAGGTGTTTGTCCTTTTCTGTTGTACACATGCATATTTGCTCCCATTCATAGTGGTTATACAAACACTGTTGATAATAAATGTTGCTTAAGAGCGAAGAAAGAACCATTAAATTTATGTCTTCTTAATACTTAATAAAAAATAATTAGGTGAAAACAACATGCACTGCTTGTAAGCATCATAGGTTTAAAGGCATCCCCAATGAGTAGTTACATATTGTATGGGATAAGATTAGGAATAAATTATTATGATACACAAGTATAAATGGGATGATTCAATATCAAACATGTCCTAAGGCTCTGAAGTTCGGACCACTCAATATAAATGATATTAGTCTTTGTTTAAAAAATCATTGCTTACCAGAGAGAGGACTACTAACGAACACTCAGGTCACCGACGTCAAGTATATAAATATATATAAATATATATGTGAGTGTGTGTAATGTAAGTGAATATGTTAAGTGCGGACGGGACGAGAGGAGGCGAGAAGATTTGAGAAAATGAAATGAAAGCATGTCTAAGCAGCAGATTCTCATGACAATCAGACGCTCCCGGGCATTTGCATAAAACCAAGATAAATAAATTCCACATGCAGACGGACAGTGTCAGACGCAGATCGACCGGTTAAAGGTTAACATTCTCGTCCGGCGTACAGCGTACGGTGTACGGTATTCGACGTACGTCCACACGTTATATATATATATATATATATATATATATATATATACATACATAGATATGTATATGTGTTGAACCTGAGGGCAGAGTCCGCAGTCTATTTGTTTGTGTCGTTGGCTCGATGAGCATCAGTAAATCGATGCTGTGTTATCTCTGATTGAAATTTCACTCTTCGGGATATGCGAATGGCCAGCAATACTGATTCCGTAAAGTCTGGGCGCCGGATTTTAATTGCGATTGACCATTCATTCGACCATATGCTGCTCAGATTGGGTGCACTTTTAATGAAATGTATTTATTTGCTCCCCAAAAGTACTTTAATATTTATGTATGCATGCTATTGAAGGTCAAGCGGCACACCGTGACCCAGTTGAGCAGATGTGCGCCTCTGTAAGCGAAAGCAACTGTGGAATAAGTGAATCGAAATATAACAGTTTGAGTACTCAATCGTACTCAATTGCTTCGAATGATTTCAAATGTTTAAATGCGAATGAATATTCCACACCAGGTACCTATTTAAATGCCCATTTTGAATAAATTATGTTTGGTAAACAATTGTACGTGGGCCGTACACGTTCAATTCAGCACATTCCAGCAAGCCGCACTCGGCTATCTGTGGCGCCACCGTTGCCGTTGACGTTGAGGACGCGACGCTTATCTTGGTGAAGCGGAAATTGCGGTTGAGTTCACGCTTAAAACTTTGTTGCCAACTGATTATCGCTGACAAGCCGTGAGCTCGTGCACTTGCTACAATAAGTTGCAAGCATAGCTCGAATGCGTGATGGTCCAATGGTGTAACGTTGTCGGTGTGAGATTGAGTGAGTGAGTGAGTGTGACTGTCGGCATTGGCATGGGTAACCCAAATTGCGCACAACATTTGCCGTCTACTGTCAGAGGACGACAAAATCAGGCAGTCAACTCTTTGGCAGAGCAGCCGTGTCAGAGTCAGCTCGACAGTTTTGCGATAATTAATCAAGACCATCTGCATTCAGAGGGCGTAAAAATGAAATGTCACAATAAAACCATTTGCGAGTCCTTTTGGTATGGACATGGGCACAAAGACACATGCACACACAGACCCAACACTAGCGACAATTAGCTTTTGTCAGAGGCCATGACAAACGGATTATATAAACGCCTCAATCATTCTGGCACAACAGACCCGCGACAAGAAGTCATGGTAACACCTCCCTAGCCAACTGACAAACGGCTAAATAAACGATTTACACAGTGAGAAAGATGTGTGAAAGATCGTATACCTAATATAGTAAGACTAAATTCATCTCTTAAAGCTGCTAATATCTATAAAATGGCACAAGAACTGTTAGAATGACAGAGATTTATGATGCATTTTCATACATCATTTTATGTTTGTAGTTCCCCTACATGTCATTCGTTTTCCATTAACTTGCAACTTAAATTGAGCGTATATCAAAAGTTTATTCTCAAACTACAATTTCATAATGCCAAGTGCTTTTAGTGTACTCTGTCTACACATACATATGCATATATACATATATGTATTTATACACACAGCGTTCAGACAACTGTTGTTTTGTTGTTGTTCTGTTGCGTAAATGATGAATCCCCACACGAACTTTGGCCTCGCAGACTGCTCGGGGCGCGACACTTGTAAAGCTGTCACAACATTAATCAAATCGAGAACGCAAAACAAATGCAAGCCATAAATTTACAGTTCAGTCGCCAGGCGGCAATATTGTGGTCCTTGCGGCTGCCCAGTGAAAGTGGCGGCAAAAGTGTGGCCCGATAAACCAGCCAGAAGCTCCACATCTGACCTTATGGCCTGAACTTGTGATAAACATAGTGGAGTGCATACCGAATGGTTTACACAGCTGAAATCACAGGCAGGACTTATTTGCCTGTTTTAGTGGCTGCAACAAAACGTTGCATGTTTACTGTAGGTACGTTTTTACGTACATATTGGATGTGTGATTGTGTGAATGTGCCTACAGCAAATTGAGAAAACCGATTGCGATCGGGCCATTGAGTTGCAAGGACATTTGACTTTCCGGTTGTTGAGCAACTCGCTTAATGACGCAATGTCGTTGGCAATGATAATGATACCCGCCGTCGGCATCCGAGTTGACAGCACCACAGCCCCATCTACATTTACACCTATCGCTGTGTAATACGATACTGCAAAGCGACCAGCTCGGCATGAAATTGAGCTTAGTATGAGGACTGAGTATGAGTATGACCGGCACTAACAGGCAATTCGCATCAACTGGCAACAAAAAGTCAGTGAAAATGTTAAATTCGAGTGGGCCCGACTACAAGTTACTCTGAACCCAGCTGTTAAATATACTCTAGATAAAAGCTTTGTCACTTTTCTTATTGCCGGCACAGATAAAGAAGAGTGAACCAAAAAAAATTTGAGGCATAGGTTGATTCACAAGCCCGAACTCAAATTACCGACTTTCAACAATTTGTATATATATATATATATATATATATATATATATAATGGGACGCTGCAGAGTAAAGACACATATATAAGCTAACTTTGACTATTATAACTAAGCTGCAAATTTATTGTTTGCTTAGTGCTATTATGCTATTTCCCTAACATTCAATATGAGAATAGGGTTTGGAAGGCTGTTTCTTATCCGATCTGGATGAAATTGGTCCTCCTGATCAATAATATGTTAATGTATATAATATGTAAATCTTATGCATCCGCGTTTATTGTTATTGGAAGTTAATATGTATCGATATTAGCGCAACTCCGGCAGCTACCGATAAAATAAACCATACTTGGTCTGTGCGGGGTATTCGAGAGATTACGTTACAAATTTCAAGTCTCCAGCCCAAATAGTCCGTGAGATTTATAGACTCGGCTGTTGATCCAGCTATAGAGTATGTATACCTTATGATTGCTTCCTTCTGCCCCATCACAAAATTGTTAAGCTCCCTAGTAGCCATTTTTAATGGGTTCAGTGTAGAAAAAGTTTTTTTCTGAAATGGACGCACGATGTCCTGAAAAATAAAAAAATGTATTCAGCCATTGTGCATAAAGTCCGAAAAAAATTCAGAATGTGCGAACAGGAGAAAGGGGCTGCTCCTGGTGTACCTGCTCCACCGTGACATATTCGACAAATAAATTATGTTTACTTAACGTTTTAACAATTTGCACCAATAAAGTAAACAATGTGAACATTGTTCGTGTTCATGTACGAGTCATATGAATTGTTAACGATAAGTCCCAGCACATACAAATCGACATGGCCAACAGTGTGGGTAAATGTTTTACAATTTACATGCATTGACTCGCTTACGCATATGGCTAATAACATATTCCATACATACTACACACTGCCAAGCACTCTAAAAAATGAATACGCTTATGTATAAGCGCTTTGCTAAGCAGTCTATTTTCAGTTTTTGGCTCGGTCATAATACGTTTATATATATTTTAAATAGCTTATTTCTTATGTTTATTCTTGGCATACTGGCAAAAGAAACGACGTGATTGCAATCTCAACTGCTTATCATAATTCAATATGCTTATGAAGCTGAAACTGATTTAATTTGATCAATTATGGTATATTAATATTTTAATTAGGAGTAGTCTTTGATAAAGCAATTGGAGCTGCTCTTGTAGACAGGCATATCCCATTATTATTTTAAGTGCATCAACTATCATTTGTTTTATGTACACCTGATGCAATTTTCTGCCAAATTTAGCTTACCATTAAATTTAATTATATTGAGTACAGTATTTATTGTATTAAATGCGTGCAGGCAATTAATCAAGAGACATGCTGCGATCTAAGCTGACGGCAACATTAATGTGCCGAGACTGACGTTTCGAGTCGATTTAGTTGGTTGCTGTTGGATGCTGGCGGGTTGGAAAAAAATGCTGCAAGCGATTTCTCTTTGATCCACGTTAAACACCTAACACGATGTGAATCGCGAATCCCGGCAAATCCACTCATGTGGAATACACTTAATGCCCTCACATGCTGCCACAAAGAGTGCGAGGACTATGAGCTTGGCTGCAGCCGATGTCCTGATGGGTATAACATTAGAGCGGCGTGGCTGACACAGCCTTCTCTTTGGCAATTGCGCCAAAAATAAATTACATTGTGCAGGGCGACACCAACACCGCCAGCCGGCTCACAGAGAAACAAACGAGCACATTTTTATACATGCAATAATATATATATATATATATATATATTTGTATACATAACCTGGGGCGACATGCCCAGAATCCTGGCGATCGACGTGAAGGGTAATAACACACGACAGACAGGACAGGGACGCTGGAAGACAGAGCCTGGAGAGTGTGGTGTGCCGCCAGAGACACGCCGCAAACATCGCTTGCCGCCTAATTCAGATTTCTGTGCCTGTCTGCGCTCCTGCTTTCGTTCGCTTCGTTTTTATCTGCCCTGCCGCCTGTTGATAAGGCCGAGGAATAGACAGCCCCCCAGCGAACGCTTGACGTTGAAACATGTCATGTAGTTTTTCTTTCGAAACAACCGACACCCACAAAAACATTCATTTGTGTATGTGTGCGTGTGCGTGTGTGTGTGTGTGTACTAGCATGTATGTGCGCGGGACACTTTCACTACAATGCGACACCACACACATTCAGTGAATACTGTGGGCTTGTCTGCTGACTTTTTTCCACATGTTTCGCTTGCTTCGCTGAAGTTATTACGATGAACGGCAGGCAGTGAGGAGCGTCTTGTTGGCGTGCTTCCCTTCCTTTTTCCGCTTGAACCACGTGCGGCAAACTTTCCGCTTCCATCGTCTCGTCTGCCTCACACGTGCAGCTGTGGTTAGTTTTCTGTTGCTCTCGCCATGGCGCAAACATGCCATGTCAGCACAATTTTCTACTTTGGTTCGCCAAGTCTTCTGTTTGCGTGCGTGTATGTGTGTGTGTGTTTGTGTGTGTGTGTGTGTGTGTGTGTGTGTGTGTGTGAGTGTTTGTGTGGTAAGTGTGTGGGGCAATGGCGATGTTAAGCGCGGTTCCTTTGTCGCACCAACAAATGCGGTGGCATTCATTGGGTGGAACAGATTGGTTTAGATTTGATTTGATAGGACATACTATATACCACCACCAATCTGAGTAAATAGTAGACTATGTGTATACAAAGTTGCATCAATGCTTGAAAGTCGAAATGTCTACATGATTCCAAAACGATTTTAAAGTGTTTCTTAACAAGTTTATAAAATGAAAAGAAAAGGCAGACATACCTAATAATTATTTTTTGAATTTAAATGCCTTGGCAAGATTTATGTGTTTTTTTTTATAAACATGTATTTCAAAATGTTATTTATATTTTGTGTACCACAAAATACTAAAGCGATTGATTTTTTGGAAATCGCAAGAGTTAATTTTCAATGTTGAAGACTGTAATTACAACAATGGGACGCAATCATTTCGATTTGACAGCAGTTGTTGATCATGTCCAATAGTCAACTGGCCAGCAACTGTTGTGGCAAACTGTGCATATTCACACACATGCAACCATGGACATACACATGGATTGGGTTACCTGCAGACCTATCCTCTCTGTGCTTGCTTGCAATAATGACGGCCATGGGCTTGGCAAGGTACAACAATTGGCATCGACATAACACGCACACACACGAACACACAACCACAAACACACACACACCCACAAACACACACACCCACACCCTCACCCACAAACACACACGCATACTCGCCTTTGTTTACGCCGACATCGTTGTCATCGGTCTTTGTTTGCTCATGGAAAGCACTGCGAGCTCTTCGCTCATAGTGCGAATTCGATGACTGCGACTGCGGCTGCGGCTTGTCGTAGGTCTATCCACACACCTCGTAGCTGTTGCTGCTGTTACTGCTGTTGCTAATAGTCGTTGAATTTGGTTGCGTTGTGTTTCACAGCTGTGCTTTGGTTGGGTGGCTAGGCCCCAATAACACACCCACAACACTTTGAGCCACATCTTTTGCTCTTCATTTGCCATCACACAGACAGAGTGCCATGACGAGCACTTGGCGAAGTTGTGTACAAGGCGGCCTTAATGGCTCATAAGAACATGGGCACATATGTACAGTGCACACTCACATATGTGTATACACGAGTACTGTATTAGCTCTAGGTACGCGTCATTAGTGCCACAGGATGGAATAATTTTCACATAAAAGCAAGCGGCTGCAGCTGATAGTAATCAGCAGTGCCTGATTATGAGTTTATGGTACTTTAAAATTTCTGAAAATAATGAAAATACTTTTGAAATTGTTTACGTATTGATCAAGTTCAGTTTGCTGTGTGGCATCCTTGGTTGTTGAATCAATGTTCGAGCAAACGAACAGCAAGGCGAAATAATTCCGGATTCGAAATCCGATTTACAATTTTGTTTCAGTGAGATTATTTGGCAATAATAACTGAACGTTTTCTAATTTTAAAGCTGCTTAAAGTGATTATTCTTAATGGTTTTAACTTCGACTGATATAGATCATAAAAAATGCCACAAAATTGTCCTAATGTAAATGTTTGCAACCCCTGTGGCTGGTCTGGTAATACACACGTGAAAGTGTCACAGATGAGTTCGATATTTTTTCGTTGGGAGGGGAAAGTGATGTGTGTGTGTGTGTGGGGGGGAGGGGGGAGGGGAGTATTGTGGTGTGTATTCAGTTACCTGCCTGAGGGTGCGAGCTGATTGTGAGCTATTTTTGTTTTTAACACAATGGGTGTTAAATTGAATTTATCGCTTGACCAAAATGATTTTCCGGCTTTTACCAGGCGTAGGGCGCCTTAATTAAATTTCACAGTTTTAGTTTATTTTTAAACGAAGTTGACAACGAAAACAGGTCATTAGGAGCATTATCGCATCATAATTCTGTCAGTACGATAACAAAGCTTTCAATTCAATTTAACTGCCACACATGTACCCATCGCCCTTCGTCTCACCTCCACACCATCATAAGCCGCCTATAAATGTTGCTTGTGTGGAATTTGAGGCCGGTAATACTCGATGCGAATGCCGAGCATGGGACACTTTGGGCCTGGGGGATGTCATTGAGAATGTGAAATGCATGCCTGTACATGTATGTATGTATGTACAATCATACATGTGTTCGTAGGCAGTGGGTGTGCCAGATTCGTTGTATTCATTTGTAGTTGGCCAACAGAGACTGTTTCGAGATTGTCATCCCTTTGAGACTGTATCTGTACAACTGGACGAGGAGGGCGCAGGACGTGAATGGGGCACAATTCATGCAGGCCCTAAACGATGCTGTATGATGTTAAATAAATTGTTGTTGTCACTATTGTTTTTGCTGTTGCTACTGTTGCTACTGTTGCTGTTGTTGCTGCTGTTGCTGCTACTGCTGCTGGTGTAATATATAATTTGAGTAGCAACACAATCAAACATCTGTCAAGTGCTATACAAAATTGGGTCCTTGTTTACTTTTTATCAATGTACCCATAAATGAACTTACCCAAATGGCAAATGCTTCTGTTCATGTGCATGTGAATATGTTTGCATGCATAAATGCCAACGTTTGAATATATTAGTTGGATCGTTTACAGCAATCAGTGTGTGGCTGCCAGTCAAAAGTGTCTGCCTGTCACTGCCCCCCCATCCGAGTGTCGTCCTTGAATGCCTGCCGGTCTGTTTGTCTGTTTGTCTGCTTGTTACCCAAAAGTCCGTGTCCGATTTCTAGTTCGTTTCGTTCTACTCAGCGCTTGGCGGCATTTCAAATGTAAACTGCCAAGTAGGCATTTCAAGCATAAGAATTTGCATAATTTACTTAGTTGAATATCCGACAACCCGCAAAGGGACAATCACCAGGCAGCAATACGACCAACCAACGAACTAGACTCCACACTAGTCGTCCTACATCAATGGAGATGTATTTGTCCTCTCTGTTTCTATGGCATCCGTCTGGCAACAACAGCAACAACACAACAATAATAACAATAATAACAACAACAACAACAAAAACATCAACATCAACAACAGCAACATCAACAACAACTTTTCAGTCGTGTGTGTCTGCAGGGGCAAAAAGGGAAAGTCTGTGGATAAAGTTGTCCAACTTAAAGTGCCGCTCTTCGAACTGCGAAAAGTGATTCCCATTAAATGTGTCAATGCTGTGCCACTTCATCCATGTCCATGGATTGCTATAATAATCCATTTGCATGTCTACCTTTGAATTGGGGGGGTTTGCGTGTGTTTATCTGTTTGATGAGCTTAATACAATTTGCATATTGCTCGAAGATTGTTCACTGTACTGAAATATTATATTTGCTGAAACGACGAAATTGTTGAAAAGCTCATCATACAATTATTCACATTTTTCTTAATAGCTCATATGCATTTTAGGAGGTGTGGAATTCCTAACCTAATTTAAATAAACGATTAATTATTTAATAAAACGATTAAATATTTAGTTATCAAATCAATATGATTGATACTATAATTTGTTTGCACAACTAAAATCATCTGCTGTGGCAAGCACAGTGTTTGCCAAGTAAAGTGTTCAATGTGCAGACCTTTTGATACTTGCAAAGAACATTCGAAATTGATGTAAATTGAATTTTGTTGCTCTCTCAGATTTATTTTATTTGCTATATGCTCTGCCCAAGTTAAGTGTCTGCGCAATAAATATATATGTATAAATTTATGGAGCTGATTTACACCAAACTATGAAATTAACATCTGTTTACTCTACTCGTGCGTCACTAATTGCTGCAAGCATTCCCTATGAGTGGCACCCCGAGTTATACACACAAGCATTTATACATATACATATGGATCCATATGCAACTGCTGCGCTGCGCAACTGCAACTCTGATTGATTTTATGTGACTTGTAAGTAGATTGTCATTGACGGTCGCTTGCCATGACTTCCTCCGGCATTGTTTGGAGCTTCCTGGAATATTTGTTTTTATGACACTTAGGCGCCCTCTTCTTGTTTGCCTGCTTTGAATTATTTGAAAATGAAGCGCGCGCAGAATATGAAGCGAACTATCCCAAATCTAGGGGAATAGCACGATGAGTCGGGATGCATATACATGTTTGTATGCTTGTGCATTTGTTTATACACACGCACATATTTGGGTATGTTCAAAATATGTATGGATTTACATGTTAGGCTATCTAAATACTGTGGCTTTGACAATGCCGGCGGTTGTGGTCGTTGTTTGATGTAGCTGCAACAGAGAATGTGACGAGTTTGTCGTGTCGAATATTTCGTCATTGTTTTTAATGCGCTCCGCAGAGTGTAAGGCGCCGGAATAAATAATATGTATTTCAGTCAGACGTTCATAGCAGCATGCAATATTGTAATTAGGGTTTGCTGTCATCTTGCATACATATTGTTTTGCTTATTTTGTCAACCGAAAGTTGAAACATGAATTTGTTGAATTAACAAACTTCAATATTACTTCGAAGTTTTCATATTATTATGGAATTAATCTATCTGTGCATATATGTCTTAATAATGTCTTCTCATGATTTACATATTCAATAAATTTCGTGTTGTCAATTCTTTTCACAGAATGTATTCTCAATAATGCAATTATAAATAACCTGGCAATTGTGGTTAAAATCAGTTAATCTTATTTTCTGTGTCAAAAGCTCGTGTTCCTTGGACTACATCCCAAAGGCTTCTCAATCTGCAAAAGCTTTTCAGAGCTTTTGCAAACATTTTGACTTCCAAAACTTGCACAGGGTGCTTCCGGTTGGTTGATTTACAATGAAAGCGAAGTTCGCCACCAAATCACATTTAAATAGACTATGAACTTTTATTGCAAATTAAACTATAAGCCACTATTTGGCTGTGTCCGAAGCAATTGTTATTCACATTAAATTTTGTGAAAGACATTAAAATTGCGTCATATTTCCTGAAGTCCAACCACCCATTGTGATGATTTTGCCGGAACAGTAGATAATGAGTTTGTGACAAAATTAAAAAAAATTATTCGACAGTTTCCCGGCCATTTTGTGAGTATGAAAGTGGATCAGTAAATCAAATTAAAACGAGTTTCTTTGGGTAACTTAATATAATCTTTGTTTTATCTGCAAAAATAACTCTCTATTAACTACCGGTAATAAATTGTTTTTAATTCTATATTACATCTTAATCTAATTTTTCTCGTTCGATAATCATGTCAACTAAGTTGAAATAATTTCACAAATACATATAGCAGCTTAACGTAACAAAATCTTTCACTGGATTAAAATAGTCTGTGTTTTCGACACACTCTTTGATTTAAACAGTAAAGTTTGCTGTTGTTTTCATTCGTCATTTTTGTAGATGTAAATTTAAATGTAGAAATCTAACCTTCATTGTAAGGGCTTATTTGATTTGTAAAGGTGTGCACTGATATAGCTCCAGCGACAATCCACAGAGTGCTAAAATACATAACTGAAATCACTGTATTCCACATTAGGAATCACTTAACTTTAAAACAAAACACTGCTTAAGAAAATCTGATGCGAAGCAAGGTCTGCTCCGGGTGACGATTATTAACGAAATGAACAACTGCATCGGGCAACAACTGCAACTGTGTGCTCAAAGGATAACCAGCATTCTGTTTGTCTGCGTGCCAGCACATGCATCGATGTCCGATGTCCGATGTCTGGTGTCCGCATATATGTGAAAGGACACTTGCCCCCATGATTCGCCTGTCTAGACAATTCCAAAAGAAACAACAACTAAAGGCCCACAAAACTATGGTAATGTGTGCACACATGAGCTCTTCTATATGCTTCATGGGCTTGGCTTCGCTTGGCTCCATATCTATCAAACGCTACGGGGTGTTTGCTTCAAAGGGTAGGTCCAGCTCGACGGTGACTTGCGACCAAGCTACCGCATAGTTGGACAGGAAAAGGTGCAGCAACGTGGTTGTTTTTTAAGCACAGCGACTAACAAGCAAATCTCTTTTAACCGTCCAGCAATATTATTAAAGCTTATCGCTGGGAGTTCCCACAGGACGTTTATTCTAGCTTCCATGGCATAAAACTAAATATAGAAAGCAAGTGTGTTTCATGCAGTGTTTTATAGTGAAGACCACGTTTAGGTAACCACCTCTTTATTCTATAGTGAAGCGTATCCAAAGATATTGAATTCATTTTTTTTTCTTTTTATGCGACTCTTTGCAAAAAGGGTACAATTTAAAAACAAATTTGTAAATATGCGTAAAATATATCTTTTGATCTAAATCTTTTTTAGCTGTTTACCAGTATTATTAGAAATTATCTCAATGAAGTCCCAAATTGCCATCACTCTGACTTTCATGAGTTAAAACAAAAAAATAGATAACAAGATTAAGTTTTTTATACTAGAGAGCTGGTCTAGATAATATTATTTAACCACCTTTTTATGCTATTTTTAAGCGCACTTAAGGATATTGATGTCAAACATTATTAAATTGATGGAAATAAATGAAGTACACAAATTTGTGGATATGCGTAAAAATAGATCCTTTATCTAAAAGCATTTAAAGAGGACTGCTTATATAATAAATAGTATGCATGTGTGCTTATCCGCAATTTATTTTATTAATCTGCCTGAATTTAAGTACACAAAGGGAAATGATGGAGCCCAACATCGGTTTTCCGCTCGTTTGGCTCCTAAAGATGCTGGAACTTCGTTAAAATGACAAAGCAGAATAAAACTGACAATTACTCGGTGGCAGCGGTAGTTATCGCGCCTGCCCTTGTCCTGCGTCCCTTGTTGATGATTGCCAGAGACAATTGAACACTCATTTACATTTACAAAATGAATGTGAATGCGAAAGTGGATGCGAATGCGAATGCGAATGCGTAGGTATGTTGTTGTCAATGGCTGGCATTCGGGAGCACCATCAGTCTATACATATGGCGGCATTGTTTGTCCAAATGCCTATAAGCCGTGCAAATTGAATTACCAAGGCTGCCGATCCTTTGGCATGATGACTCTTCAATGAGCAAGCGAAAACTTGACAAGTTAACGACCACCGGCTGTGCTGCTCAACAGCTGTTTCAATTGTATTGTTACACATTCCTCCGTAATCCCCCTAATGCAAACACAAACAAATTAACACACAATTATTTGCAATCAATACCATTTGAGTGGGCATTTCAAATAACAACCGTCACTTCTAGAAAAAATCTGTCAACTATAATTTTCAGCTCGATTACATTTGATATGCTTAGGGACGCACTTTTGTTAAATGTTGACTTTGATTTCAATTTGCTGTGAAAGCAAATTGACTTTTACCTGAAAACGTAAATTAAAAACATGTTGACACAATACGAAAATCAAAATCAAATTACGTCTTAAAACTCTAAAGTGAATTTAGCTCGTTTAAGAGAAGCTTCTATTGACTTTAAAACTTTGCTGCACCATTAAAGTTCCATATTTGTTGTGTTTTGCAGAATGGCTTTAGCTTTAGCTTTACCAAGCACGAGAAATGTTGAGTTTTGTTTTGACTTTAATACATTGAGTTCGTTAGGAAATAAGTTGGTGGGTAAACCCAGACAGACATTCACTTCAAGAGCCTACCATATACCATATACCTCCCGCAGTTAAAAAATTCAATTTTATAAATTGGGCGCATCTCACTAAATGCAAACAAGCGAAAAAAAAATAAATATTTATACGCAAACATTTGGTTAAATGCCAACTGGGGATTAATAGAGTGAACCAGAAGCGAAGCGGCCACAAAATATCGTCGACGGTATTTTATTTAACGGGAAACAATCACAAAATATCGCAAAGTTTCCTCCACCCCTGATTAGGTGACAACACACGCAGGTCCAACGCCTTCGACGAAACTGAAACTTTTTGGAGCTTGGGTGACCCGTGTTTTGTTTAGAAACTATTTAATGGGTTTTCTTCAGCTTTCATCTATGGCGAACCTCCACAATTTAAAGTTTAATACTACTCCCAGGAGTGTGCCATGAATTTCATTACGCCTCTCCGCAAGCAACCAGCGACGGAGAGGCTCGCAATCAAAAACTACGCTGTTTTTTTTGTTGATTTTTGGAATTGGCCACAACTGATAATATTGGGAAACTCGTGAACAAGTGTTAAATTTCTTTATTTATTTATTTTAATCATATGCAAAATTAGAATTAATATAAAATGTAAACATAATTCTCATTCGTTTTGAATATTTGGCAACCACAATCTAAATTTGCTTTCATGTTGCTCAATCAATGAATGTTTGTTTTTGTGCATTGAATATAATTTCCAAATTTAATAGCCAAATAAACACCTGTTTTAATGTGGCCTTTCTCTGTCTCTGTGCCTCTGCCTATTGAAAGCCGCAGCAATGATGTACAATTTGGTCATTGTCGCTTACTAACGTTGCGTGCTCCCAAGAAATCTTCATGAAATACGATATTCTGTCATAAAGACATTAACGTTGTGGCTTCGGTACAAATCTAGGAGCAGCATAGGGACGCAAGTGTGGGCTTCCGAAAACTTCTTGGCAGTTAAACTTATTAGAGATTTACCCACACCCCGCTCAAGCAACGCATCGGCAAAGACATTTATGCTGTTAAACGGGCATTAAGCAAATAGATACGTTTAGATAAACAAGGTTCGGGCAAACGTAAAACCCAAAGTTGTCCCGCAAAAGTTACACTGGCTGCACGCTCGTGACCAATAAAACTTTAGACGGCTAATGACTTAAATCACTTTAAGACTCAATCAGCATCTCGTCTCAGAATTATAATGATATCGTTGCCTGGCTTTAGACCTTGGATTCCCTCCCATTAGGAGTAGGTGTGTTATGAGTTGTGGATGCTGTAGCATTTAAAACTTTTCCCACATATATTCTGTGCCTAATCACATAGTTAAGGCAGCTAATAGGATTACTGTGACTCGCATTCCTAATTTTAATTGTCTCTCAAAGTTACGGCATACGTATTTATAATGCGCCAACTGAAGTTGTGAATGTATAACCAATGCAATTGTGTGATCTGTGCGAAATTGCGCTACTTATATGACAGTATGTTGACTGTCATATAATTCATAAGACAAATCTCGTTAAATATGGTTTGTTTTGCCTACACAAAGTTATCAGTGGGCATTCTCTCATTGTTTGTTCCAGACTGTAAGGCAATGCTTAAACGTCAGTCAAACTATGCCACAAGCTGGAGCACAGAAAGCTTTTGCAGCCTGATGTGCTCTCACAGGACGAAGCTATTTTAACCACTCGCACCCACAGTAAGCCATACGAATGCTGTGCGAGCAGTGCGACTGTAGGTCAAAGTCTGCAAATTTCAAAGCTTTCGTGGATGGCTGGCAGTTCTCTTAAAATTTGGAGCAGCAGCATCTCGCATCTCTGCGGAGGCAGTCGGAAAGCATCCTTATCTTTGCTCGTGTTCGGCTCAAGTACTTGGCCCGTTTATATGCCGAGAGCTGCTAGTCAGTCCTGCCTCATTTCGCACCAAAGTCAGAGCAAATCTCAGAGTATCGGACGCAAGCCATCAGAATCCCCGCCGAGTCTGTCGACTTCTCACATTTCCCGCGAACTTTACGCAGCATTCGAAGACGCCGAGCTTAACTTGATTGTAGTTAGCCGATTCCGTGTCCGTTAAGTTCAATTGAATTAGCATACGGATTTACTTTTAAAATTCTTTTAATATTTAAATCAAATACACGAAGCTGTAAAGTTATTGGAGGAAAAGGAAACGAAAATTATCAGTGTTCGAATAAACTAAAGTAACAATATAAAAAGTGAATGTGCGGATAAAATCCCAAAGTTAAAGAATCAAAAGATGTTATGCTGAGAACAAGTGTAACAATTTTGTGGAAAGTTAAAGTGTTGTTATTGTGACTCAACTTATGTTGTTGTCTTAAATGAAGCTTGTGCACGAAATGGTCTTGTTTGTCTACATTGTGAAAATAACACATATACATGTGGATAGAATTGTGGAAATCGTTTTGCCATAATTTTGCGATTGAAGGGGGTCAACGACAAATCAGCGTTGAACCAAATTTGAATTGCTACAAATTGCCGACTCAGCAAATTAATATCCCCCCAAGAGCGAAATATGTCGTCAACGGAACTAACAACAAAGGCCTTTCGTTACTATTACAATTCGATTTAACCAAGCAAACAGAAGCAAAATCAACGTTACTGACAAATAGTAATAAACAAATAATAAATGTGTATCTATAAATCTGTGAATGGTAGTGTCTGTGCATATTTAGAAGCAAGTTTTGAAATATTTCTGACAAGGGCAAGCTGCCTGCCTGACAAAGTTGTACAAGAAGTGTTGTGTGTTATTTTGAATTAATCCTTTTAAAGACAACATTGTGACAGTGATACGCATGAAGGCAACAAAATAATAAGCCAAATTGCCATCATATAAGCGCAACTAACATGAGCTTAGTTTGACTTTGATTGAACGGCGGATTGCATTTATGGACAAGACAAGCCGAATACCAATTGGATTACCAAATAAACACAAGAATGGTAAGTAACTTTTTGCTAAATAAATTTGTATTCATGTTAGGATTTTGGTGATTTTTAAGCTAAACGTAAAGAAGTGGAAAACTCTATGAAAGCATAAGTTGACTTCTAAGAATGTAGCCTACATAATTGTGAACACGAAATAATAGTTATCTTTTAGACTGCTTAACTGTTGACATTGAAATTTTATTCGCGAATTTGAAAAATTGGTATACAAAATGAGGTCCGACACATCGACGGACAGGCGGTCAAACGGACAAGTTGGCAAGTTATGCTTACAAAAAGATGCCTTCTCAACAGTTTACGACCTTCATGGAAAAATTTTAATGTCCTCTGCAAATGTATAAAAATATATTTACTGATTGTTATGCTTATGAAGTTCGTCAAAAGAAAATCCAAAAGATGCACTGTCAACAAATAGTTTAGGACCCCGGTAATTAGCGATTTTTTATTTTGATTTTTATACCCTTCAGTTTTCGATAAATTTATTGTGTTGAGCTTTGAAAGCGTTTTTTAAAACAATTTTGATCAACATATCCCACACTTGAAATTGTGGCACATTTGGTGGATTTACTTAAATAAAATGATCAAATAATCAAGCAGAATAATGTAACCAATCAATTATCGGCTAGTTTTAATAAGCAGCATTTTGATTATGCATTTTATTCTTATTTTTTTGCAGATATAATTCAACTTCATTGATAAAATGACACCCAAACGGCATATATAATATAAGAGTTCATTAAATTTAGAAATCGGGTCTGTTACGTGTGTTTGCTCCGATTCTGATGTGCTGCTAAATTGAGTTGAAGAATACAACACACAAACCAGGGCCAGATAAGAAAACAACATACGAATTAACGTCCCTATATCAATGTGATATTTCCCCAACAATTTGAAGTCAAACAGCTAAAAGAAGGAGGCGGCGAACCATAGTGACTATTACCATATGCCCTGATGCAGCTGCTGGCTGAGATTGCCAATCGAAGCGGAAGGAATTCCATTTAAAGTGTGGGCAGTGTGTAAAGGCAGAAAGCGCAGAACGACGCGAATCAACTCTAATTGCAGATGAAGGTTGCCGCTGCGAGAACCAAAAACGAATTGTGCGTAGGACTGTTAAAGAACATCTAACTTAATAGAGAAATACTTTGTCTTCGTTTCCCTAACTGGCCGAAGCTCCGCCCATCGGCGAAGGTTTCGAGATGGAGCCACGTCCCAATAAGAGGCGGAACAGAACCCGAACCCGAACCCGGACGCAGACCCAGACCCAGACCAGATGCCAGAGTCTAGGATTCGCACTACTGGTCTTGCTATTGACGCAGTCCTTTGACTGTGTTCTGTGCGGCGAGAAATTGGGTAAGTGGCTTTATCGTTTTTCTTATTTACAGCTCGGCTCACATCACTGCCTCCCTGAATCGTGGATGGCAAAATAAAATCAGCAGCAACAACAAAACCAACAACGGCAACAATGCAGCCTCCTACAACGTCGTTTGTTTCTCAGTGCCGCTCATGTCTCTTATCTGTTATTTATTTGAGTTGTTATTTGACATTTTTCTGTGCCGTTGATTCGCTTAGAGCTGCCACGCAAGTTCATTAAGGCACTGACTTTCTATTCTTATTTACATTCGCTCGCGTAAGTCGATGAAAAATGCGAAAACTTTACACTCAAAAATACCCATCAGCATTTATTTCTAAGCCCCGCTGGGACTTTGTTCTTTTCTTACCACAAAGATATTACGCCCATCTGAACAATCTGCCAGTATCAGGACTTTATTTTTTAATTGTCTTCCAAGTGAACGCTTTTAAGCGGGTTTGCGCTTTGCCTTACTCATCTTTTTGGGTTTTTCTGAAGTCAAGGTGCTTTCGCATCCGATTGCATCATTCTGCCTGCTCTTTGCATTGTTCTCAAAATAAGTTCTCTATACCCTGTACAGAGTATATGCAAAAAGGGGGATGGATGAGATAATTTATTGAAGCGAATATGTTATTCCCCAATTTTGTAAAGTATATTGTAATTTTAGTCCCTCTGATTAAATGTACAACAACTAGTGTCGCTAAGTGTAGTATATACATATATAAATATATATATATATATATATATATATATGTATACATATATATCTCAGATGTGTGTTCAATAATCCAGATTTATAACAAAGTTACAGCTACAAATTAAATGCTTCTGTAGGCTTTGGCCATCTACAAATATTTTATGGAATTGTCGAGCATTATTGAAGATCTCCCCGACTCTGACTAAGGCAATGTTACTGTTTTTATGCTCCATCTGTTTTTAGTATAACAGACCGGTTTTATGTGGAACGCACTAAATGTGGTCCTTCGGGAATTACACTTCTCAAAGTTGCGACTTAACATGTGTGTGTCTAGCGCCACATGTCATCAAGGGGAAACTTTGGTGCTCCCTCGCTAACATGCCAACAATTTGATGCGATAATCAATTGGAGACGTTGCCTCTATGTACATGTGTGTGTGTATTTGATTTTTTTTTTTACCTCGCTACACGTTGATTGTCATCTGTCGTTGTTCTTCCTTGAGATTGATGGCTTCCAAAACGGTTTTTGACACGGACTATGTGCCGCGTGTGCCGCGTGTGCTGCTGGTTCCTTTGTTTCTGTTAATGCCATGAAAGAAAGAAAAAAATAAAATGTCTGTTTGGCTTCTTCAAGCATGAAAAAATCACAAACTGAGCAACAGGCGCAGCTTCCTTTCAGATAATCGCAATATGCAAATATTGAAATTATTTGTGGTTAGTGACGCCGTGGCATCTGCTCATAATTCCATCAGTTTGTTTTGCGGAATTTGATTTCTTACTCAATTCACCAAACAAAACTCTCTGTTCAGTGGCAGACTAATGCTAGAGTGGAGCAGAGGAGGACCCCGACAATCCAATATTTTGAGTTATGCGGCTGCATATTAAACCAGCATGAGGGAATTCGAAAGCAAAAACATATGTGAAGAAAATTCACTTTTGGAGATTCTTCTTGAATTTGCAATATATTTTCTTTCAATAATATAAGTGCATTGTATTTTCGCATTAATAAGAAAACAGTCCGGCACAGAGCTGTTTTAGAAACAGACCTTGTTAAAAATAAATGGTTGAAAAGTGCCCAAAATTAAAATATTTTCTGCTGAATTGTTTTCATATGTGAATTTAATCGCTCTTGACGAACTCGGTTCACAACTAAAAACACTGCATTATTCAGAAAGTAGTTTCCGGAAACTTTTTATTTACAATTTAAATTGTTTCCAAGAATAAAGGTTTTCATTACTACTATTTAGAAATATTTTCTACTAAAAATTAACAAATATATTTCTGAGAAATTAAAAAAAGGCTCTCTAAATTTATGAAATTTTTTTGTGTAAAATACATTTAATATTTCCGAAAGGTGGAAAATTTGTCTGCTGTTCATTTTATTGGAATTTTTACTTAAGTTTTTCATACATACGTACATTGTTAACGTGATTCGGCTTATGGCGCTGAACAAAAAGATATTTATACATATAAATTTTGCCTCCTTTTCTCAGCCACTTACTTTTGAGTTACTTTAAATTACTCGCTTTCAAAATTTATTGTGGGTTCAATGGCATAATAAATATTTACACAATAATGAAATTTCAAGTTGTTTAGGGTTTGTTTTTTAATTTAAACTTCAGTTGGTGTTCTCATATGCAAATATGCACATAATAATGAAAATAATTGGTGATGGGCAGAGCATTAATGGGTTTTAAATTAGCGATGTGTCTGTTTGACATGCACACATACCAATGCTTTGAATATACTTATAAAAAAGTATACACACATACATAAGGTATACAATAAGTATTTGTACTTAAGTAAACGTTGTGATTTAATATAAAATAATGAACGTGACACTCGCAATTTGCGGAGCCAAAATGCGTTTTTGATTGCTGCTTGTGGAGGCGCTTACCAAAGATAAGCTCAGCAGTATCGACTCGGCAGTACTTGCAGACAGTCACACACACACACAAATACAGACAGACACACACAGGTACACATACAACAACACTTCACATACACACACACACACACACACACACGCAGACACACATGCAAGTGTGTGTAAGCTGTGCGTACATTATAATGAGCCAGAAAGCGAGGCGAAGTGAATACTCAACATGAATCCAGTGCATGGATTCGCATGCTACTTGTGCGTTTGTATCTGTGTGTGTGTGTGTGTGTGTTTGTGTGTACGCATACATACACACACATATGTATGTGCGTATTTATGTGTGAGTGGGGATCTTTTTGGCAATAAGAGAAAAAGTTGTTGTTGTTTTTTCACTTGCTTGTAAAGGGCAAACGTCCGCGTTAAAAAGTTATGAGCGACAATATTCGCGGCAATAAAAACTGACGACAGAGTCAACGGCGTCGCCTCAAATTATATGGGATATGGATGTTGTTGATGTTGTTCGGGCTGAAGCGAAACGACTCAGAAGACCGGCTCCAAATGTATGCATGGGGAGATTCCTAATACTTGGGCTCGTGCACATATCAAAATTCTCATGGATCACACGTCAGCCGGAAAATATTCAAGTTTTCTCTGGCTCCTGAGCATACATATATACTGGAATACACATACCTATGCACATACACATAAACATGCACACTCATACAAATACATATTTATATGTTTAAGAGAGGGAATTTTTCAAGCAATAATTATTTTGGCTTCTGGCTGGGCCCAATTTGTTTGATAGCTTAAAAATAATGAGGGACTTAACGTGATGGTATTTAATAAGGCCTGGAGGTAATCTTAACGTTAGAGGACCCATCAAAAAGTGGTAAGTTATAGCAAGCCAAATTCAGATTTATTGCGAGCTGCCCTCGGTAAGAATATAAAAAATGTCTATTAAAAGCACACCATAAACTGGTTACAAAAAACCGTCTGCAATCATTTTATTGGGCGGGCTTCTCATTTAATATTGCGGATGACTTAAAGAAATATTTATAAGTACATTCCAAATTTTTTTATATGACTTGGTACTTGTTCGAGCTTAGTTTTTAAAACAGTCAGAAATACCACACTGACGTATAAACAATTGTTCTAAAATTAAAATCGATCTGAAAACTATAAAGTAATATCAGAACAACTATTTTTAAGCAGAGAGGAAATTTCTAAAAACTCGAAAACAAATTGCGTATTTTTAATAAAATGAAAAAATAATAATAATAAGTATGGGCATAAGTATGAGTATCGAGTTCGAATCTTATCTTTTTCCAAATTCAGTTATAAGTTTTTATAGATTATCTAAAATGTTTGCATATGTGAAATAATAAAATAATAATTTTTCACAACACATTAAACTGTCACGATTTCACTTAACTTTAGAAAACTGTATTCTGGATTTAATAAAAGACAGACCCTGGTTTTTGAAAAGAGACAACGTTCCGTTTCAGAAATATAGTAACTGAATAGTAAAGTGAGTTATCCATGACGAAGGAAAATGGAGTGTGATTTTTTCCTGAGTGTACAAATGTATAGTTCATTGATCCTTGGCGCATTAAGTGCTCAAGTGTCATAATAAAAGTAGTATTCCGACGAGACCTACCCCGATCTGGTGCGGTTCCCCGCATTGTGTGCCGTCAAGATTCAACAATTTATATGCCAGACCGTGTAAAATTTGACTGACTTTGTGTTAATTACCCAACTTCAGAGGCAGACGCGAACTTGAGTTGATTTAATTGCTGTTGACTTATTTTGATGATGTTGTTGTTGTTGTTGGTTTGATGAAACATTTCGAATTTATTTGGCGCACCCAAACGTGCGAGGAATGTCAAGTATTGTGTTCCAGCCCCATCTGGTGCCCGGGGGGTGGCAAACCCTCGTAGCATGCCACCTGACGGGGTGGCTCATTCGGTATACACTGCGTTTCTTAATTATTAAAGCGTCAAATAACTTGAGCATAATTTGCATGTGACTGCAATGGCAACTAATGAACAAAGCCTTCCCCAGCTCACAAATTGCAAAAACTACACAGAAAAAAACCGTAATTTATTACAATTAAGAAGAATTTCTGTAAAATAGAAAAAACAACCTGCCCAATATTTTGAACCTTTTATTCTTATATTTAAAAGCAATTAAAAAAAAAAAACAAGTGGGACTTTCTAGGTTTAGTTTCGTATTCTAAAATGAATAAGATTTTTTTCCCGAGTTGCCACTATTTATATTTTTAGTGGTTGTGCAACTACAAATCGTGGAGTTGCAATGTGCGTAAAAATGAAAACGCCGAATTGCATTTGCTGACCAAAGTTGTCAGCTTGTTTGCGGTCACTGGTTGTACCAATTGTCGGTTATATACCCAGCAGATTAGCTTAGATAATCCGGTCAGTGCCGAGCCTGGTATGCCTTGGCATCCCATGCTGATTTATGTGTTTGTTGCCCCCGCTATTTGTAGACAATACAGCAGTGCCCCTTGATGTTGAGCCTAAGCCGCGCACCTGTTGCACTTAACACAGCGATTTAAACCGAAGTGCCACGTTTCCATTCACTAAATTCTATTTATAAACAAAATTGTTTTTTGCCCTCAAGCGCCAACGGCTCTCAACGACCTTTAGATATTTTTGGAAGTGCCTTGTGATGTTCTTTTGCGACACGCCGCAACACGCTTAGCATTTTTATTGTCATCTCCATGCAACATTAAAATATTAGTTTCAAATGGAAAACGACCCAAAGTAAAAATAAACAAATGTTTCCCTGCCGCAATTACAGAAAATTTTGACAGGCCCCTTGCAATGAATCAACTCAGAAAAACACATTTGATCCCGAGAACTGCCGTGGAATGCTCCACTATAACTTTACATATTGGGGTCGAATGCTCAAATGATCCATGTTTGAGTGTCTCTAAATGAGTGATAAATATTTTAAAATCGATCGCAGCTAGATGCATATAAATAGTTCTTCGCTCTGTAAAATTATTTAAACTATAATTCATTTATTGAATGGCCATTGATCTAAGCGAAAAGTTATTAGTTATGTAAGTTTACCACGAATACGCCCGCTAAAAGGTTCCCCGAAATAGAACTCGTAATCCACATGGGAAGGGGTGGGGACGGTGACTTGGATACCTGATTCCTTTGATAATACTTTGAGCACCAGCTAAACAGGAAGTGGAAGTCACTCACTTCCTGCCAAACTTCGAACTTGCTTATCAACAAAACACAAATCTCTCTGAAGTGAACTGTTCCACAGTGAAACAAGTCATTACGGGACACTGATTGCAGGCAACCAGATTGTTCGTTCCTCGCGGCGGTTTCTGCAATGGATACCATGGTGAAGAAGCAGAATAATCGGTTCAGCACTTGCTCTAGCATTGCCCGGCTACAAACAGGAGAAGACAACAAATCGGACCTCTTCAACATCCCACCAAGGCAACCAGCTGGAAAACGTTTCCAGCAACCTTTTGTGTAGTAGAATTGAGCGAGTAAAATCAGAAAACCGGCATGCCCACGATAGTATATAGAAAGTTTCCTTAAACTTTCGATTAAGATAAATGAACAAAATTCAATAGCTACGCCAAAAAGTTCAATTTGCTTATGTTAGTCTTTTGTCTGGGTGGCAAGCCTTTACCTATCACATCAGTTGTTACAATCATTTGTAGCGACTTGCAACAGCTCCGGCAGCTCCTGCGTCACCAGTTGAACAAACAAATTTCGTAAAAGTTTGCGACTCCCCGTGGGACTCTGATAGTTTTAGCAGCCGCTGACACAGAGTGAGTCCTGTTTGACACATCCTGTCGGCCTTATTGACGCACACACAAAACACTTGAACGCAACTCTAACAAAACAATGCTGGTACCTCCGCCTCCAACCCACGTTCCCCCTCGCTGAAGCTGAAGTCGCAGAAGTCGCTGCTTGTTCTTATATGAAACACTGCACAGCAAAACAATTGCAACAAATTTTGAGTGTTTATAGCCTGAACACATGGAAAAGGGCTAATAAATGGTAAAATGGTAAAATGGTTTTGTGCAAATGCATGTAACAGGCAGAAGGAAGCATCTCCCACCCCGTAAGGCATATATATTCTTGACCAGGATCAACAGCCGAGTCGATAAAGCCATGTGTGTCCGTAGGTATCTCAGAGAGTGTCATAGCAGGAGACTTAAAAGTTGGAATATTTGCTCTAGGATGTAATGCTTCATTGTATCGATAATGGCTACGTTTCTCGATTATCTCTTCATTTCAATGTCCGATATTGATATATTTATCCTTTTCTTGTACTCTTCAGTGCCTGTGCCTGCCATCAGAAATGAGAGCACTCCAAGCAGGCTTGCATTTGAGTATGCAAATCATTTTAAAGCGAAAACAGCTGCGTTTAGGGTATCTTGTAGTCGAGCTCATGCGAGTGCAGACAACATTCTTTTTTGATTTAGCTTTAAGTTTGTCTTGTCTCGCATTGCGACCAACCAACCACACTGGGGTGGGTGGGTGTGAGTGTGTGAGTGTGTGTGTGGTTGAGGGGATTTCCGGTGTGCAGGAGCAGCTCCCTGCAAACTGCTGTCTTGCATTTTAATGGACGGGGCACGAGTCGCAGCAGTTGAAATAGGGAACGCGGCACAGAGGATTGGGGGGTATCTTTAAGGCGCTCTCGCGGCGACACAAAATGAGTTGCATGCGGAATTTTAAGCAGTCAACTGGATTATGATGGCCCAGCGCCAAATTTTATATACTGGCAAACAGGCTGGCACCAATGAAGCACACATTCAACAGCGAATAGCTGTTTGTGTGTGTGTGTGTGGGTGCATTGGTGTGAAATCGATGATACCTCTTGGCAGGTAGTCGTCGTTAGGTGCTGGTGTTGTCGAAGGTGTTGTATTTGTGGCAGCAGAGGAGAGAAGCCGCGCCCAAAGCAGGAATTTCAATTTGACGCTCATTAGCGGCAATCAGGCACCAAAATTCGCGCACAATGCGGGCTCCGACTTTGCTCCGTGCCAGGTGAATCCATCTGATGCATGTGGCATGCCGTGCGTGTGTGTGAGTTTGTGTGTGTCTGTGTGCGACAAAGAGCTCGTTGTTTGTGGCAGTGTGTAAACAATTCGCACGCGAAGAAAGAACCAATTTTCCGCCTGGCTGCAATAATAACTTCTACAATGCCGATGCGAAGGGATTGACGGCAGCGGCTGGCAGATGATGCCTTACTTTATGAACGCCTTCTGCCCCAAAGGCTGTTTTCAGAGCAGCTAAGCGAGTGAATCTATATAAATAATAAAACAAATCACTGTCAAAAACTTCGACAGACAACAAGTTGTGGGAATATAACGAGCGAAAATCAGTCTCACACCACACGAATAATGTTTACGCCAATATTTACGGAATTTACTGAGCCTGAATTGAGGCTAAGAACACTTTATTAAATACCTTATTTGAATAGGCTTCAATTGTTCCAGCAACAACCCAAATTTAAAGTAATGCCTAACATTGATTCTGTTACAATTCTGTTAAGTTCGAAACAGTACTGCTTGCCTTGCATTTGGGACAGTGTCAACTGCTTTAAACTGTTAATTATTTACTTTATAAGAAATTTGTGTATTTTTCAATTTAGTTATACAACTGTATGTTTTTATGCACGAAACAGAAATCGTTGCTTGCTGCTGTTTCTCTACATTTCGGTACAATTCTTGCTTATTTTATAGCAGTGACAAATTCCATCAGTTTACAAGTTGTATAACAAACATATTGCGTTTAGTTCAATTGTCTAAACCATTGTTTTCTAGTTAGCACAATTAAGCAGCTAGCTATCTGTGTAACACATACGTACATATAACAATCAGGTATAACATTAACAGTATAACATAACACAGTATAACATAAATATTGCTTCCTTTAAGTACAAGTACAAGTACAAATGATATGTATCATATACATATGACAGTCAATACATTTTGCTATACGTAGTACAAGTGGTATACAGCATATTTTTGCACATGCATGTAATGTGTAACCAAGCTGTAATACGTAAGTGCTCAGTATAACACATATGCATACCCAATACTTAGTACAGCTTGGTTACACAAAACAACCAAGCTGTAATATATATGTGCTCAATATAACGCATACGCATACCAAAAATAAGCAGTATACTATTTGTACTATGTATAACAAAATGTATTGACTGTCATATGTATATAACATATATTATTTGGGTAACCAACCATTGCACCTAGTGCTGTAAAATACTGCATACTTGATGTATAACACAGCAGCTGTATACTATTCCCATTATTGTATATCAGTTTGTATAACTAAGTGTTTTCCAATACAGCAACCATTTCTTTATAGTTAACCGAAAGTGCTCCACTCTAAACGTTCGCTGTTAAGCTTGGGACAAGCAGTTCACTGTTATTGTGGCCTTCTTTGCAAATAAGTTGTATTTGTGGATTCTATGATTAGAATTGTCACAATTCATTTTTACAGTAGCGAATGATTCAAGCAAGCAGTACAACTGCTTACTATTTGTATTTGGGTGAACAAAATAACAATAATAATAACAATAATATTAACTATGAACAATGCGAGAAAGCGGTAAGGATACATTTGTAATTTTTTCTTTCATAAATCTCAACGTAATCCGAATCACGTTTTAAACTTCTAAAAACTTTTCTCTGAAGTTGGCCAATTTTTTTCCGATTTTATTTCGGCGAAAATAATATATTTTTGATGCAAGGAGAAGATGGATGGGGAAGAGGTCGGCTGCTGCACGATGCTCGCTGGAAATTTAGATGCGCAAACAGTCTCTTTTACGTCCAACTGTTTTGGAATTTCCACACATTTAGACGCATTTCACACGGCTGCGAGTTGCGCTAATTAAAATCATGAAACTGACGTCTCGATAATTGAATCCGCGTTTGCTAACTGTAGCCACAGTTTGCCTGCCGACCAGATGAAAGTCAAAGCCAGATTTGCGAGTGGGGGCGGGGGATCAGCGGGTCAAGTCCTGTGCAAATGCATAATTCACACACACATATCTTGGCGGAAATGGTTGGTTGGACGGCTGTTGCCGTCCTCGGCTTGTGCTGTCCACCTGTGATCTCTCCCCGTGGGGGTGGTGCTGGTGCACTCCACAGATGACGGCTTAAATATGCGTGACAGTTGCAGGAGTGTCCTCGTTCGAGAACTCGTCCTCGTGCGGCGAACCGCCGCGCATTCCTAAGCGATTTCTGGCATGGTTAAAATCATGGTCTACAGCCAACTGCCAACTGCCAACTGCCAACTGGCAGCAGTGCATTCGTCTAGTTGCAGCCTCACCGATGCCTCTTTCTCTCTCTCTCTTTCTCTCTTTGTTGCTCTGCCACTTGAATACTGTTGCACTCATCCGAGCCACTAGAATTTTAGTCCATGAAGTGGCCATCAAACTCGTCCAGGTATGATCAGGAATGCAGCCTCGTGCTGAAAACAACAATATTTTAGACTATAAATTGGCTTGAAAGGAACGCTGCCAGTGGCGTTTCAGTAGTCAACACCCCACCCAGGTTCAGACAAGCTGCCCTAACAGGTAAGCAGACACAGTCACCTCCTCAACGCACTCGCTGCATCTGTCAAACTTGTAACTAAAACTTTAAATGGAGCGTGCCAGCAAAGCCCTATTTCTAAAACTACCCCTCATCCTACCTATCCAACATATGTATAAGTGTACACATAACTCAGCATATAAAAATAGAAATCACTATTTTTTTTATTGCAGTTGATTTTTCCTTTTTTTATTTCAACAAATCTTGATTTATACACTTGTATAAGCTACTGGCCACTAGCTGCTAGTCCCGGATGATGATGATGATTGTCTATCTTATTCTTATATCTTTTGCATTTGACATAATCCTTTGCAGTATTTTTAAATTTATACAGTCTTAAGCGAGCAGAGCTTAAATTTTAATCGCCGCTTCAACAATATTTCTTTGATTTCAATAATAAAAAATATTTCTGTTTTAAATAATTAAATTGAAATTCTCTCAGATCAGAACAGATCAATGGGGAAACTCAGCAAATAATGTTTTACCTCATGTTAGGAAAAAAATATAAAGTGCAACTGAAAAAAACGTAATTATTTCCAGCCAAGATTGGCGTTATTATTTACTTCAGTCCAGCGCTGATTCGCTTAATTTATGACCCTCTTTTTATATCACCAACCCGGCAAAGTAGACGTGGCCTGAAAATTCATTATTTTGTTTGGCTTTTATTTGGGTCAGGGGACAAATAACGGCTGTCAAAAAAGCAGCTGACAAAAAAAAAGTACAAATATATATATAAATCACACGCTCCTACGTGGCGGAGTCGGTGATCCATCAAAGCTGAATATAAAAAGTTAGCTTTTTTCCAAGCAACTGCATTCGGCTAGTGAATGAAAACCCGTGCACCAAAAGCTCATCAAGTGTGCTCCAAAAAACTGGAAATTCTCTTTGATTTAAGTATATGCGATTCAGGATTTATAAAACATTCTGCGCAGAGCTGAGAAGTTAATTTTGAAATCTTAAAATTTATTTGTGGAAAATATTTGGCATTTTTTTTCGCATATTTTCACCACAATGGATAAATAATTACATATTTGTAGTCTGAACCCATTGAAAATGGATAAAAAGGGCTTAATGGTTTTGTGAAAATGTATGTAACAAGCGGAGGGAAACATCTGCCAACCCTATAAAGTATATATTTTCTTGATCCGGATTAACAGCCGAGTCGATTTTATATGCACACTCGGATCTCAGGGACTATAAGAGCTGGAGACTTCAAATTTGGAATAAAGGCTATATATTTATTTCTATATAAAGGCTGGCGCAGATCAGGGCTGCTTTATTTTAATCGTTATCAAAAAACGATACAATTGTACTTTCGATAGCAATAAATACTACTATTTTTAAGGCAGAATCTTCTAATTAATACATAATTTGCATATGCAAGCTGTTGATCAACTGCCCAAATTTCATCAAGATTGGATAAGAAACTACTAAGTTTTAGTAGATATACTCTCATATATCTCTCATAGCATCAATATGCTGTTTCGTGTATTCTGCAGAGCTCCGTTACCTGCGATTCCGTGTATTTGGGTGCAAAATATGTTAAAGAGATATTTGCGAATAAAACTATTTTATATTTAAGAGCTGGGCTCAGCGTATTTCGTATTCGAGCTCACTCGACTACGGCACTCTAACTTGTTTTTGTTTCGTTTTTAAAATTTATGTGAATGCAATCACATTAATTATTGAGACTGACAAAAATGTACAGATAACAAATATCAGATGTGGAATATTTAAATATTTGCGTGCTGAATAGAATGTTCGAACTATTCAATATAAATCAAATATTTTCAACCGCAGGCGACGCAAATAATACGATACCAACTGTTGTTGGCCCATTACATTATTTGGGTGTTTGATTGGTTATCGACACTCAATAAAATTACTTACACAAAAACACAATCAAATTATTTGCCAGTTTTTGGCTGATTTGTTAAGCTCATATTTACTGCTTGGCAGTGCTTGAAGAACAAATAAATCATCAACTCCCAACACGTCCTTAGATAAACATACAGCAAAGATGTCATTGACTCAGTGTGCTGGGTGAAAGACACTTTCTGAGTAAATAATCTGAAATATGAGTGTCGCAATGCATTGCAAATATTTGCGATTAAATGCATTGTATAAATTCATCTTCTAAATCGTTCTCTTGAGACGATTTAAGCACTTGCACATTTGAATGGTAAAGATTAAGGCATTCGCATACGCAAGTCAATAGATTTAGATATGTTTTTGTGTTTCTAGTATTTATTTTCCTCAAAGCGTTTACCATTTAATGCAACTTAAATACAAACTACAATGCCATAAAACTTATTAGGATTGAATAGATTAATTTAATGCTTCATCGTTATTTGTGTTATTGCATGCAATTCATTCAAAGTCAACTCAACTAGTTAAGCTTATTGCTTTGCTCTGCAAGCCGAATGTTTGGGCAAACTAATTTGAATACAAATAATATTCAATGATCGGCTGTTAATTTGTCTATTTATCGTTACTTTTCGTACTCTGTTAAATCGCATTCACTTAGCAAATATCGATTGTTTTTACTATCGAAGAATTCGAGTTGGAGATTCGAGCAAGTTAGATGCGCTCGATTTTGTCCCGGTCACAAATAAACTTGTCAACTTAAATAGTTTAAACACCGCCCAGATCTGAAGTTTCATGTTTGCATAAAAAACGCTTTATCGAACACTGAACTCAACGCCAAACATTCTTATTTTCCACTCAAGTTTCAAATAGCAATACATATGTCGATTTTGAGACATTGCAGCTGTCTCAATCAATGCGTAACATTTTATTTTTGTATTTGATAGAAATACAATATTCACTTGCCACACGCCAAGTTAACTGTGTGTGTGTGTGCATTTAGCCATTGGCAACGGCACTTTGGGCTTACACGAAATTGCCAGCAACAAGTGAACTTGCGTCTTGCGTATCGCCTTCACGCGTCCTTGCCCTTGTCCTTGTCCAATCAAAGGTATATTTACAGTCTACTTACCTACAAGCACGCACACAAACAAATGTATTGTGTATATGTGTGTGTGTGTGTGTGCGTGTATGTATGAGTGATGGTGTAAATGATAAAAGCGACACGCTGGCGAATTATGAAGTCAATCTAATCACCCAGGCGCACGCACACATCACAAGCGTCGCTTGCTTCAACTCACGCACACACACACACACACACACACACACATACACATAGATACATACAGATAGGTCCTGGCAGTTGGCCACTAAATTATCTACGATAGGCTAAATCAATGTGTTAAGTTGACTGTAAACGGTACATTCGATTAAATGCGGCTTGCAGACCAAAAACTCTTGGCGGCGGCATCACTTGGCACAGGCACACGTCTCTTTTAAGACAGGGTGTGGGTAGGGGGGGGCACAGTGACCCAGTTCCATAGTTCGACAGCCTCACACAGAGCATACCTATCGTCATCGTCATCGCCATTGCCATCGCCATCGCCATCGTCAACATCATCGTCTCTCTGTCTGTGCTGGTCTGCTCGTTATCCCGACCTAACTCGAAGAGAGTATTTCCCCTCGGCTCGTGGCAGCCGCTACACGAAGCTCGGTTTCGCTCGGCTGAACGATGGATGACTGAAGCCCAGTTAGTTCTTCGTCGACAGTCAAACGATTTGGACGTGTGACGCGTGTGCCGCCTGACTGCTAAACGGTGACTGGCCCACAGCTGCCACAATCCGTAGTTTTTGCCCAAATTACGTTTTTGGTTACGTAGCGCGGCCGCAACAGCGGCAAGCGTGGTAGGTGGAGGCGTGGGGCATGCACAGCCAAAAAGGTGCACGTGCTTTGAACGTGGTGTGATTCAAATGTGAGAAGCTGTTCCTTTGAGTGCGCGAGTGTTTCGCATTTCTGCGGCCAACGGCAAAAATTTAAATGAGCATTAAAAAAATAATGAAAATAAAAATAAAAAAATACCATATAGCTGCAACAGCCAAAAGGAATGTTAAAAACTCAACGAAGTGAAACATTCAAAATGCACACAAGCAGCAAGCAGCACCAGCAACCAGCACCAGCAACCAGCCAACAACCCAACGGGCAACATGAAGCTGTAAAAATGCTCCGCAAATATGCGAAATTAACAAGAAACTGTCAGGTGCTGCGATTAGCCGAGCAAACGTTAAGCCGGCCTTTTGAGCACCTCCGCTCGACTCCCACTCGCGTGGCTCAATTTGCCCCGCCCTCTTTGTGTGTGTGGGCGTCTGTGGGTGTGTGTGGGTGCCTGTGTGTGCTCGGCGGTTTGCCGCTTCGCTTACTTTTTGCATCGTTTGTGTCGCTTCATTTCAATTTTGTCGCCAGCCTTAGCTGAAATAAAGCCATTCCTCTGACCTCACAGAGCATGGACAACGGGGCCACTTTGTGCTCATTTGCCATTGTGCTAAATGAAATATGAACAATTTAAACATACATATGCAGATACACACACACAAGCACACGCATGTAAATGCGAGTGTGCAGTTTATCTCAGCAGCCACCCGACAAACACACACATACACACACACACACTCCTAAACACGCACAGAAACTTTGAAGTGGAGCAGAAAAACTTTGTTTGGCATGGCTCGCATCATTAATCAAATGTCGAGTGCCCTGGCAGTGCTCAAGTTTTTCTAGTTACCCTCAGCTCTCCCCCTGTCAGAGCGCTGTCCAAATATAATAATTGAATAAGAGAATATAACAAATGCACAAAAAAAGAAACACACAGACACACACTCACATATCCAAGGATTTCTTACGAGTTGTGCGCATGCTAATCCAATAAACCTGCCATCAACTTTGTCAGTTGGCCAAAGTGAAGACGCAGCCGAGGCGAAGGCTGACACACTGATTCCAGATGAGTCCTTGGGCAGCATGTCATTCCGTCAACTAAATGTCACTCACTAATGAGCATGAATGTCACACACACACACACACACACAGACACACACACACAGGCACACACACACACACTTGCCGATTTGCATGGCACACACATGTTTGTTGTCGTTTGAAATTCTTCAGAATTGATTAAGTTTACCGTTTGTATCTCGTAGATAGATGTGCGAATCCTTCAATATGGTTTCGATTCAGCTGATTTGATTAACGAATCGCCTGCCATATTTCAGTATGTTCGCAAATCAATTAACTCAATGGCTCTGTGGCCAGGAGCGGGAGGGGAGGGTGAATTGGATAAGGCTTGACACTTGACACAAATGAGACTCTTATTAAACATTTCGTTGGCAACTATTCGCAACTGAAATATTTGCAAATTTCGAATGTCAGCAAGCATGATTTCAAACTTGATGAATGCTGAATCAGCCCCCCACACACACACACAACAACCACACACCCACACACACACAGACAAATCTGCATGTGTGTTTGTTGGCAAATTTGATACTTGTCTAAGTAAGCGCGGCTGCAACTTCACTTTGCCAGTCAAATAGCATTTTAATTAAAAGTTTTTGCTGCCAACGGAATTACAATTAATTGCTGGCGGGTGTGCAGATGTGCCGCCGATGATGGATGCCCGCTCCAAATTCCACCCACTCCAAAACATCCGGCCCCCGTCAGGGCATGTGTTTGTGCAAATGATGTGATAGTTGGACATGTGTCCAGCAATCGGATTGTTATTTGGCGTGTTACCAAATATTCTTTTGCTTTTTCTATGTCATCATGCAAAGCCAACACATTGTTCCGACAAGCAAAATAAAAAATAACAGCGATAAATTGAGGCCAATCAATGTTGCTTTGTGCACTCTGCATTCCAAAGGAAATCACATGAAATATAAATGCCAAAAAAAGAAAGACACGTTTATCGCGCTGGCAACACTGAATTCCGTTTGTCTCCTGCTGTTGCACCGAATCGCATATGCATATGTGTTTTGTGTGTGTGGGTGTGTGTGGGGGTGGGGGTGGGGGCACTTACACTTACACAGCCGCAGTGATAATTTGTGCAGTGAATATGAACGCATTTTAATGGGATTTATTGGGCGTGGTCAAATACACTGTGTTGCCATGTTGTTGAGCTTGTCCTGTTATTATCAATTGAATTGTCAACTGGCCCAATTTAATTCGCTTACAGGATCGTTTGGCGTGGTGCTGGCTACGATTGCCAGCAGCAATTTTGCGTGCAAGGCGGTTGGAGGGGGTGGATGGGTATGGTTACTTCCCATGACGATGGCAATACAATTTGATTACCTGCAGTGGAATCGGCGTCGGCGTCGGCGAATTGGTAGCTGGTGTTCTCTGTGTTCTCTGCGTCTGTGTGCATTATTGAACGACATTTTGGGCGAACTCGCCGTCCAATCCAGATTGATAATAAATGCGGAATCGTATTGTGTTTTTTTTTGCGCCGTAACAGAAAATTGTGAAATTCGCACACATCCTGCGACGCAAGCAACAAATGTGACAATCGACTACCAACAAATCAGACAAAATAACAAAAAAAAAAAAGAAAACAAACAGAAAGCAAAAAATAAAACAAAATAGTCGAGTGCCAAGAACAACCAGGAAAACGCTCGCGGCGAGTCAAATTGAAACAAACTGACATCCGGTCGGAAAAAGTACGAAAACAAAAACAAAAACGAAAACGAAAACGAAAACAAAAACAAAAATACGAAAATCAATATTATAAAATTTATGGAACTGTCGATCGCATTGGCGTTTTTAAAACCCCAAAAAGAAAACTCCATGCGAAATTGCAATTGTTCGAGTTTCCGTCAGTGGTGCTGGTGGTGCGCTTGTGGTTGCTGCTTGGCCGAGCCGGCACAGTGCCAAAAGTGTCTGTAATGCCGCAAGCCGATGCTGGTTAAAGCACGTCGCACAGTAACCAAAGCGAGGCCAGCCGGCGGCAGCATTTGGAGCATTTGCTCAACTCACAGGATAATGGATAATACGAGGGCAAAGTGCTTAATGTTGTCCTTTCTGTGCGCACTGAGTGCGGCCAGCGCCGAGGGCGAAATAATATTTCGCATTGATCCTTTGGGTAAGCAAATATCCTGTTAACTGCAACGCAAATCAACGCAATCATATGTTAATTAAGCATCCTTATACCACTGTTATAGCCCCATTACTTATGCATACAGACGGGCAAATTGGATGCGAATAACGTGAGCGAAATGATTAAATAGAGCGGCATAAAATTCCATTTAGTACGCTAGTAAAATTTCACAAAATGCCTAACAACCCCGGGATATGGATGACATGTCGCAATTTCCGGTCCAATTTACTGCTCTCCCGCTGGCTAAGTCTCCTGCTTATGCTTATGCCACAAATATAACTGTCATCTCCCCGTGGTCCTTAAATCTATTCATTTACATACGGCATAAGTACATGACAACTAAATGTAAATTCCCAAGATACTTTTATACGAGTTTATCAGCATATCCACAAGATTTGAACTGTCTCGCATATTTAAGGCTAGAGATTTACGAATTTTGTAGGTAATTCTATTCCGGCGCCCGGCCTTATCTAATGTGCATACATTTGCGTCGTATGCGCAGATATTTCATAGCCCATCAGTTAAAGCAAACTCTCTGCGAGAGCTCATAAATTTAATACTCTCAATTACGCAAAGTAATGTCAGCCTCGAGATTTTTTCGGAACATTTCATCACTTGTCGCTAAAGTGATGAACAAAAAAGAAAAACTTTTAACAACGAGTCGCAGTGCGTCCAAATGTTGGGTTTGTACCACACACACACACACACACACACATACGCCGCAAACCCCCTTCTCTCTTATGTCATGAGTGGAATCTGTTGTACTCCGGTAAATTTCGGTTTGGCGGATGTGACAGAAAAGCTAAAAAGTATAAATGTATGCAGGTATACATTGGTATACAGTATACAAATATGCATATGTGACCCACTCTTCCCCTCCTGATTCCATGCCTAGCGACCGCAGCCAAATGCCTGGCGAGCCCGTCAGTCGCCCAACCATCCATATATGACAAACACGTTCATAAAGTTTGTTTTTGTTTTTGTTTTTGTTTCTGTTTCCGCCGTGCTGCTGTTGTGCTTAAAGACGGATAAACTGCGGACGGATGGAAATGTGCAAAGTTTTCACAAAGTATTAAAAATGCTCGTAAAATGTCATAAACTTTTGTTTCCTCTGGATTAGACCGGAGTCCACTACACAACCCGAACTGGATACTAAGCAAGCGCCAGCAAGAACTGAAAATATTATGACTACATTTTGCAATTCACTTTTTTATTCATTATTTTTTTTTTCGCTGCACCTTAACAATGACTCATTTCAACGGATAGCCAAATTTACAAGCGCTCCTTAGAGAGAAAGATAGAAAACTAAGAGAAAAGACGTGGAAATATAAAAAATATATAAACTGATGCAGTTAAATTGTGGGCTTAATTTAATTTTCTTATGATGACTACGACTGGTTGTTATTATTTTTTAGCCGGAAACTGTTCTATAATCGATACTATTTGGCTCGGCCAAACAAAGATGCCAAATATTAAATTTCATTTAATTAGATTTATTTGTACAGGATACAGAATTGAGTGGGGGCTGGGCACAACAGACAGATATCATGTTTTATTAGTTTGGGACCGCAGGGCAAGAATGTCGGAACGCCAATTTGGCTCCGAGCGTCGTTCAACAACAGTATCAACAGTGGCAAATTCCCATTTATTAAGCAAGTCAAATGGGACAATAAAATATGGAATGTTCCAGTGGAATGGGCAGCCCAAAAACCAGACCAACAAAAAGAAACTGACAAAATTTTGCATGGACATTAGAAAGAGGCAAACAGGGCAACCGCAACATCAAAGAAGCAAGTGCGAAACCCGGACGGATAAGGGTAAAGTCGAGGCGACTCCTAGCTCAGAGAGTCGGAGCTATGTAGGGAGACCCCACCCCTGCCCCGGGAAAATACATGAGAATAAATCAAAACAAATCAATTTCTTCTGCGCCATTGACTCGGCAAACTCCCGATGACAGTTGCTTTCCTTGTTGTTGCTCCACATTGAATCCAGTTGGGAGAGCTGGGCATTCAATCGAGAATTGGCTGTCCCAAAGCTTCGTCTGTGCTGTTGACAGTGTATATCCAGGAGACGGGTGGTAAGTCTCTTGATGCGGATGCGGGCGGGCAGCACACCCAGCAAATAGTAGTAACAACTAAATCGGGGCTAAGAGGACCCAGTTGCCGCCAGGGCCTGCGGAGCTCCACTGAGATTCGGTGAGCCGAAAAACTAAAACAAATTGTCGATGTGCGAATACAGAGAAATTTTTTTTTTGCCCATTACGCAATACATGCGTTGGAATAAATTCATCTCTGAATGCATACGTATATCAAAACTGTGACAATTTTTTTTGAATCTACATCACACGCTTGCGCTGCAGTGGAAAACAGAGGCGAACTCCAATCCTGATTGGTATATCATAAATTGTGCTCTTCATATAGCTGGCAATCCCAGCTGTTGATGATTAATAACTGAAATATTTTCCACTCAACTAGTTTGACTTTGCGATTGGTGAAAGAATCACTTTAATCTCTTGAATTTGAGATTATCAGTTGCTCATCGACTGAAGAGGGTTCATCAATACTTATTTACTGTTGTCAAAATACTTCAAGGAAATTAGAGGGTTCGAGTGGAGAAATACCTTTTTCTTTCTACCTTTTTATGTCTATGCTTAGATTTATCGGACAAGCCAGCCTCAGTGTCAACAATATGCATAGAAAAAAAATATATAAAAAACAATATAAACAAAAAAAATGTGTGTGCTTATTGAAAAAGAAATCCGTTTTGTTTTTGTTTTGTTCTCTTACACTTACTCTGTTGTTAATCCCGATATATAAAATATTTGACAACTGTTAGCTTAACTTGACATTTCAATAATGGATTAGATAGAGAGAGAGAGAGAGAGAGAGGAAGAGAGAGAGCATGTGGAAAGGTGACCTAGATAATTGAAAGACCCTCGAAGCTAAGATTTTCAGCAAATACAAACCACACAGGTTTTCAATTTGATTGGCCACAAAAATACATTTCGCAAGGGGTATCTGCATTTGCTTTGAAAGGCATTTTATAATAGATTTCATTCAATGCGCTGACATAATCCCATACACACATATATATTGTGTGTACACATAAATATTCAATCGTTATCTGCTCTGAAGCAAGCGCTCAGATGCCAGGATGGTATCATTATGATGCGGAGAGAGGAGGCAGCCCACACATTTAAATTATTCAAAAGTATGCAAAGCGATGCGGTGCACATGTCGAAAACGCACATTCATATCCACAATCCCACTCACACACACACACGCAAACGCACAACACACACTTGGACCTCGCAAGTTGAGAAAGTAACGCTCAAAACAAATTTCATGCTCGGCAGTTTGCTGTCATGACACCCTTCCCGACAGCTTCTGTCACCCGGAAGGCTCGTAAACGGGCGGCCTTTAAGAGAGAGCCTGCCACCGGCAACTGTCTGGAACGCTTTCAATTCCAAATCAAATGAAAAGTTTCATGCAAGCGCCTCAAAAGTGCGCCATCATCCAACTAGTGGCCAGTCAGTGGAGACACGTGTATATATAAGTATATATACCATATAAGTACATACATACATGTGTATGATCTACCTATATACTTTGTCTGTTTGGGGGCAAACCGCAAGGTCAAAGGGACTTTTGTTACTTGTTTTTTATTTTTTTATTGTGTTTTCAATTTAAGCAACCCGCTGAAAAAACACTTTCACTTTAAAAGGTAAACTTTTTCGAGTCTGCTGTGCGTAGATTGGGGATTCTTTGGCTTGGAGTTGAGGGCAGGCAGGCGATTCCGAATTTTATAGCCGGGCGCAAAGCGAACTTTTATTTGGATTCACTCCATGGCAAAGTGATTCGATTGCCAAAGTCAAATGGCACCAATAAAAACTTCAGAGACTTTCGCTTCCGACCGGCAACGGTTAGGACATTCACTCAAGGACCAACGGAACCATTCGAAAGTTTCCCCTAGACCAGCAACCCGGCTGCAAAGTCATAACAATTAATTTCATGTACCGCCAGCTGTCGCAAGTGTACAATAACAGAGATATGAACATCGGGGCGATTGCTTCAAGTAAACAGCTAAATAAAGACCGCATATGCGAATAACATAGAAATTTAGAAATTTAATAGGCCTTGTGTAAGAGCAGACTTAAACTACTCGTTGTTGACTATGCTATTTTATGACAAGGATGATGAATTCTCAACGCACATCATATCATATCAACATGTTGTAAGCTCGGAAGAGATACAAGCCTTCAGTCCGAAAAAGATGGAGAATTTGTGAAAAAAACAGACTACTCGTTCGTGTATAATAATAATGATAATAATATGCAACTTTATAAATTGAATATTAAATATATATCAGTACATATTAATAATATGACAGGGCAGAGAACCAATGAATTGTTTTCCTCTAATAATCTACTCGGACACTAGATTCAAGCACTAATTTGGGCATCCTTGTGGTCCACTTGCATCCGAGTGATGGGCAGGCCCGATATGCGCGACTTGAAATTTATTGTCAGTGGGCGTCACCCTGCCATTTGGCCCTTTAACTGTTTGTCCATGGTCCAAGCAACGGTTTCTCTCATGATTATAGTATTTACATATATATTTACATAGTATATGGAATATGTATTTGTGGAAATAATTACGGCCAGCGTTGTGTGTGTTGCCCTTAGCAAAATCGCACCATTTAAATATAATTTATGGCTTGCAATATAAATCAGTCGCCCGTCGCCAGTCAGCCAGCACTGGGCTGCAATATCCTCAATCTCAGTGTCTTTTTCACCCCCTCACACCCACATCCCAATCCACGACGCTGGCTGACACGCCCCTGCCATGGGCAGTCATCAAAAACAAAACCAATTCGCACGCGCAGCTCCCCAAACTCATTAGAGATGAAATGCCGACCGAGAAATAAGCGGTAACAGCTAAATTATATTCCATGCCCCAATTTCAGCCATGTACTATATAGTATATGTATATATGTGTATATATGTATATATATATATATATATATATATATATATACATGTATTTACCGCATCCGCAACTGTTTCGCTGTTGAAATTGCTCAACTGATAGATGGGTTTTCCTTTTTTTTAGTCTTGGTTAGTTTATGTGATATTGCTGGAAATAGATTTATTACAGCATCTAATTAATCATAGGAATCAATGAAAATTATATAAATATATATAAAAAAATATATATGTATATAGAAATGTAGCAATATTTAATCATCTGCATACTTTGCTTTTAGATAGCGTACTTTGCAGCAGCATCCCCTCGAGTAGGAGCTGTGGTCTAAAGTACTAAAGCGCAAAAGAGGAAAACCAAAATATTCTCCAAGAATTTCGTATAATTTTGCTCGCAGCACCCAAGGGAGCTCGAGCACTGGCGCGTTAAAAATGTGCACTTCGCGCCTTGTTCGAAGTGCGGAAGCGCATCTCTACCGTTTCCCTCAGACACTCTCACCTTGCCACACCCAAAACTTAAGCCTAACTGAGACTGAGCTGCTTGACGGCTTTTTGCAGAGTGCCTTTGCCACAACTTCATTGAGTGAGTTGCTTCATTTTGGAACAGCGCAGAGCCCTCAATGTTTCACCAACGTTGCCTCTTGATTGCTCAGGTGGATGAGTGAATGGCTTGGTGTTCGCCACATGGCCCTCACTTTAATCGCCCTATGCAGCCACAAAAAGGAGTTCTCTTTTAAAAGGGAATGAGAAAAACTGAACGACAGCATCCTGTCATTTTCAATTAATTGCTTAATTAGCTTGCGTATAAATCTGGCCACTAGTAGGATATTGACAGCTCGTTTGTGTGTTGAGTAACAATAAGCTCATTACTTTTATCATCGTCAAATTATAAACATATGATATGTATTACAATTTGTGGTTTTAAATGATTAAAAAATTAATTATGGATTTCAATTTGTTCTCCCCTTGTTTGTTTTTTGTATGTGCCTTCCTGAATGCCAACGGATGGTTTGATGGTTAAATAAATGGAACGTCGCTGTGCATCCCTGCCACGTGCCGTGCACAGCTCTTTTATCGGCCACACTGCGCACATATCAGAAAGCGGCCTGCGATACGGATCAGGTGGTAATTGCATGCCCGCGCGGCACAAGCATTTCAATTGAATTTGCCCAGTACAATAAGTTCGTGGCAAAAGGTAAGTGCTCTGCGCCCCCCCTTCACACCCTCTTCTGTCTCGCGCGAGCTCTTTCCCTCTATCTATCCCCCGAGAGAGCCATCCTTGGGCTATTTATTCGCAACACGTCTGCCATTTCGTGCTTTATGTTTATTTTACTTGTTCAGATGGCTACAGCATTGAGGAGCTATGCCCCATCACCGGCACCGTTAGACCTGAGATTCGAGGCAAGGCAAAGCATTTGCTGCGTGGTTCTATCTTTGGCTCTACTTCGCAAAAGGTACCCGCCAATCGGTATATGAATGGTGGCTACGGACTAGGGTCAATGGCCATGGAAGTTCCCACCAGTACCAGTAATCTAAGTGCAACCAACACCGAATCTTCAGCAGACGATGCTCAGAAGGACGAAAACTCTTCCGAAAGTTGCATGTGGCCAAATGCTCTTCAGGTAAGTCAGCAGCGTTAACTGTGAGTTTTACAAAACGCTGAACGAGGGGTATTAAAAATTACAAAAAAAAATAAATAAATAAATAAATCAAAATAAAAATATGGTTTAAGGTAACTACAAAGTAAAACAAACTGAGAGGTTATCCAATTTTGGGTGGCTGTCGCAAAGAAAACTGCAAGATGATAAGGAATGTTGAAGCAACCCAAACCTAAAATAATCCGAAAAGAGATAAATGCATGCGGATGCTTAGATGTAAAATGTTATCGTAGCGCTACTGAAAAGAAGATTGTATTACTGCAAATGTATTCGAATTATGCCACTTTGTAGAAGCTGAGTAATTGCAACATGTCAGAATTCCTTTGGGTGTGCTTAAGCTCACATTTTGCAGTTGCCTAAATGTCGTTTAAAATTCCAGTTGCCTTCAAAAGAAGAAGGGAAATGCGTTTAGTAGAAATTCCAGAATAACGCTTCCAATTCATTAAACATTTCAGTTGCCTTTTTCGACATCAGAACGCATCCTTTGAACCCAAAGTCGTTGACAGCAAATGAAAATGAATTTAAATTTGCAGCAAATTCAACAATGTAGAAAACAATACGGGACAGCTGAATTCGTTTCGGTCTTAATGTTCGTTCAAATTGACAGTAGGAGCTATTACATACAATACATACGTTCATACATACATATATAGATACGTACACAAGTATAGGATCCAAATGAACAGCATGCGTAGCGCAAATAACATTGACGAAGGCCAAATGTTGCCTTTGTGTCAAAGTCAATGCGTTGTCTGGCATGTCGGCCTACCCGCTGTGTTGGCCAAGATGCCTTCACGTCCCATGGGGTATCATTAGGCCGGGAAGCCATCCCAAAAGTTTCAGATGAACAGCGCCAACATGGCGCTTAAAATGGCTACCGCAGCATATAATTTCTCGCATAGTTTTTTTTTTCTTTCATTTCCGCCATTGTTCAACGGGCTGTTTTCGTTGTTCATCACTCGATTTTTTGTTTCTTTTTTGTTGTTGTCCGTTGTTCGTTGTTCTTCGTTCGTTGTGAAAGCTTCTTTTTCCCTTTTCACTGCTTTGTGGCCCTGCAGGGTGTTGCTGTTGTCACTGTCGCTGTCGTTGTTATTAAATTTTGTGACGACTCGTCCAACGACTGACAGTGCCAAGCAACCTGATTTTGGTAAGCCTGTGCTCTGTCTGTCCGTCCGTCCGTCTATCTGTTCGTCTGTTCGGCAGTCCGTCTGGCTGTCCACAACGACCAGTGCTGTCAACGCAAGATAGTGAAAAATAACTTGAAAATAAACAGTTCATACTCGCGCTGCAAATTACGAAACAAAAACAGTCGTGTGATATCCGCTGCCTTTTGTGTTGGCCAGTAACTGGACGTGTCTGTCTGCTGTCAGCAGCACTAAACAGAATGGTAAACAAAGCAGAAATCCTAATATAATTCTCAGCAAAATGCAGATCGTTAGCAACAATGTGGCTCTTGATTGAATAGATGCCAACCATTTGATGAACCACATGCTGTATAACAAATGAATACAAAGTGTATGGTTGCCGTATGTTAGTGTAGGTTTATTTAAATTAAGAATGATGACTGGAAAAAGCTATCAAAGCCTTAGACTAGGTATTTAAAAAGTTTTACAAAGGCAATGTGCAAAACACAATACGGTGAAACCGCAGTGAATATCTACGAAAGAGCACTCACCTGAAGCTGGCTAGGTGAGTACCTAACAGTGTGTATCGAAGTGGATACTAACACATTTTTAAACCAATGGCCATCTGTCAATATTCATTGGACCGTTGAATATCGCGCAAGCAACAAAATATTTTACTGTCACGAAATCCCTGAAACAAATAAAAAAAACGTTCACATTGTGAAATTTGTGTATTCTTTCAATCTATGTCTACAGTACTACGGAGTATCCAGCTGGTTAGTTGTTGCCAGCACTCATACTGAACGGACATTTTTGGCTTATTGACCTTATATGACATATTTTATTACAAATATACAAAGTTTGATCAAATCAAGTAAAGCACAAAGAAATATTGAAAAGCCCAAACACAACTCGGAACACTTCAATTACATTTTTAATGCAAATATTTTATTTCAATTTGAAAAGTTTACAATTTCCGCACAGTTCCTGAACTCGTTCACTTTTCAGCTTCTTCTGTTTGTACACTAATACGACAGAGTACCAAGAAAAGGAAGAAAGAAATTGGAAAACTAAACTGTAACTGATTTTTCGTGCTTTTCTCATACATTTGTTCTCTACTCCCCGCTTACAGTACTCCTTGCTGCAGACTGTTGTGGAGGCCTGTCAGAAGAAGAAACACTGCAAGTTTCACGGCTCCCCGCAGTTTTACGGCTTGGGCGCCAGCGGTGTGGGCGATGCATCCGGCACCAGCAGCTATCACAGCAGCACGGCCAGCTCCAATGCAATCAGCAGCGACCCCTGCCCCAAGCGCAGGAAAATTGTCGAGGTCGCCTACAAATGTCGTCCATGTAAGTAGCACAGTTGCAGCGCAAATTTTGTTTAATTTGGTTGAATTTATTGGGCGTGCAAAAGTACACGTAAACTGGCCAAAACATTCTGTATACAAGCACAACGGTTGCGCAAACTGAGCTGAACAATCTCAACTGCCGGAATCGACACACAAGCGTCCAGCCGAATGAGTTGGACGAGAGTTGGCTTTATCCAGACTTTTAGGTTTTTCGACAGGGTGATGTAGTGTGGAGTGTGGGTGGGACGTGGATTTGTCGGGGTGTAGCGAAACGTTCTCGACTACTCGCACGTTCTGCAGCATACAACGACAATATTTTGCGAAACAAGTACCGTTGGCACAGGCGCTCACAAGTCGACCCAGCCACACAGGCATCCAGACAACAAGTTTAGCGGGGCTGCTGTGTGTTCCAAAAATTCACTCAGGTGGAAAGAAAGCAACGGCTCTCAGGCGAGTATCGACTAGTCCGTTAGCACCAAACAGCAGTTGAGGGCCGGGTATATCCCAGCTGCCAGGAGGCAGGCAAGCGTATCGAATACCAGCTGGCGTAGCAATGCCGACGGCAACTGCGCCCTACAGCTCATTGCCAGTCCAATAGCATTGTGCACGTGCTTGTATAACTTTGAAAAAAAAAACCATCGACGATGGAAAATTAAGTTTACGCGCAGCGTACGGCGCATAGCCCCAAACAGTCATCGGGGCCATCGAGGACTTCACAACTGCAGTGCATGTGTTGCGTCATTTCCGACAGAATATTTGGGATATTTGTTGTTGAAGCTCAAGTAACCCTAATGATGCGCACACAATGAACTAAACGAACAACTGAAGCCTTTCAATTACATAGCATTCAATCGTTGATTATCTTAAACATTAATTTGTGGAGAGCAAAGACGTAGCAAAATTCGCGTGTTTCTATTGTAGGATAAGGATTATCCAAGCATATACAAATCAAGAATCATACGCAAATCATCTAGAGATAATTTTACCTTTTGTGTTTCGGTTGTTGCAGATGAGTTCCGGAGCAAGGTTGCCTGCCATAATGATGTCGCACAGCTGGAATGCAATCCGTATTCGCGGATAGCCCTTTACAGTGCCAGCTTTGGACGCACCGAATATGAAAGCATTCAGTGCCCGCAGCCGCAGGGTGTCCGCGAGGAGAGTAAGTTTTGATTTTTTATGTGGGGTGCATCAATTAAGCCGATGGTGATATCCCTCTGTTCTATAACTTTCTTTTAATAGCATGTCTAGCCTCGTTCGCAACGGAGACGGTGATGCAAATTTGCCACGGACGCAGGCGCTGCAACTTGGCTGCCGATGCAAATACCTTTGGCACGCCATGCCAGCCAAACTCGCGAATGTATTTGAAAGTTGTTTACACATGCGGTAAGTAGGACGTGGGAAAAGTCGAGGGGCGCTTGGTGTTGCCACTCAGAATGATTTAGGGCTCGCCTTTGTTCGCGCTTTGCATCCCATCGCATCGCATCGTATCGCGCGTCAGAGCGCAAGATTGATGTCTGGTGCTTGGCGTCCGACCCTCCGTTACCGGTGACTTGGCCACATGATTTATGTTGCTCGTTTGGGTGCTCTATGTCTTTGTTCCATAGTGCCAAAGCAAGTGCTAAAAGAGAGCAATGAGTCAGATGTGGAGGCTGACGAGACGGACGACTTTGAGGGCGATATCAACGACCTGTACGACGATGATCTCATCTACAAGGAGTCAGAGGCCATACCCAAATTGTACAGTAATACAACTAAAACAGCGCAAGGCAATGGAACCAACGGCACCGGACTCACAGCCAACGCAAATCCAGATGGCATTCGGCCCGCGGCAAATAGCTCACTGGACACAGATGCGGATGGTAGCGGCGTCAATCCGGTGATGACACACAGCGCCGACTTAAGTCTAGAGGGTAAGTCCAATTTGACATGACCTAAACGTTAGGCTACATTTACAGCAATGGAAACAAGACAAGATGGCTTTCATAGTCACGCCGAATAACATACCCTTGCTGACCGATTGCACCAATGGAGCTAGAAGATATAGTGGTCTGATGTTGATGATTTTTTCGCAAAATGTGGGAAGCAAAATTAAACTATTGATTTGGGTATTAGTAGGTCGGTAAACAAAAAAGTTGTTTGGTACAAGAACTTAGCTTTCGTCCAATTGCTTAGCTTACAAAGTTAACGAAAAAAATACTTGCCCTCTGCAAGGGTATACAAAACAAGTCAACGTCAGTCCACTGCCAGTGTCACGTTTCCCGGAATTTTGGCAATCGGCGGCCTTATGTGAAACAATCTCGAATCGTTGGCATAATCCCAAAAGGACTCATTGTCACAATGGAAGGCGCAAACTTTTTACGAATGTCAAATCTTGTTTGCAAACAAACAGCTTTAAATTCGACTTAAATTCAATTCGAAATAAGACACGACCGGGATTATGGTGCCCTTATTAGGCAAATCCTAGGCTCAAATACAGTTTTTTTTATGAAAACACATTCTCCTACTCCATGCCATTCCCCAATTGTGCTCCACAGACGACCAGCAGCGCCTCTATTTGTATTTGTTAATTGTTGGATCGGTTGGGGTGCTGTTCTCCATTGTTATTGTGGCTACGCGACTAGTGCTCCAGAAACGAAGGATGGCCAGCGATACACATTCCAACTCTTCGACTAAGGGTGGCGGGAACGGTGTATTGGCCGACGAGACAACCATTCCAAGCGGCTTCAACGATACCATTTCGGAAATAGACGCTGACATTGATCTTACCACTTCTATACCAGTGCCGAGTGTATCCAAGAACGAGGTGGGTAGCCATGTTCATCTCTATTCATCAGTCAATCCCATCTATCATCTGCCACTGCAGAACTACATCACCTACGCGCCAGCTAGCAGCTTATATGCTGGTCTAGCGCCCAGTCAGTTGGCTACAGTTGGCGGATCATGCACGACACCCGGCCTCATCACAAACCCCTTGCTGATGGGTGCACGTCAGTCTCCGGATCTAATTGGCATCAGCCCGAGCAGTTATGTAGCGACGAGCAATGCCGGCAATGTAACTTCTGGCCAGGCTCCCATGACGAGCATTCTGGCACCAGCGATTGTTATTGGTGCAAACGGTCCTGGTGGAGCTTTGCCCGGCAGCAGTGGCATAAGTAAGTATCTCATTCAGCCTCAATTCCGAGCCGGCTTATTCGAATTGTGAAGCGAGTGTCTCCAACTGTTTTGCTGGTCTTGCTTTTGCTTTGCAGACACCATGGTTCCGCTTACGTCCCTCACTCAATACACAACGGCGCCAACCATTCGCGGTGGCTACATTTTAAACGCCGATGGAATGGGTGTACTTCAACGGCCCAGCAACTCACCGACGCCGCCTTCCTCTTTAGCCAGCGGATCTCCGGCTCATCCGCAGACCCAACAGACGCCGACCACATCGCCGCTGGCCATGACAACGCTAAGTCATGTTCCAGCCCCGGGCACATCAACGTTGCGCCGCACAAAGCCGAATACGACGGCAATGCTTCATTCACAGCTCTCGTATGATGGCACGGCTCCGCGTACTCTCTCAACTGGTTTACCCGTAAGCTCACAGTTTTATTACGGATGACCAAGCATGGGGGACTGCGAGCCGCACGTTTACACCACAGTCATAAGCGTGACCTCCCCGAACGTCCATAGTTATGCTAGGCAGAATGCGACAGGCTCCCAGCCACAGCCGCCTACTGTCTCCGGTCTAGATGCCGCTCATGTGTCGGCACCAATGAGGCCCTAGCCACAAGGCTACAATGGAGCAGCGGTGCCATTGAGTACTTCTAGCATTAAAGACAATACAAATCCAGATGGCGATGAACTAACCGCAGAGACCGCCAGTCATAACCGGAAACAGCTCTAATAACAAGAACCAGAACAACAACAGGTGTGTAAGGAATAAATGACTTACTCAGCCAATGTGAACAAAATTAGCTGGAGTCTGTTTTTAGAAAAAAAAAAATTATATATATAAATATATATATGTATGCAAAACTATACTTAAATGGACGAGCTTCCTTTAACTGTAAATTAAATAGTGAATGGAATATACGCATACCTATTCAGTACGCAGTAGGTCGGTTCCCAGTGGGGCGCCAACAAGCAAAGTTAGGCTAGAAAAATCGATAAATTAAGCTTTGAAATGTTGTTTGTGTGAGCAGAATACTCCAACTGAATGAGTGATGAATCCGATATCATTAAACATTTGTTTCCTGCATTCCTTGAATATTATTAAACATTTTGGTGTTTAGTACCACAATTGTTATCGTAGTAACGCGAAATCGTTAAGAATACGTAATGTACGTAATATGCTTCGATGATGCTCCAATTAAGCAGACAATAACCAAGCGCCAAGCAGCTTCCTTTCGCACAAAATTATACGGTTGAAAGTTACAAATAAAAACAAATTGCTTGGAGCTCATTTGATGTTATTAATAATGTAAACGCACTCATAAATATAAACGCAGATCCTATGAATAAGCGGCAACCAGCTCTAAGAAGAACAACAACGAGCACACAGATACATCAACAAGGAAGCAAACCAGAAACAAAATGGCTAAGGTTGGTCGGCAGGGGGGAAAACTAATGGCTTGTCAGTGCCGAGCAATGTTGTTGTTCTTTGGCTATACGAGTCCCAAAATTGTACACACATATTTGTGTGTATACATGCATCCCCCATAAATTTCACTATACTCCCTTTTTCTATTAAAACGAATCTTCATAATTGTCCGCACCTATGTGAATGCGAGTGTGAGAGATGTGTGGGTGAGGGCGTAAATGAGAAGGCAAGCTTAAGTTCAGAGTGTGTGCATGTGGGACTGTGTATGAATGTATGTGTGCGTGTGTGTATTTTATATAGGGCGCTGAGTTTCATCAACGCTACATCGGAAGGATAACCACAACAAAACAAACAAAGGTCATATGTATAACGAGGCAAAATCATAACTCAAGCGCTGCGTACAACTTGTCGTATGAGTGATTTCGCGTGTATTCATAGTTCATTGGTAGGTATTTGCAAGTAATGCGCTACAAATGGATGGTCGCAATTAATATCCGGACCCAAATGCCTTTGGCTGGGCCATAGAAAGTTGTTGGGCTGCGAGTTAATGGATTGCTCCTGCGTGCCAAGGTGAGTAGGTTGATGATACCTGTGCCTGCATATCTACTTACATATATGTACTTATGTATGTAAATATTTAAGCCCGTGTGAATGTGTGAGTGCGTGTGTGCGTATGCGTGGGGATGCTGCTACAGACAACATTCTAGTAAATATTCGTAGTCTCGTGTCTTTTAATGGGCAGATCCAAATATACTATGTAAATACTATTTTACTATTTGTGTGTGTGTTTCAAGTTTTTTGTTGGTCTAGTCGTCTCTCATCTCTTTGTTAAAGTTGACGTTATAGTTTCAAATGTCAAGTGCCTTCCTAATTAGAATTTAAGTGTATAGTTTCTGAAGGTTGGGCTGTATCCAATTAGTATGTACATATAATGGCATATTTAACCCAAATTCATACAACAGTAATGCGATTCACGTTTCAAAATAGCCACCAGCGCCCCACTACCCAATTAGCCAAAGTGTAAATACAATGTTTAGAAAACACAATACAGAATATAGAGCAAAATTAGGCAAAGAAAAAAGAAAGGATAGCTGATAGCAATTATGGTGCAGTTGCACCAAAAATGGACCTAAACTTAAATGAAAACTCAATTTACTAACAAGCAAATTGTTGTGTTTTTTTTTCGTTTCGTGGTCAGCTATATTTTGCAGTCTTTCCGGTTCGTGATTAGCATATTATAGGATTGGAGTGACTCAATTGATAAATAACTACAAACGCATGGTCACAATAGAGTGGTTATTCATTAAATGTACATATAATATTTGTATTACGCTAAATTTTAGACAATGACCTCCCCTAAATGCATTATGAACTAGATGTAATCGCAACTATTCGTAAAATAAAATCACTACAAATACATACAGGCAAATTAATTAAAATCTGAACTGCATTCTGTAATTGAAATTGTACGCCTAGGTACTGATCGGAAAAAATACAAAATGTTGGATAAATTATATGAAAAATGTTAATAAAAACCAATGCATAGTGCTAAGTTTGAACTTAAGCTAAACTGTGAATATAATTTTGTCTTAGTTCATTTTCACTAATATATTGTATCTTTTATATGTTTCATTTTAAATAAATTTATAGTTCATAAATAAAATACTTACTAAAAAAAAAAAACAAAAACAACGCAAACACACATTTTTCCCAAACGAATATTTTGGGTAGGTAAGAAAGTAACTCAATATAATTATCTGTCTTAAATTTAGCTAAGCTTATGGAAATTGCACTGTCTAATTTAGATACTTAAGCAATATTAATCCCCTAAAATATTTGGTGCCGTTCATTGCTTTCTTTTAGATAATCATACTAAGTACTTACATGAATCTATGTTAAGGAGACAAACTAAGTATGCTAGAGGAATCTTGTACGATTAGTCGATTTTGGAACGGATTCGAATTAACGAAGCGTGAATGAAATCAACATGGAACTAAGTACACGCCCTCCATGGGCAAAGACAACACAGCTCGGCCAAACGTGTCTGGAACTATTGCGAAATCCGTTCGAGCTGCGAGAAGAGTAAGAAACTGAGTGAAACGAGTGAACAGTTTGATTAAATTTGTTGGCAGCGAAAATTTATGGGAGCGCCATGAGCTTTGGCTGCTAATTGGTTTATAAATTAGAATTTCAACGGAACATTAAGCCAGCCATCTCAACCAAATAAGCCCACAACAATTTCAGACACCATCGTAATCAATATTTATTGTGCGCCAACAACAAAGTAGAAAACACTGACTATCAGTATTGGGTGGTAACAAGCTGACAAGGTGGTTGTGCGGATATCTGAAGTATCGACGTATATATGTATGTGAGTGTGCGCTCAATTGAGATGGCTTAACTTTAGCTACTGGTGTATTTTATCATTTTAATGAGCGTACAAACAACACTTAAACTTGCACTAAGCAGAAACCTTGGCAAACCACAATGGGTATAAATTTATAACTTTGGGTTGAGTTTCTAAAAATAATCAAATTAATAATTCTTATTGAGGTTAAAACTGATTTTCTAAATAACAATATCAATTTGCAAGTTAACTATGATATTTTACAAAAAACATTCTGTGCATTACATTGAGGCTAAATACGGAATGAGAACCATAAATGTATAAATTTGTAACTTGGGAATTTTGTTTTACTTCAAGGCATAAAAAAAATCAACACATAATGTGTACAATGTAATTGGACAAGAGTAGATATTTAACTTTACCTGCCATACAAAATTTAAACTGATATGCGCTGCGTGTGCGTTGCTCATTGTTAACGTCCACAACATGCATCGTAGATTCGATTTTAGCTCGGTCTTAAACACAACTGCCAACTTCGAATTTAAGTTACCTTTGAGACTCACGAATGAAAAGAAAGTCAAGCTGGTGAAATTTATTTAATTCCTTTATAATGTTTACATAGCTTTAATAGATTGGATTCTTCCGTGAGAATTGCACCTCCTACGAGTGTGTACGTGTGTACAGAACCGTTAGACCGTAAACTAGTCGCCCCCTGCTAATATATAAGTACTTGCAGCAGTCTAATTAAAGATAATGTTACAAGCATTATTAATTAATTTGTGGCAATCAAGAAACATGCTCGACCACACTCTGCTCTCCACACTGCTTTAGCCAAGTTCGCAACAGTTTGGCTTTGTTTTCCCATTTTGGCAAAGTTTGTAAGCCACCTGCGTGCCACATGAGTCCGTAATTACTTTACGTTGCATGTGCTCTGATTGTACCCATGATGGCGACCGCCATTGCGTGATGTCATCCTAAGTGCTTTGACCAAAAGTAGATAGCAATCTATAAACATGTTTGAGGAGCCGGTCGAAATTCGCGAAACTGTGAAACTGTTGCATGACAGTGTCAGGAGACATTAGCTTCTGACTAACAGACCAACAGAAAGTGTCAGCAAAGTGGAGAGCTCATCATGACAAGTGTTTCTGACCACACGTTCTTGACGATAAAGTTTCACCACAAATGTGCCTGCCACACACTGCGTTAATTACATTAAATCTACGCTGACCTTTAACTTGTTTCTCTTTGTGCCCAGCCGTGCGTTCAGCAATATTCTAAAATTCTTGTTGACTGACAATCATTGACGATCAAGATATGCCCACGCAAAATGAAATACAGTTACAAAATACCTAGCAGGAATTTCATTATGTCAACATCTAAAATAGCTTTTGTAGTTGTTGAACCCATTGTCTCCCAATCTCTCACTGTGTGCTTTAATTTGTCCTTAAATGAAAATCGATAATTCATAAAACACTTTCTGACTCACATGCACCTAGAATGTGTGTGTGTGTGTGTGTGTTTGTGGTTATGTTTATGTGTTCGCATAAGTACTTTTAAAACGACCGTCCCACCCTAAAGTCTATTGAAACTTTTGATAATTTCCTTTACTTTGTAATATTTGTGAATAATAAAAATAAAGTAAAGTCGAGCAGGCTTTGGATTACCGGAAGCATAGTCGAGATACTCTGCATTTTTCGCATGACCGCACCATTAAATCTAATATTTTTTGGTGTAACCTTCTTAAGGCAATTATGATTGCACCTCGTCAGTGAAATACAAAAACGTATTTTTGACCATTATATATATAATATTCTTATAGTGCAGCAAGGCCAACAAAAAGTTTAGTACTTAACAAGAGTTGAATTGAACAACAATTCAACAACTAGTTTGCTTGAAGTTCTATTTTATCTTTTGTTTTCCACAATGATTTTACATATTGTGCATTATTCAACAGCAGGTGTAATTTCCAGTATAGCGAAAATGGCTTGTTAATACGGCATTAAGTCTTGCAATTAAAGCAGATATTAAAAGCTTTTACATTAATTAAGAACACAAGTTACCCTCATAAGCTGGTTTCTGAGTTACTGCCCATTCTGAAGGATATGCAAATTAAGGAAAAAAGGAAAAACTGAGAGCACAGACGGCTGTCTGTAAACTTGCACTTAATTCTCATCATTTTTTCACTTCACAAGTATAGTGGAAAAATCTAAGCGAAAAACGCAAGAAAAATGAGAAAAGCTCATCCGCAGAAGTTCTTTATCTGGAGACTTTCTTATATATACATATCCAGAGACTAGCCGAAGTAGTAACTTCTGTTGTCCTTCGGCACAGCTGAATAAAATATGAGTTGACGGCAAAGTTCTGCATGTTCTTTTCTTGCCAACTAGCTTCTGGCTCGCAGCACTGCATTTGATTTTTTGTGGGTCGAAATTTTGTGTGCTTACGCTTCCTTTTACATTTGATGTGCGCCGCACTTTGCCACAAATTGAATGCCGTTCAAATAATTTATCTAATTTTTTTTTAGTAGTAGTACATTCTGGCAAACATTTCTTTCATAAAGTCCCCCTTGAACTTAGCAACGAGTCAGCTGTTAGCACCAGTTTGATGTGCTTGTCTCTTTTGTGCGTATATTTTGGGTCATTTATAACACGTAGTCACAAGAACCAAAGTTTCCTACAGACCTATAAATATCATAAAAATATTGAAGTACTTAATATAAAATAAGCAAGTAAGTAAATGTTCCTTTAAGTCTCTATCTGCAATTCATCAATAGGTTTTATTCAGGATAGCGACTGACTATGAACTGTACAACTTTATGTCGCCTCAAATATTTACATAACATTATTGGCATGCATTTAATAATATATCTCATTCATACATATGTCATATGGCGTACAAGCGAAAAGCCATACGCGTGGTTAAGAAATTTTTGATAATGAGACCATGAAACCAAAGTCAAGTTGTGCCGCAAAGACATTCAAATACAAAACAAATAAACACTTTGTACATTAAAAGCACTTCTTATATTTGGTCATTTTCGTATTATTTATTTTCTTTTGAGGGTTGTAGCAGAGGGTAAAAATTTCAGGCGCACTTTTAGGGGCAAACAGAGAAGAGAACCTAAACTCAAAGTTGTCCTGCACATCCTTTAGAGGCATGGACCAAGTCGAGGAAACTACATACAGGGAATATGTCGTCATCGCAGAACCCGAGGACTTAAGAAAATTCCACAAATAAATGTTTGACACATGAGTCGGCAAGTTCTAGAAAGTTTATATTAATCTGATTTAAAATAAAAAATTACAAGCTTTATTTCTAATTTGTTCAGAAATTTAAATGGGAAAAATATAAATTTTTGCCTTTCAATGTCATTGACATTCGCGCGTGTCGAAGCATTAACTTTACGATGCTAATAATGTTTGTTTTTTTAAAAAGCATCTAACGTTTATTATCTATCCTGCCAAGGCCGTGATCAATTTGCCAGTGGCTTTTGTTGGCATTTGACAAGGGTCGCACGAGAGCTCTTATAGATTTTACAGGGAAATATTCACGGAATACTCTTTAAAATTAAAAAGCTTTGGCACTTATAAAGTTTTTCATGGGAACGAATCAATAGTTTTTAAAATTATTTAGTCGATACTACAAAAAAATACATTTCTTTTAATCTTGCTGAGCTTATCGTTTTACATGAAGACAACGTCTTAAAATAATCTTAGTAATAAGAAAATTTATGCTTAGAGTTGGTTGTTATTTGGTTACAGCTTAGAAAGCTTTAATTTCATGGTACATAACCACTTTTAACGATTGCGTCCCAGTCGGTTACTTTTTTCTGTTTCCTCAAAGACAAAGAAACTGACTATTTTGTCTTTCATGAAATGAACTTTCATTTAGAGTGGCTCGTCTCAAAAGAACTTCATCCTACATGGTCTACATTTTCGAGCCCATTAGTTAAGCACTTTGCCTTCCTAGTTTGGACGAGTTCAGTTTTCAAACGCTTTGTCGTCGAGCACTCGATTTTAGCTGCCAAAGGCAATTAGGAAAGTTTCGTGATGCCGAGTGCCTGGTCGTTATCGCATAAGATTGAGTTTCAGGCTAAAAGACTCTTGGCCTGCAGAAAATGCGCTGAGTAGTGCGTAATTTGGCCTATTGTGAGTTGTCAAAGGTTAGCAGAGTATTGTTCCGTTGCCAAGAACAACCAAGAATGCTCTAGTCAAGAGAGCTCGACTAGGAGATACCCTTGCTAAATATAATAATACGATTATGAAACATCTGATTATAGTGCCAAATTTCCAATTATTATGCTCCTGTTGTAAAATCGCTGCAGATCTAATTTTGTGTAAGCCCAAATTGAAATCACCTATACAATTAAAATCATTAGAATTTATAGTCACTGTACATACAGACGGGACCAGAGATGCTTCCATCTGCCCGTGACGTACTCTTCCAGTTCAGTTCAGTTCAATAATACCCCCTTTAAACATTTTAAATGGGTGCAGAGTATGAAACCGCGAATGAAATAGTTAGAAAATGAATTGCCAGTCAGCACAAACTTTTGTAGCACTGCGTGCACATATGGCAGTGAAAGTTATATAGGTACAATGCAATTTGCTACTCCAATATAATTATAAAGTGCAGCATTTTCTGTGGCACATTGGCACAAGGTTGCATCGTTGGCGTGCTGCATGTGCTTCCAAATTGTTTTGTCGCTACAACTGCGCAAACTTCTCCATATGAAGATATTAGTTGCACGTGCTTCCTTCAAATGTCCGGAGCGTCTTATAGCTGCCAGCTGGCAACGCATCCATTTCTTATATCACGTTTTCGCTTCCGATTGCCAGCAACGCCACACAGAACACGTCCAAACAGTGGTTACAGCTTAACCTCAGATAATTACTTCAAATAACACAATAAGTTCCATGCTTGGCTGCCGACTCTCTTTAGCTTAATTAATAACCCAGTCGTGACCTGGTATCCGAATATTCGCTTGTGGCACACTACCAAGACATGTGTGTGTGTGCACCCACACATTATTCATAAACTAACAACTGGATAGCATCGTCGATGATAATGTGTCGTTACCATAGCCGTGACAGGGACGTCACAAAGGACTCATGTTCGGCAATTCACTTGAAATTAGCTCCGAGCAAAAGCAGATTGAGTTAATCATCGCTTGACCACTGAGCAGACAGGAGCTAAGTACAGAGTAGAAACTCTGTCATGATGGCAGCCAGTCAACGTCATCAATCAAATTTGCGATGCTGTTGGCCAAAAGAAACTGGATTGAGTCGCGCCACTCTTGGCAATCATGTCCATTGATTTCGTATATCGCCTGTTTCACGTCGCCCGCCTCACGTCGCGATAAGCAAGAAATGCTCAGCGAGTTATGGCTAACGACTGAGACCAGGCTGAGTGTAATGTGGCAAGTACACACACAAAAACACATACACATGCACATACAAAAGCACACACATATGCACGCATAAAAGTGCTACAAGGCAATAAACACAAAATTGCGTACACGACATGTTGCAGCAGCATCATGGCCAGAACTTTGACGTGTTGAGGCGCTACAAGCGGGCCTAACTGTAAAAATCTCTTTTGAAATTCTACAATAAAAAATGTTCGTTTCATACTCTTCACGGTTACCAAATGTGTGCCTCTGACCCAGGAAAGAGGTCATATCATTTTGCTTTTATTAGTATTTTTGTTTACATTTTATTGGATTTTCTTCGTTTTTTTTCTTTTTTTTGCTCTCATTTATGTCTGCAATGCAGAGTACGAACATTAACCAAGGCGCCCAGTAGGCTGACTTGAAGGTCAAAACGGTCAAAATTATGCTTAAGCACCTTATGGCGACGCACTCATCGAGAAAATCAAGCATTACTCCTGCGGGAGTTACGCCATGCAGCGCAAACCAAACGGGGAACATTGCAAAAGCCAACGAATTTAATTATTACATAAGTTTGTATACGACAAAGAATACGAGCAGACTCGTTTACAGTACGTGCATTGCTGTAGTGCAGTAAAATATACATATAAGGATCCTTAAGGATTTGGATGTGTTGTGTCAGCCCGAAACCGAGAATTCATTCTCATTGTCGTCTCTTCGCAGAGTCAAAGCAATTAAGATTTTGCTGCAGATGATGCAGCATGCTGCAGCCGTGTGAGTATGTTTTTGTAGTTTTGCTAAAATGCTAGAATGCCACATGTAATTTGCATCCCGAAATTTTCACTAAAACTTGCTGATGCAGCAAATGAAAGTTTGATTTGTAGCTTAGCTGTCCCGTTACACGACTATGCACATTGAGGTTGTGTTGTGTCGACTGTGAGACGAGATGCGAGTGTGTTTGGGGTGAGTGGTTGGTGTGTTTGTGGGTGGGTGTGCATGTAGTTTACTCACGTAGCTGTTGTCTGGCGGTTGATTACGCTCTTATAAAGGGGTACTTTTGTCAGGTTGTGGCTCATGTCATGGAATACATTTTCTGTCTGCTTCCAGCAGAATAATTCATCTCATTTTACTCATTATGAGACCAAGACTATCACATCCTAGTTAGTCTAAAAACATGTTGCTCAACTGTGTATGTAATATTCAATTCGAGGAATGTAATTTAATTCGAAGCGCAATGAATGAGATTAAATTAATAAGTTTTAAATATTATTGCAATGTCTTGCAATTATGTACAACATAGCTATAAAATGGTAGATGTACACGCTGAACAAGTAAATATTTTTTGCATTTTTAAATAATAGCTAATCAACAAAGAGATGAATTTCATCGTAATACATTAACTTGCTTGCTTGTTGTTAAGCATGTCTCACACACAACATTAAATTAAGCACTTGAGTCTAAGTCTTTAAAAAGGACTTTCTTTGCCGCAGACAAGCGCAGACAACCTTATTATGTGGAAATATTATACAGAACCCTCTTATACAATTCTAAATGCTACCATGACAACTAAATTCAAGTAGTTTCGAGACGTAATTAAATTGACATGTTGGGACTTCTTGACTATCTTCTAGCATTCACAAACCACTCACAAGCCACTCAAACGCCTCTTATTAAATCTTTGCATGGACGAATGAATGTTTCGATAATGTGTGACCGTACAAACTTTTGCTGTGGGCCAAGTTTTCAAACGAGTTTATTGGACATCGAAAGCCCGATAAAGTGACAAATTTGTGGTAAATCTACAAGAATATGAAATTAAATTAACATGGAACTGGAACTGTTGCCAAACTTTATCAAAAAAAAAAACCGGCTTGAATTGCTCACGCTGCCAAGTTGATGGACGGACCAAAACCCGGCTGATTAGAACCCATCTATCGCCCAAGGGACAAACTGCTTACTGCCTTGCGCAGAACTTTTCAAAGATTTTTGGACTAGGGCCAATTTGATGGATGGCTTGTGGCGATGGTGCGCGTGGTATGTGTAGTAAATAAATATGTGTATATACCGAAATAAAATTTAATGATTTAAAGATTTCGAATATTATTTTCATGGCAGTTCAGCAGTTGTAGTTAATAGTTTAATAGCATCATCAAGCACTGTATTACACTTTGCCTGAACAATATTATAAGTATTATTAAACGCCCGTTTCCAAACAGTGTTGACTTTGAATTAATTACTTGGTAGTAAATAGTTTAGTCATCAAGCACCATATTACAAATTGCTTGACCAATGCCCTTAAGTTATACGAGTTATTATACAGATGCTGTTAAAGATTGTAGACTTTGAGTTAATTGCTTAATATATCTTTAATATTAATGCCTCACAGTAAACTACATCTCGGCAACGCATACGACAAAGCTACTTTTATATGTATATGAAAAAAGCCTTAAGCCATACTAATATATTTTAGACTGTGTGGTAGCCTTAAATTTTCCAAATCTCACTTTCAGCTAGATTTACTAGCAGCATTGCAAGCCTGTCAAATGCGAGGCTGAACTGGACAGTGGTTTTAGTCCGAGTTTCTGGCTTGGAGTGCATGTAGGCCACTCGATTCTAATAAAGACTCGAAGATATGCAACAGTCGTTTAGCATAACAAAAGCGGGACGCAGGCACTGTGAATAAATTCATATGTTCACTGTCATACATATTAAAATGTATATATGTATATAAATGTACAGTGAAAACCGTATATGTCGACTGCTCTGCAGATGCTAGATATTTAATACGATTAGCGTATAAATATTTAGTTTGGCCATAAAAATATAATATATATTTATATAATGCCAATGCTTATAGGTAATATGATTGGTGAGATTCTTTAACAATTCGGTATAAAAATACTGTTGACAGACATGGGAATGGCCGCGATTGTTTCCGTACTTGCGTATTTTGTATGTCACATTTTTATTTATTACCCAGGAATCCTGCAGCTCTCATTCAACACATGCTTCTGAGGCAGGCAGCGGCAACTCTTCAGGAATAAATTAAATTGACAATGCAACTCGTGCGTTCATCCCTCCAATGTGTGTCTACTATATTTTGTTGTTTAAATAAAATCGATTTTTTACATATACAATTTTTTTACTAGACATAAAGCATTGATCTGGCAATGTGTGTCTTTTGATAGCAAAAAAATGATTTGTTTTTCTTTTAAACTCATACAAATTCATGCAAATGCAAATGACAATCATATAGAACAAGTTTTGGTCTGGTAAATACCAGATTTCTGACTACACCAGAAATCGCGAAAGCTTTCTGACCACATCCGCAGCAAATTTCGCTGCAAAATGAACATTTTTTGCGACGGAAATCATTTTTGGTTTTATTTGCTTTACGATAAGGAATATGTCAATGCCAATAAAAGCGAATATAAAATTGTCATAAAAAGTATACCGAGATGTTTCATCAAGGTGCGTGCCTCTCTTGGCGACAGCACCAAATTAAATCAATAACCATGCCTCTGATTCTCCGACGCCGTCCTCACGGTGATTTTTATGGGCGCGTGGTACGACATTAAAAGCAACATGCCGTATACGCAATAATTCAATTAGAGTTTGAGCATAATTAATTTTTAAACCTGGTCATGCCTCGAGCTGTATCCAGTCATAAAGCTTCTGAATATAATTTAAGTGTTGCTGTAAAATGCACTTGAAATGTACTTTGATGAACCTTATGCGTATCAATGAAAATATATGCGCTATGTTAAATTCAGTTTTGAGGAAAATCCAATAGTCATTCGTGCAATATTATAGCCTTTTCATGCTTGCTTGTTGCGATGGAAACACTGTATCAAGTGCCGGGCTGATTTATTTGAACGTACCCGTCTCAGAGTCAAAAACTTGAAATGGAACTTGATTGCGCACAAGATAAGGCAAATCCGTATCTATTGTTCTGCATTGTTTGGACCCGTTTACAGTCGGTGTATTTTGTAGCAGACACCTGTTGCACATTGTTTGCAGAAAATAAATGAGTTGCTCGCTTTCCACTTGAATAGCTATAGAAACACCTTTTTATGAAGTGGCCGTTTGAGCTTCATATGCATCCCACATGCTCCGTTGGCCGTCCTTTTCATGGCTGTCGGGCTGTAAGACTACCCAATACTTCTCCACACTTCAGTATGTATGTGCTGACACTACGGTGTCTCATAGTAGGAAGGCAACAAAAAATTAATATAAATTAAAAATTGTCTGCGCATTCCAGAGTGTTGAGGAATGTGAGTATTTTCACCTTTGGGCATTCTACTCCCCACTCGCCTGAGCCAAAAAATAATAATTTACATGCTGAAGTTTTCACACCGATGAACATAAAATACAAATAAGGAAAGAAAAGAAGTGACGGACCAAGTTTGCACCGTTGCAACGGCTGAAAGCTACCATAAAACAATTTTTTGCTTGCATTTGCAGAAAACATTTCCGAAGGACTGCTCCGACCCTGATGCAATTTTTTTTTATTTTTTTTTGCATCCGAAGGTTAAGGGTTATGTTCACATCGTTGAATTTCGCTGAAGCTAACGGTTGGCACTAGGTGCGTATATCTCAGATATGGAAATTAGCAGCGTGCGCACTAAAAGCAACTAACTGACACTGTCGGAAATCAGTTAACGCACGGCGTTGGAACTTAAATGCTTTAAGCCGCCATTTCGTGCATCAAAAATGACTTTATCTCAATCATAGGTAGGTCGAATTTAATCAAAAGTCTGAACATAAATTTGATTCCCATTGAATCAATGTTGTTGTTGCTTCGACAGTGGCAACAGCAGCTGGTTCATCGGCAAAGCAGCAGCATGCTGCAAACGATGATGGCTGATGGCATCTTGCCGCGTGACTGGCTGTCAGTGGCCTGGCAGCCCCATAGCCCATTTGTTGCAGCTGCAGGCAACGCGTGGCAGCGCTGCAACTTAATAAAGCCCCCTCCGTATGACATCCTGAGGTTGTAAATAATGTTTTCGAAATGCAGAGTGTTGAATTTGACGTTGCTCCTGTCAAGCAAGCAAAAGTGTCGAGACGTTGTCTGCTGCAGCCATATTTAATTTGATCCTTATGATTATTCACCAAGAATATTAAAATTTCTTCAAAACATAGACTTTTCTCAGTTTACAATATTTCTTAAAAAATATTTTCCTAATTTGATTGCACTAGCCACTTATGTAAATGAACTGTTATGAAGCTAAAAACAAATGCAAATAATAAATTCCTTGCTCAGAATTAAACAAAGAACTCTAATTGCAGTATTTTAGTACTTAAATGTAATAATAAACCAAAATTTTGTTGAAATTATTAAGTATCGCCACTGCAATAACAAAAATAATAATAATAATTATTTCAACATTCTTCAGCAACCTCAATTAAATTGCTGGCTTGTGGACTGGCAAGACCACAGATTTCCAGACAGCAACAGCAACCACCCCAAGTCCCGGACTGCACACAATAATATTAAAAATCGGTGTGTCAGGCGGAGGGAGCTACAAGCTTGAAGTTCTCGACGTGATGTCAAGCGTTGGCAAGTATGGCACAAAGGGCCTGAGAAGTATGAGGTACATGCAGTATTCAAAGGCGCCATACAATGGGGGAAGGAGACGTATTCAGAATGCGGGCTCTCATAATTCTTGAAGGCGTTCAAGGCACAAAATGTGCATTCAGTGCGGTCTGTCAGTCCGTATGTCTTTTTGGGTGGGTCTACAAGGAGGTGTCGGGATATGTGCGCACAGAACAGACGGTCGCAGTTATACCCACACTTGGCCAAGTTCCCCAGTCGTCTGATTACCACAACACGGGCGCCTTGTGTTGTCGTGGTTGTTGTTTGTGTAGTTGTAGTTGCAGCTGTATTTGCAGTTGTAGTTGCAGTTGTAGTTGCAGTTGTCCTTGTCGCTTAGCTGTCATCACCAGCCATGTGGCGTTGCATTTCCTTAAACATATAAAACTCTTTTAATGCTTCCTTTTCAGTCGTATTTGCGAGGCGTTAATGGGCATAAAAACCCTACACAAAAATACGATAGGCTCAGCCTGAGAAATGTAGCAGTCACGAACCGTGAATGCAGACCGCCAACAAAACCCGGAGTCCCCCTGCCGTCCTAGCTGAGCACAAAGAGGACGTGCTTATCTAACTCGAGCCCTGCGAATCCTCTTGGCAACTGTTACGCAACTACAACGTATTATCGCGCCACCTATCGCGCCACCTAATTTTGCATTTGCAGTCGTTTGTAGTACTCACCGCCAGACTGGGTGGCATTACCACACCACCAAGAAGTGGCAATTCTCTTCAACTCAGTGGTGGTCGCTTTTTTTGTCCAGTCTCCTTAAATGATTCGCTACTGTGCGACATGTTGCAGTGACTGTGCATCTGGACTGAAACCTTTGTTCCAACACAATAAGGTTATGGCAAAAAGCGCATCTATAGCGTACCTCACATTGTGTCGCTCTCGATGTCACAGTCACAGAACAAAGGTTCGAAATTTGCAAGGGCATTTAATTTAATAATTTATGGATAATACTGATGGAGACAAACAACGAAGCACAGAAAAAAGGAATTTTTTCATTGAAAAGTTCATGGCTTCCAAAAGAATCGAATGGAGCAAATGAATTTCATTTTGCAATTGCCTTCATAAATTATTAAGCCTTCAGTTCATTATTTCTAAAGCAATAAACTTCACTCTTGGACACATCGCATCTCATATCCCCACAATCTCCCCACCACTCACGCTTACACCACACCAGTACAGCGGAGCACAGCACAGCACAGTACAGTTGTAGTAGTGGCGGAGACAAATTACTGGTAACAATTTTGCACAGCCAGCTGTTTGCCATTCTGCGCCGCTGTGTTTCCATGCTGCTCCCGCCGATGTGCGGCTCCTGCAGTTCTTTGTGATTCCTGTTCGCTGTGTCGAACAATTGTTGAACATTAATTTCACATTTGACTCCTGATGCCTCCTGCCTCTGTTGCTGCTCCAGCTCCGACTTCGAATGCTGCAATGCTCCGGGCTGCAACGGACTGCACTTATGTACAAAAGGCACTTATCGTGAGTGGGACTCGTATCCGTTTCCGCACTCTTTCTCCTAATGCACACCAATCTGCACTGTTGCTGGGTGGTTGTGGATGTGGGGGTGCTACCACGGCGAAGCTGCGTGGAAGGAGGGAAGTTGAACAGATGGCACAATATTTGCACAGCATGTGCGCTCGGGAAATGAGCTGCATGCAGTTCCGATGATAGCGACAGTGCTGGTGCTGGAGCTGATGTTGGTGCTTGTGCTGCTGCTGGTGACGGTGAATAAAACTCTTGCTTGCCTGCAGTTCCGCCCATCGCTAAATGCATTAAAATGCGCGCATTAAAATGTGAAAATTTGATCAAGCTGTTGTAGTTGTGCTTTGATTAAACAAACTTCCGGCTGCCGTCTGCCTGTGCGCGATTCATCTGTCCCCAGGCGAGCTGAGCAGCCGCAATTATTTTGGTTGTTGTAAGGCGCCTGTGCTGTGAATATGTGAAGGACTCTGGTCGATTATTCGGGCCAGGACAAGAGGGAAGAATAACAAGAACAACAACAGCAATGTGCTGAAACCCACATTAATTCTTTGAGTTTGCTTTTGGCATTTATTCTCGCACGAGTACCGAAAGCGCTCCAGAAAAACAAACAAGTAAACTAAATTGGGGGTGTCTGGTATCCTGCGGCCGAGAATAAGAAGTAAAAGATAAAGTGGAAGGGGCAGGCAGCTGGTGCGATAAAGTGCTGTGCCAGACATTTTTAGCGCCATGTCGGTCGCCATTACAAAGTCGATCTAATTATACACTAGCCCCTGTTATTGTTCAAACGCCTACCAGAGTCCAAACAAAACGCCTACCAGAGAGCAAAATGTTCCAAGCCAGTCTATTTATATGCGAATCTTTGCGGTTTGTTTTTGTTTTTGTTTTTTTGTTTACATTAAAAGCGAAGCCTAGCCAGGACGGAGCTTTCACCAATCGCTTCACTGCCTTGGCTGGCAATTGGGATTTGCATTAGCAGTTGATGGCGCTTGTGACACATCACCGTCCCAGAAGCACTCGTGGCACCCTGCCAAGCTCCAAAGAAATGGTAGCGAATAAGAAATCGAGCGTGCATATCAACTGAATGCATAACCGTGGAATATTTAATCCACATTTAATCTTCGTTTATGTGCAGCAGATTTGCGTAAGTCTCACATTTAAATTAGAGTACCCCACCAGCCACAGTTTGGCTTGACTTTAAATGTGATATAGTTGGTTAAACAAAACCACCTTTTTAGCGAGCAGTCTTATAATGCGTCCTGCCAACGTTGAAAACGCTCGTTTGTATTTGCTAGAATTGTGTCGCTTTTCATACTGTCCTTGCAATTGGCCCTCTGCGACCCGGTTGATGGTTAGAAGTCATTTTGGCTCCGCCATATTAATACCGTTCATTCATCACTTGGATGGACGGCCCGTTAGATACGAGTTGGGCAACTGAAATGCAGTTGAGTGCTGCACTTTGCTGCTATCCTCGCCCATTCAATTTAAGCATCAACGAGTCCTGAACGCGAACTCAATTATATAATATAATACGCCCACAGGGGCGTTTCAAAAGTACCTACCAGTCAGCAGAGGCTCATAAGCCCATCTGAAAACCCCTTGGGTTTCAAATGCAACTTGCTGGGCCAGGCTTCTAACATGGTGGTGGTGGCTTATTGGATTACCATATTCAGAGCTCCTTAATTTATATATGAGATGAATGCACTACCAAGTTGCGCCATGTGTGCAGTCAAAGTAGTTGCAGTGTGCGTGTGTAACACCACAATTAAAATGAAAACGAATACTTTTCACTATTTGCTGAAATAACCAGGAGATATGCACACTGGCAAGGAGTTGCCACACGCTCTCTCTCTCACTCTCTCTCTCTCTCTCTCTCCCTCTTGCAACATGCCACACAATTGTATTCAGAGTTTAAGAGTGCTTTTGCATTGTTAAAGTTGTAAATATTTGCGAAAAGTTTAATGCTTCTTTAACGATGCCAATAACTGCGACGAAGACCATAAGATGCCAACAGACACACATATTGACACGAACGGCTTCTATTCCTATATGAGTGCACTCCGATACGCCTTGGTATGTGCTTGTGTGTGTGTGTGTGTGGTTATTTTGCCTCTATGTGTCTACATATTTAGGTGTTGCTGTGCGTTCGTATGGGTTTGCAGCATTTATGTTCAATGTTCAACAAACACATTTTCCCTCCACGCTAATCTAGTATTGTTTTGTTGAATGAAATTGTCTGCTTAAGTAAGTTATTTAGTATGAAAACAACACTCAAATAACAAACAAAATTAAATATTTTTTCTTATTGTATATTGTTGCATCATTGATTATTTCTTATGCTTATGCCATGCTTACCGTAGCACTTGCACAAAATTATATATTTCGCGAGCTTTCAACTTTGTTTTGTGTAGTTGATAAAGTTTTCAAATTTATTAGGACAATGCCTTGCTAAGCGGTGACTTAATGAGTTTTCCAAAATTGGTGTGCGGAAAAGTTCCCATAAAGGCATTAGAACATCGCTGCCAACTATCAACTATCAGAAATGTTAGCGGATTAGTTTCTCCTCGGTTAAACTTTTACCAAACTTCAATGAGACAGCGCGGCTGAAAATTATTTATGCTTTCCCACAAGGTATTTCCGCGCTAAGTTGTATTATATTTTCGTGGTTTGCCACACTGACTCATGATGCATAAAACCTGTGGATTGCTTTTTGTTTTTATACTTCTTATAAATAAAAAACAAAAGTTTAATAAGGTTGCCTGAATGCATAATACAATATATGTAATAAACAAATTACATATTCTTCGCAAAAGCGGTTTTATTTATTTTAAGCTGTTGAGTCGATTCATAATGCAGAAAATGATGAGAAAGTTTTAGCACTTATAAAAGACTTTATCACATACCTTTTGCGACCTTTAATTATTTTTCCCTCTTTGTCCAGATCAAATATTTCTTCATGCTTTGCGAGAATGCAAATTCTACCACCTGTGTGGACAGCGAAAATAATTTTATTAAAAATTATGCTGAGCAACGCAAAATTACCTTATACAAGCAGAGCTTGGTCCAATCCTTCCTCTGATTATCTCCCGTGCCATCCTTGCTGGCGTTGACAGTAAAGTGGACCCGACCCCTAAACAAGCAAGTGTCGAGCGTTTTTCTTGTCCTCGGTGGAATCAAAAGGCATGAACATAAAGTCTTGTCTAGATTACAATGTTGAAGGAGGAACGCATCCGCGAAAAAGAGTCGTTTGCTTGCAGATTATCGCTTCATCGAAACTGATGTTATTCCGCTACATTATTTAGTTTTGTTGACAGCTTTTAAATTGGCAGTGGCTTAGTATACACAGGGACACTTGCGCTATTGATTCAACTGCATTTACAAATGCTGCTTTTAAAATAAATTTGCACAATGCGCTGCAGGTAAATGTGTGTTGTAAACTACAAATTGAAAAATATTTGGCATAAAGCTGCTCATTTAGTTTTCAGAAATATGAAACCAATTCGTCTTTACACGACATATTTGTAAATTAGAAAAATGTATTTCCATATCAAATGCAATTTAAGTTCTCTAACTCGAATTTTCGCTCCATTTTTAATTATGGCATGAAAAGATATATCTCATATATGTTCATAACACTCAAAGTTTTTGGCAGATGGTGTTTTAAGCTAGAGATGCTTGATGGTACTTAGTTGAATGCATGTATGCTGACTCTTGTACAAGTTGCCGCTACAAAAGATACATCGGAAATAAATTCGACTTTTCCGCTGAAAATCTTTTGAGCATGTGCACTGTGCATAGACATGTATACATAAATATTATTGTAAACCAAACTTGTACACATACCCACATAAACCCAAACATAAATGCGAGTATACAGCATGATAAGAAAGTTCAAGGCTTATGCCGGTTGTGGCAAATGTTGACATGTTGCTCCAAGGACCCACCAGAAACAGGCTACACGAATATTAATGGCAGCCGCTTTTGCTCTTCCTTTTAAGAACGAGTCTGGTTAGCTGTGGAGCGAAAATAAAAATGCAGAAAGTGAACAATAACAAGAAACAGAAGGAAGCGTATGAAACAAGAGAATTCTGGCAACCACTTAACCAAATAAATCACAAAGTAAATACCATCTATTGTTTCCAGTAAAAACTCATGAAAATTTATTATACTCCCACCCTTCTGTCAGCCATTTCTTGTATCCCTTTCAAGTTCTGATACAGACACTCCTACCAATCATTGGAATCCATTTATGGGATGCTGGGTAAACTAAAACGCTTCTAAATACTAATTAAATTAATTATGTTCAATAAATATAGAATGCCTACAGTGTCTTACACCGTACCATTGTCAATTATTTAAAGTTAAACTTTAGTCATCTGCAGACTTTTAGTTTCTTAATAACAATAACTTGTGGCAGAAAATTTGCACAAGTGGAATAAATGGATATATTATTTCAAATAAAATACATATATTTTACATTTAAAAGAATACTTAATTATTCGTCAGAGTTCAGCTATTTGACACTGACTTTAGGTCGCGAAGGTAAGCACCAAACCACCGATAAAGAAAAATTTAATAAATGCAAAAGCACTTGCCGATAAAAGAGTTAAACAATTTTTTTATAAGCTTGCTAAATTTACAAAATCAAATTTTTACTGTGAATTAATTGGGAAACACGAATGAAAAAATTATTTAACTTTAAATAAAGAATTACAAAGACGAGTAGCTAAATATTAAAATTTTGCACTCGCAGCATATAGTTAAATGAGTGTTATGTGTTTTAATCAAAGTATGGCATATCCGGAAAAGGTTTTTTTTTGGGTCGACCGCAATCCAGGACTTTAAATGTACAACACTCGAAATATAATGGTTCCTTTCATTAGCGAACAATCGAGGCAGCTTAAGGGAACAACCGCCGTTGTGGTAATCTGCATATAATCCTCAGTCGGTCGCAAGTAAATTTTTGGTTTACTCCTTCGCCATGTGGTGGGTGCAGGCCGGGCTTTGTTATTCATTCATCATTGTTGAGTCTTATTGTGAATAATAAATGTTATTTTATCCAGACCGACATTTTAATTTGTTGATGCTGGTTTACGGCTCGGTGGTTTGTTGATTTTGTAATTTGTCAATAATTACAACTGGTTTGGTTATGTGGTCTGTTTGCTTTAAAAATTGCTAGTCAAATTTGTAGACCACTCTGCATTTATTTGTTTACTATTTACAGCTTAAAGCAGTTTCTCTAATAAGTGGTTGCTTTATAAAATAATTCAGATTTTTTATATGACCAAGGAACTGGAGAAGATACTATTGATGCTATTGTTCTATCAAAAATGTAGAAATTTTTAACTTTTTCAATAACTATTATAAACTTTGATTTTCAAAATATAAATTCGTGCCTTATAATAATCAAACATAATAAATTGGTGACTGTACTCAATACTCAAAGCGGTAACCGAGAAAATAATTTCGTTCCGCACAGAAATAAATTAAGTTTTGTCCGAACAAATGGACAGGGAAGTATATGAGGAAATAGTAATGGAAAACATTTTCTTTGCGCTTTTTGTAAACACTGCAAGCCGCAAGTTAAGGTTGCTCTTAGTGGTGTACTTGTCATAATCTACTTTAAATAATGTACACAGGATGTGCATGTGCCTGCCTGAAATTAGGAATTTAATTAAAATCTCCAATATTAAAATGGAATTAAAGCGCCAGCCGTTGATGAAGAACGTTGACTCCGTATGTCAAATTATTTTCGAGATTTAATTACTCCACACAAACGCACGCAAAGGCAGTGCTCGGCAGGAGGAATGCAGCTAGGCTAGGCGGCTGTGAAGCTTGTTGTCTGGGAAACTGCCGCACCTAAGCCACTGGATATTAATAAACGCAAAGTGTTCACAATCTGGTGTAAATATTTAATTTATAATTTACGAGAGATTTTACAGGCGAGGAAGGGCCGAAGCAGTCGGTGGGTGGGTGAGTGGTTGGGTGGATGTTGGGTCCTGTAGCAGTTGTCGATTGTGGGCACGTGCTTAAATGTCATTGCGGATGTTGACGATTACATTTAAATTATTTACGAGTTTCGCTCCCCCCATCCAAAATGACGCGCCGGGGCAGCCGTCGTCGTCACATTTGTTATTCGCTTAACTTTTATGACGATGGCGCGCGACACGGATTTTGCTTAACCCCCTCCGATGGAGGAACACGACCCCCACTGCCAGAGTTGCCCAACTACAACAATGAGGCGTCATATGCTCCGCTTTGACGACACCGATTTACGAGTTTCATTTAAAATTCACATTAACTTTTATTAAAGCTACCAAATGAATGCGACGTTATTGTTGCCATCACCGTCTTCGCAATTGTCTTACGAGAACTGCTCATTGCAAGTGACTGCGTTATCGCTTCAGCTCTTATCACCTCGCTGCCATTCATAGCCTTTTAATGCTAAATTAGCTGCGAATAGTGTCTTTGTTCTGTGCCACATTTTACACATTTCATAGCCTTTAGCTGGATGTGATGGCAGTTGTTATGGGCATTAAAACCGTAACCAAAGTGTGCACAGTGTAAGCGTGTTCTAAGGGCATTCTTGGAATAATTAATCATTTAAGAAGTCACTTTAACAAATGGCATACTCTATTATAAATAAATTGTATATACAAATACTTTGCTCTAGTAACTTTGAAAGGTTTATTTTGTATTCTTTAAAATTTCGTTTTACTTCGAGTTTTTTGGAGAATTTCAAAATCTCATTATTTTCAATTTAGTTAACACTGAAGCCTAAAAGTATGCTTAAATTTTTTGGCACACTTTGTATACAATGAACCCAAATAGGAAACGGATTTAGTGAAGTGGTGGTAGTAAAAATGCAAAGTCAGTTGCGCTTTCAAGAACTACTATCAATAACTGTTTGTTTGCTTGTTGAGTTTTTGCTAATTGTTTCGGAAAAGAAAAGGCAATCCATCTTCATAGCTTCCTGGTTAAAAAAAAATGCCAAAAGCAACTTACGGGAAAATTGTGATATTATTCTTCAATATGTGCTCAAAATAATTGATTTATTTAACAGCGTAATGCTCTCTCGACTAGGGTATTCAAAATTGCAAGAATTATTAAATATAAATATTAATGTTTATATAATATGCATGATTCGGTCTGTTATTCGGGCCATACTCTGATGTACAAGCTTTAATTAAATTATTCCAATTATTTCAAAGTGTCTCATTATTTTTGTTTTACTAGTAACTTATTCATTTCGATCGATGATAGCATTTGGCATTTTAAATTGAATGTGAAACACAAATTCGTTTTGTTATAATACATTTTACTATAGGTGCAGTTACAGTCGATTGTGGATTGTTGCTCAAAAGTATCAGCAATAAATCAAAAGTTGTACAGTCGATGGAGGCAGCTTATACATATACAGGTGACTGTGATGCTGTGCTGTCTTTACCACAAGCCAAAACTTTGAAATAAATTTTCCCTCACTTAACTGGCTTCGCTTTTATAGTTTGTACTTTTTAATTTGTGTATTGAAGTGTGTGTATGTGTATTTATCGTTCAGGGATTTCATTTTATTTTATTTGTACCCACCCACCCACATTCACAACAATAAAAGCGCAAATACCAAAATAAGAATTTACTGCAGTGGAAGGCATAAATAGTTTATAAACTAAGTGACACCGAAAACAACTGACCCAAGCTCTCAAAACACTGCAAAAAAAGCAAAAACCCGACGACAGAAACAGCATGGCATTGTGCACATCGGCCGCATAGTCATGGGAAAATATGAACACACACATACAAATAAACAATGACCACGTGTACACACACAAGCACACTATAACTTCAAACACTCGATTTACTTCACAGCAACAATAAAAAATAATAAATTTTACTTCCATAATTGGTGCCGCCACAAGCAGCCAGGCTGCGTCTTGCTCGCAGCAGCACCACCCAAGCCACACCACCCACATAAACCCGCACAGGAGCAGGCAAGCGAATTATTTGAAATATTTTCCCTTTTATATACGAATATTTTGGTTGCCGTTCGTGTTTTTCATACTTTTTAAGGGGTTTACTCTTATTGTGGCTGAGCAGAACATAGCTTCTTGCAACAACCACCGACCGACATCGACGGCACCACCATTGTCACAATCGCCAAAGCCATTGCTTGTACCACAATCGCCAACTGCCGTGTTGTTGGATCTTCCGCCTGATGTTTCTCTCGACTCGGTCCCAGTCCTTGCTTGACGGCAATTGTTGTGCATAAATTTAATTAATGGTCGCTGTGAATTTGCCGTTAGTTCAGTTGTTTTATATTATTGTAAAATTTTTATTCAAACAACAAAGTGCCGGCTGGCATTAGACCTCGCACACCATAACATAAATATCCTGGAGTGAAAGAGAGAAATCCAATTTGAGACAATAAACAAGCAGGCTTACGCCATGCCAGCATCCTTTTGAATTTAATAAATGGAAAGATTTGCCTCTCAGTAAAAAGTGTTGTTTTGTAACTGAAGCGTTTTCAGTTCAAAGAGTTTAGCTCGTTGAAGTAATTCAAGGATGTATTGCAAGTAACTAATTGCCAAATTATTAAATAAATATATATAAGCTACCATTTCAAGTTTAAAATTGCTGTTTGACTAAGGCCAATTAAAAATTTGTTTACACCTGCAGCTAAACTTTGAACTTCTGATTTTTGAACAAGGCTCATAGCCAATCTAAGTATGCCGTCGCGACGATAAAAAACATTAAAGCTATCACAGCCGGATAAGGATTTGTATTTAGACTTTTTATGGCTCCCGCGAAGTATGTCTAGACTTGAGGCTGGCGACATCGAAGAGGCTCCCAAGGGGGCAACAAACGTTAAAAGCCCCAGTTTCCAAGTTGAAAATAGTTGTTGTTGCTGGAGAGCTTGGTCGATGAGTTTCTGCATCTATTTGTGAGATAAATGTTAGTAGTAATTTTTTGACAAGCGCTTTTCTACCAGGAGACCTACTTGTAGGTATATTTACATTTAATTTTAATACGGAAGTTGGAGACGCACTTGACGTGCAGTGCTGCGACGCTGTATCTACAACATTTCCAGTAAAATTCGTCAAAAAGTTTCTGTATTTAAATGGAATTACTTTCTAAAGGCATGTAGAGTTTGCGAAGATGTCACATTTTGTTTTTTAATTAAAATTTAATACGCTCACTTGTTCGCTTAACATGACTCCACATAACAAATAAAAACTGGTAGCTTTGCTATTAAAAATATAAATTATTTTTAATTTATACATTCTTAAATACAAGTAAATAGCAGTCAGGTGAAAGTTTGAAGCACCTTTCCATTATATTATTAGTAAAATGTAGATATATTTATCTTGTGTTTCAACTTATCAACGTATTGATAAGCACAAAACATTATTTTTTTGATGAGAAATTGCCGTACCTTGCTATATGTCGTGCATATGTAATACTTGTTTGGCAAGTAAACGCTATGTGTGCTTTCCGTATTGGTTCGAAAACAACAACATACGGGCCCATTCTAATCAATTTTTGCACAAATTCGAGGGTATATCAACTATTGCCTTATGAAATTAACTAATACTCGCTATAATTGTAGCTGATAGTTGCAACAGCCACAAGCACCCGCCAGTACTCATATGCTATGATTAATATCATGGAAGTAAGAGGTCTGCCGGTAGAGCAAGACTTTTAAATGCAAGGTCAGCTGGGCTGTCTTGACTGCTACTTCGATTTGGAATCGGCACTTCTGGTAGCCACATGAGCCAGACCGCATTAACCATTCCACTCAAAACTCGTTTTTAACATTACCGCATACCTCTCAACATTTACCATTTAAAGGTAAGGAATACCGTTGAGAGAGATGGCAGATTACGTGGAACTAAAATAAATTTCGCATACTTCACTTAAATACTACTACATAAACTCCGTAAAATGTAACAAGATGTAAGAATTAGTGAATTCTTGATATCCCATCTACATATTTAGCCTTAGTAAAACATATAGCCATAGCTCTTTCTGCTGTGTTGTAAGTCTGTGACGATCGTCAGACAGGTTATTAATTTAAGTCGGCAGCTGGAGAGCATCACTTTTCCTTTTAAATGGAAGTCAAGGTCGTATTTACACAAAAACAATAGAAAAATACGATAACAGAAACTAAAACAAAAACAGAAACTCAGTTAGGACAGCAGTCCACTGATGACGATGAAGTTAAAAACGAAAAAAAAAAGAAATCATAAATATTTATATTATAAGGTTTAGCTGGTTGATGTATAAAAAAAAAAACCGGTGGTGTTGGCGGCAAAGCGCCAATAACGAAGAAACAATAATGTATTAGCGCATAATTTTGCATATTAAACCGGTTCGGGGATTTGGCAACACTCTGCTTATAACTATTAACCATTTAGTATTTTCTACATCTGTCTATCAACTCTTAACAGACTATTGCACTACATTTCATATATTTTTTTATAACTGCAGTTGCCACTTTATGATTCAATGCATATTGAATGTTTCACGGCGTGGAAATAATATGCAGATTCAGTAATTATGAATTGTAAAATATTGATATATCAATTGACGCAGTTTTCGTTACACATATATTCGCAACAAGGGACGGGGGTTTCGTATGAAAAAATTTGTTTTAAAAATAAATTAATGTGAAGCTTTAATGGAACATTACCTAAATGTATTCAAAACTTTGCTTTTGTGTTGACTCCTTTTGTTAATTTACAAAATAATTAATTGAAATTTAATTTGAAAAGACCTTCGATAATGTGCAGAATGCATATTGATTTAATGGCTTCCATTTGACGCGCTAGCTAACGCGCAAATTTCATATATTATGCTAATTAATAAGTGCCCAAAGTAAATGCATCAATTTGCGTATGCACATACAAGCTTAATATACGAAATACCAGAGTTCAATTTAATTCGCTTTATGTAGATATATAAAAAACGAGTTTAATGTGTTTATATTGCACTTCTTTGAATTTGATACACGAAATCAATCAAATTCCCCATCTCACAGAACAAATGCTGTGAATCTCTCCCTGAAGACGAATTCCGACGAGATTCAACATAAATCGAAGTACTGAAAAAAAAAATAAGAAACACACTTGGCATTTGTAAGTAGCGTAAAACCCAGTTAAAATGTAAACTTTTCGATATGCATAGCACAAACTTATTTTTTAATTTCAATAATGTACTGTTAATAATTGTTATTTTGTGCTAGTTGCAGTACTTATGAGAGTTGCTGCCCATAACGAAGAGCACTTGTCGGGATCGTGCTCTTTAATGTTCGCGATAAGCATAACTATCTTTCGAGCACGACATTTGTTCAGCTCTCTGTGACTGTTTTTGTGTAAATGTGAGCACGAGCATGAGTACAAGTGTGTGTGTGTGTATGTAAGTGTGTGTGTGTGTGTGTATTGGCTGCCTCTGGCTCTGGCTCTGACTCTGACTCTGACTGTGACTCTTTGGCATTAACGATCGCAGAGCTTCTGTAGATCGGGGCGTCGACGCCGGCGTCGTTACCGTCGCTCGCCTATAAAAGCAGCGCATTTAGTTGGCGTTGCTTTTTGAAGTGAGCTCAGTGTTAATTTCACAGCGGTGTTGGCCAGTAGCGAGTTTGTTTCCAGAGCCAGACCAACCTGTTACCACGTCAAAGTCAAAGACTGCACCACACAACCAATTAAATAAACCAATCCAAGCTGCGAATACCGTGTGAGTGTAGATTCAAGTGTTTAAGTGTGCATCTCGTTGATCAATATCCCTCAACCACCACGAAAAGAATTCAACTGTCCAAACGGTTTGAAGGTTCGATTCGCGGTATTTATTTTCGATATCAGTATAGTAATCAGATTTGCTGATAGATGAGTGCGTGATGCGGAGTGTGTGTTGCGGAGTTGTGGTGTTGTCTGCACAACAAACTCTAATTGAATTATTTAATAACGGCAAAACAACACGAAAATGTTATGGGGCAACAAAACTCGCTTTATACCCAGCATTGCGGTCAAAATTCGTTGTCTCGTCTTATATAAAATACCTGTTCGCTGTTTGCAGCGCTGCTGATTGCCGTTTCAGACCGCAAATACACACACACACTCACACCCGCACACATACTATACACTCTCAAACGTGCACACGTAGTCCATGCCAGTTCCATGCAGCAGATAAAAAATACAAAAAAAAAACCAAAACAAAAAAGATAAAAAGTTGCAAGTGCCACGAGTAGACGAGGGCGTTCGCGAAAACAAAAAATGTGTGGAACCATTTTAAATACCCTACAATTTGAATACAAAAGATAAGCAAACTAATAATGTGTGTCGATAGAGTTTACTCAACTGGTTGAAAAGTTAATTTGAGGTTCACAACTACTTTACTATTTGAGGTGTCGATATAGAACATTGTAATCTGGCTTATCAGATTCATTGTGATATAATGTCTACTATCGGATTGCTCGGATTGCAAGTAATGAGCTGATAACTGACGGACAGTCTTCCGTTTTTGAGATATTGTTATTCCAGGAAACTCGCGCGTGTTATGAACGGAAAGAGCGTAATACATGTGTGTACAAGTGTAATTAATAGATTAAAAAAAAAATGTTGAGCTTCAATTTACGGTTAAACATTTGAGCAATCGCACTCAATAAGGTTGGCAAATATATTTATAATTGGCTTGTCGCATAAGCTCCAATAAGCCGTCAGCATACCACTGCCCATTTGGGATTTATTCAACTTGGGGGCACTATAACTTTTATTAGTTTTGCTTTCCACTTTTTACGATTCCCTCCATTGATTAAACGTGCAGCAATTTACAATCCATGCTATTAGACTTTGGGGCTAAGCTAAGGAAGACGTTGCCGCGAGTGGCACCTATTCTGCCTCTCTTTTGGGTCTTTGTAAGTTGCAAGTGTTTCATTAGTGGAAAGCTTCCCTAGACTCTGTTTACAAGAGTTAACCGTTCACCAAGCAGAATTGTAGGTGCAGATAAAATCCAGGGATGAGTTCTGCAAAAGTGAACCGTTTTAATTACAATAGTAGAGTATGCTTCATTTGGAGCTCTGAGTTCGGGCAGCCGGCAGGCACTGGTGGGGAAATTAAAAATGCCAATCACAGCCAAGAGGCGTGACTGAAGAGTATTTGTGTGTGTGTCTGTGTGTATGTGTGCGCTAACTATTGATGATGGCCACTGAAGAAACAATGACAGACGTGGCAAGGGTTAATATGAAAGCTTTTCAGAATTCTGTCACACTCACAAACATCAGAATGAGAATGGGGGTTACGACGGCGACGAAGACCGAGTTAGAGTCGAGTACGTGTTGCACCTGAAATGGCCCCTACTCCTTGTTCCACTGACTGCAAAGCTCTGGAACGAGGTGTACACCTAAATACACACATAGACCAGAGAGCTGTAAACACGTTTTGTGCTAAATGATAAAAATTCCAATTTACTATGACCATTGAGAAGAATTTATGCTCCAGCATGTGCGTTTAGTGGTTCCAACTCAAATCTACATATGTACATAAATTCTCCATACTATACTTATATTGAATCATACATTGTACATACATACACACACACACATGTTAATATGTGTGTAGCAGTCTCACTTAAAATAGAGACCCGGATCTGGAGTCGCTCCCAGTTGAACGCATGTGGCAACATACATGTTATATATATATATACAAACTTCTTACGTCTTTACACATATATATTTTATACGACGCATATAACTAGATAAAAATAACAACAAAGTAGAAGCTGTAAGGCAATTCCGCTCAGAATACTTTAGTTGACTCTGCCCAACTGGGCGATACCCTGAACCCGTTTAACAATGTTATGTAGCAGCATATAAGTATATAAAAATACTTCCTTCATATTACAAAATTAAAATATTAAAATACACCTTTAACTTATTTCTGTCAAAAAATTATTATAACTAGTTTTACAGAAAACGGAGAGATCGACTTGGCTATAAATGCTTATTAACAATTTAACTACTTTTCTTTATCATATCCGCTTACATTAGTTTTCATAAAAACAGGGTATGCAACACGCAAAACCAAAACAAGAATGCTGAATACAAGAAATTGCCATTTGATTTAGAACTCAGAAATCATGTTTACCAAACAGCATCGGCAACGAGGACGGGACCTCGAACTAGAACTACATATAACTAAGTGGACCAGTAGCCGCAGCGGAAAGAAAGATTCAGAAGAGTTGACAAGTTGATAAGAACTGCCATGCGCTTTTTCTTATACAGATTCACACTCGTATACATACACTCTCACACACACACTCACATGCACAAAATGCTTAATGACAGAGGCGTTCTACGAATACCCGTAATCTAAAATATAAACAGTATACTTGCTTTTTCCATGACGCGACCAGATTCGATAATAACAATCATATTAATCATCATAACATTATCAATGGAGTAAATGCGTAGCAACCATTAATTTCATCCATTATTAATTAACATTACCAAATGATTACATTCTTATCGAAAGCGAACTCTTATTTATATCTGCTTATTTATTTTTTTCAGATATTAAAAACCGTAAAATCTTCAGCAATATCGTTAAATTGATCAAACAATAAAATGTGTGGTAAGTAGTTCCAAAGTCAACAACATACTTACATGAAAAATTATAAATTACTGACTTGATTAATTTTTTATTTGTGCCTAAATAAAGTTGATGGTAAATTGAATGAACAATTAAACTTGATAATTAGCTTGTTACTCCCTTTAAAAGCATTGTTATATATTATATATAATAAATTAGGGGGTATGAAATATAACGATTTGTTTCTTTGTGACAGTTAATTAATCATAGTAAATATTATTATCATAAATTATAATAAAATATTTTGATTTTATTTGAATTAGAATTAGATTAGTAGGAGGAGTTTTAGTAAGATTAGTCCGTTTACGACAAACTGATTTAAAAGCATTAATTGCTTATTTTTCTGTAGCTCATATAGAAATTGTTTTAGCGGGATTGTTAATAATATCTTATTGAGGTTTATGCGGTTTTTATAGATAAATAAATGCTCATGGTTTATGTTCATCTGGATTATTTTCTTTTAAATACTTTTTACACTACGTATAATTTTATATCCATATGTTTTTGGTACTTGAAGTCACTTTTATTCTTAAGTGTTTACCATTGTAAGAGGGTGTTCAGCGCACTGTAAGGAAATGTGTAACTAAAGATTTATGAATTCCAATTACACAATTCACTTGGTATTTATATATTCGATTTAATTCGTTGGCGTCGTTGGCCTTTCACCGCACTCGACTTCAAAAATAACTTCTACTGAACGCCCACAACCTCGCTGAGCCACTTATCCAAGTGGTGCACTTAGTTGTAAAGCCCAAACCCAAACAGGTTTTTGGCCCAGATGCAGATTTCCTCATAACTGGTCGTGTATTGGGCTGGGCGTAGCTCTTGCAAAATATGTTTGTTGCATATAAATTTTTTCATTATTTGTTTCTTGTATAAGTGTAGGTATGTATATAAATAAACTGTCTGGGATTGAAACCTGAACTCCCCAATATTATAGCCAAGCTGTACTGAGCGTATGGAGTAATGCGAATTCGTTATGAAGTGGACACTTACTAATAAAATGGTTGTTTTTTGCCTTTAGGAATATTCGCTTATTTGAATTACTTAACACCAAAGTCGCGACAGGAGGTGTTGGATCTGCTGGTGACAGGATTGAAGCGACTAGAGTATCGTGGCTATGACTCCACTGGCGTAGCCATAGACTCACTGGACAACAAGGATATTATAATGGTTAAGCGCACTGGCAAGGTCAAAGTGCTGGAGGATGCCATTCAAGAGCGTAAGATGCAGTTGAGTCTGAAAAGCACAACAATATGTTGCTAAGCGATTAGTTTTTCATTGTTGCAGACTTTAGCGGGAATGATTACAACGAGCCCGTGCTCAACCACGTTGGCATCGCACACACTCGTTGGGCCACCCACGGAGTTCCCTGCGAACGAAACTCTCATCCACAACGCTCCGACTATGGCAACAGCTTTGTTGTGGTTCACAATGGCATCATCACCAACTACAATGACGTGAAGACCTTTCTGTCGAAAAAGGGCTACGAGTTCGAGTCGGACACGGACACAGAAGTGTTTGCCAAGCTGGTGCATCACCTCTGGAAAAAGCATCCCAACTACTCGTTCCGCGAACTGGTCGAGCAGGCCATACAACAAGTGGTAAGTTAATTCAAAATATAACCTCATTATGGACAAACTCTTATTGATGGCCTGACTTCATTGCTGCCTTTGTAGGAGGGTGCATTTGCCATTGCTGTCAAGTCGAAGCATTTCCCCGGCGAGTGTGTTGCCTCGAGACGCAGCTCCCCTCTGCTGGTCGCAATTAAGACAAGGACCCGTCTGGCTGGTGATCACATTCCCATCCTATACGGCAAAGGTGAGTGACGGAAGAGATATATTCTGAAGGGAGACATCTTCTTGTATGCTCTACTCTCTTTCATTCTATTCATATAACAATTCTCCTGTTTCTTATCTCAATGTATGTACGTTCTCGTATCTGTCTGTGTCATACTATGTTTTCCAAATAACCAATTGTCACTCCCTGCCGTCTCTCTGAAATTCTTCAACACTATCGCCCCACTGCATTCTTTGGCGCCCCTTCCTCCTCGTTTCACTGCTGCCCCACTGTGTTACTTGCAACGTATAGATGACAAGAAGCAGAGCTCCGATCAAGGTAGTCAACTAGTCTACACCAAATCCTATTGAACTCTGCTTTTCGACGGTGGTTGGGTATCGGTATGTCGCACAGTACCAAACTAATGACTTTTTGCTTCACTCCCAAAATGACTAACTCTTCTAATCCTGTGCTAATCCTCTATCTTAAGCATATCTAACTTCAAATTGTTTCTCAACATTTTACTTAGCAATTGATATTTTTCTCTTTTCCGTGTATAGATGCCGAATCTGGTAAGGCCGTAGGTAATTAAAAGTTGCAATATTTTATAATAATTATGCCTATTAGCACACATACGGTCAACTGTATTGACACCACATCCACTTTTTTTAAGCTCCGTTGTCTTATCCTTATTGCTCCTCTTCCGCTTCCTTCCACGCTCTTTCTTTCATAAAAAAAGGCCTCAAATTAACGACTAGATTTTCTGTACACTTTTTGATCTTACGAAAACTATCTTTAATAAGAGCCAACGGCAAAATTAATTGCACTCACTTATAAAATCATAGCATGCATTCTAAATCAATAGAAAAACTATAATTCTAAGCAGATTCATATCATTTTACGCTTTAATTGCATAATAAAAAACTTCAACTGCACTTTTGGGCACATCAATTATTAGATACCATTTCAGACTAATTTGGACAGTAAAGAATGAACTCATTTATTTTGAATGGTATCTGCAAGGTTGTGTTCCCGAAACTCTGAACTCTGTAAATATTATTTAATTGTAAGTGAATAGTGGACTGGACTGTTTTGTGCATAACTAAGTTGCCTTAATTATAATTAATTTTATATATCATTTATTTTATTAGTAATTGGGTCTCACATATATTTATAAAATCATTTCGTACAATTTTTATTTGTGGTGGTGGTTATTTTGTGGCCGTGCTGCAAAATGTTTGGCAATAAGCTTTGTTATTGTTTTTGTTGTCACAGTGCTGATGTTGACCATTCTATTTATTTTCGTTCCTGATTTGCATTACCCCCTCCACTGGGTAAAACACAAACGCACACACACTAAAACAACAACAACAACCACACTACACACATATTTAAATATATGTATAATTGCTAACGCTTGCATCACCGTCAAATGCGTCTCGCCTGCCTCGGTACTGTCCTGACCGCATTGCGCTTGTCAATTGGTCAAAATGCAATGCTATCGACATCGAAATCGCAACTGCAATCGACATTGCAACACCTTTTCTTGCAACTGCAAATGCAATTACAAATACAACGGTTAATGCCATTAAACGTGCGACGCCATTAAATCGCCAACGTCAACACAATCAAAATGTTAAACTAACCGAACAGAGTTGCGCCCGCATGGACAAACTCGTGAATTACCAGTGTTGCCACGTTCGGATAGCACCGCGGAATTCATGCCACTCGAGGAGAAGGAAGTGGAATACTTCTTTGCGTCGGATGCCTCTGCTGTCATTGAGCACACTAACCGTGTAATCTACTTGGAGGTGAGCGTCGAACATTTCAAAATATTAAATTGAAAAATACTTAAAGCTCGAATACTCCTTGCAGGACGATGATGTTGCTGCTGTGAGGGATGGCACACTGAGCATCCACCGTCTGAAGAAGAGCCTCGACGATCCGCATGCCCGTGAGATTACCACACTGAAAATGGAAATACAGCAGATCATGAAGGGCAACTACGACTACTTCATGCAGAAGGAGATCTTTGAGCAGCCCGAGTCGGTGGTGAACACAATGCGCGGTCGCGTCCGCTTCGATGGCACCACCATCGTGCTGGGCGGCATTAAGGACTACATTCCGGAGATCAAACGTTGTCGCCGCCTAATGCTGATTGGATGCGGAACATCCTACCATAGTGCCGTGGCTACACGGCAGCTGCTGGAGGAGCTGACCGAGCTGCCCGTTATGGTCGAACTGGCCTCCGATTTCCTTGATCGTAACACGCCCATTTTCCGTGACGACGTCTGCTTCTTTATCTCGCAATCAGGTGAAACCGCTGACACCCTGATGGCTTTGCGGTACTGCAAGCAGCGTGGAGCTCTTATTGTTGGCATCACTAACACTGTGGGCAGCAGCATTTGTCGCGAGTCGCACTGCGGCGTGCACATTAATGCCGGTCCCGAGATTGGTGTCGCCTCCACCAAGGCTTATACATCGCAGTTCATATCGCTGGTCATGTTTGCGCTGGTCATGTCGGAGGATCGTCTGTCGCTGCAGCAGCGTCGTCTGGAGATTCTGCAGGCACTGTCAAAGCTTGCTGATCAGATTCGCGAGGTGCTCAAGCTCGACTCCAAGGTGCAGGAGCTTGCCAAGGATCTCTACCAGCACAAGTCGCTGCTAATCATGGGTCGCGGCTACAATTTTGCCACTTGTCTGGAGGGTGCTCTGGTAAGACGAAACCTTTTACGTTCACCCATCAAGACTGAAACTATATTCAAAATTGTTTGTTACTTCAACAGAAAGTAAAGGAACTGACTTATATGCACAGTGAGGGCATAATGGCTGGTGAACTGAAACACGGTCCGTTGGCTCTCGTGGACGACTCGATGCCTGTGCTGATGATTGTTTTGCGTGATCCAGTTTATGTCAAGTGCATGAATGCACTGCAGCAGGTCACCTCGCGCAAGGGTTGTCCAGTGATCATATGCGAGGAAGGTGATGAGGAGACAAAGGCCTTCTCTTCGCGCCATCTGGAAATTCCGCGCACTGTCGACTGTTTGCAGGGCATCCTTACTGTTATACCCATGCAGCTGCTCTCCTACCACATTGCTGTACTACGCGGCTGCGACGTCGACTGTCCGCGAAACTTGGCCAAGTCTGTCACAGTGGAGTAAGCAGTCTTATCACAGGGCGGGGACTCTCTAAACACTTACCTATGGCGCATCTTAGCGCATTCCTTCCATGATAATCTCTATATACAAGCATACACTCACACAATTGTGAGTAATGAAACCGTTTCGCACACATATGTGTACATATACATACACGATTTGATTTTACCTTTTAAATCATAACTATGCAAATTACTTGCTAAAATAAAATTTAAATTGTTTTGTTAAATGCATTTTGAACTCTAGTTTGTCTGCTATGCGCAATACTTGATTATTTGAAAGAAAACTTCTGCCTCGGTTGTCCAACAGAACTCTTCTTATATATAATTGAAGACAAAAGTGAAAATCTTTTTTGGAACCTGTACATTTGTGTTCGTTGTACATAATTTGGATCCTTAGAGCCCTGCCAAGTGTGCAATACAAGCTTTAATTAAATTCAACTTTAAATTGGATGACATAAAAATCTAATGCCCAAAATGTTTGCCACAAGAAAATACATGACAAAAAAAAATTAGGTCGGCGGCGCCGACAATGCTCGTAGGGTCTTCGCAGGGCGTAAGCGTAAAGTTTATTTTTATTGAAAGTTGCGGTGTTGCTGGTATCAGCAGTAAACGGTTATGTCTCTAAGCAAAACCCAAAACCAACTACCAAATCCAAACAAAACACCAACGAATAAATGGAAAATATCAAAATGGCCACCGCTAAGCCAAATCTGCGGCCCAGCCGCCACAACCCCTCTCGCGGCTGACATGGCAATCGCCAGGTTTTCGAAAACACTCAGATACACATACACACCATACACAGACTTACACACACACACACACACACACACTCAAAACATTCACAGAATTGAACATGCCCAGCAATGTTCCTATTATTTTCAATTCGCATTGAATTTTCGAAGGGCACATAATCTAGATTAAGGGATGCAGAATGTAGATACAGACACACTTGGACTCCAGCCAGGCATTTCTCGGAGCCAAAAGGCGTTAGACATATTTGGGTTGATGTTTTCATTGGCAAGAATAGCTGAGGGGCGATTTCGTTAGCTAAGTGTATTGTTTTTCAAGATTTAGCAGCAATGTATTAGGACCACAAAACCAACCAGCACAACAATGGGCTAAAAGTCTAAATTCCAAATAAGAGTTTTTCTATGACCACTAAGTTTCTACTTTAGAGCGTCATCAAGAATACGTCTACAGCAGGTAACACCTCTAATATATGTTCTATATCTTATTATATACATGTTGTTATTTTTTGCCCATTGTTGTTATCTGCTCGATGGTTAATTAACTTATGGACTGTCAATACGAAGGGGCGAGTGTCTAAATAGGAGTTATGCTTTCTGGGGCTTATGTGGTGGATTCTGTGTGGGTAAAATTTAAATGCTTAATGCTCGACTGCGAATTTATTGCAACGCCTGTCTGCCAATGGGAGACTCAATGGCCTGGCCATCCGCAATTGGTTTTCGAGTGCATTAAGTTTAGTGGATTTTATAAAGTGTCTGGGCAGTCAAAGTTCCAAAGCCGCAAGCTCTATTCGATAGAACTACGTTGCGGGTGATGTTCAACATGCTCAAATCCTGCTTTTTGGCAACGTTTAAAAAGCTTACTTTAATGTGGTGTTCGCTGTGAAAATGATTTGTAATGAAAGCATGTTTATGCATTTTTCGGGTTGCAAAAAACTTGTGAAACTGTTATACAAACACGTTCAGGTAATAACATAAAAAACTTTTATCTCGCCACAGTCGTGAGCAGTTACCTCTTACTCTACATTTACGTTTAGCTTTATTTTTACTTTGTGCTTCGGCTTTAGCATTAGCTTCAGCTTAAGCTTAACCAGTGCTGTTGCTGTTGCTGTTGCTTCGACCCTTACATAGAACGAGCAAAGTACTTGACTCGGCATCGATGGGGGGCACGTTCAGCTTATTTCTAAAATTGCCTCATTAGAAACTGTAACGCATATCCGGTTTATCGCCAATTCCCACATAGCCGTACATATTTAACTGTGTCACCGTCTCTTTGGCCCCAGTATTTCCCCAATTCAATTGCGGAAAGTGTGAGTTTTCTTACGAAAGTTAAATCTGTTGTGGGAACTTGAAGCAATTAATGTTAAGCTTGGCATAAGGATTCAATACATTATTTCTTTATTGTCAAACTAACAATTCAGTGCACCAAACTACTTGAGAGGATTGTGTAAATCCAAAAGAATTTCTTGTTGTCGTTGCTATCTTGTCATTAGCTAGATAACGGCTTGGATTCTATTTATTACTCAGACCTCATCGGGCTACATAAGCCACAAGTCAACGGGCGCTTGTTGACTTACTGCTTCAACACTCAATTGATTGGGGTAGTTGATTGTTAGTCAGCGTAGGAGGTGGGGAGTTGTGTGGATTGATGCCATTGATTGATATCAAATAGAGCAGGCCCTTGGTCTCTTGGGGATTTGCGGTAGTGCGTTTTGCGCCACATTAACACCAGACGCTGTGGTGCCAATTTATTTTTCAAAGTCAGACATCGTCCTAAGCTTCCATTTAGTTAATAAAGACGACAGCAGAGATTCCATTTGTGCAAATTGTAATTGTCAGGCACATGACAGTTCGCCACGAAAAACCCACATAAATATATCTGTCAAGGGAACGCGGTTTGATTTCGGGTCGCATTTGAAATGTATGCCTTTCAGTGGGTTTTAGCATATATGTTTAGCAGGTGAACTTACCCTCGGTATAATGATAAATGCTTTTACGAGTATCAAACATCGTAGCATTTTGACTCTGGAGGAAGAGAGGATAATTGAATATACATATTTGCAAAGTTATCTCATTTCATTCTCTTCAGTTGCAAGAGCTACGCGTAAACCCGTTTTAAATATGCAACAAAAAGTTTCCAAAGTTAGTTCAGAAAATAACTTTAACAATGCTGAGTGCAAACTTTCTAGATAGCTGTTAAGGGAATGGTACTGTCCAAGTCCAAGGGGATTTACTGGGCTTCATTGTTATTGTTGAACCGAAAATAGTGCTGGCTTGGGAGATCGCATGGCTGGGTATTTGTTGAAAAGTTTTAAAACAAACGCAATCCAATACAATTGAAATGATAATTGTTATGTCTGCAGCCGAAAAATAAGTTTTGAAGCATACCGATACAGATCTACCATTTAGCACAAGCAATGAAATGTAGACAGGTGCAAATATATCAGGTGACAGGATAGAGAGAGAGAGAGGGAGAGAGAGAGAGAGAGAGAGAGAGAGAGAGAGAGAGAGAGAGCGATAGAGAAAGTACCCAACAATCTAATTTACAAACTTAATATTCTGCTCTCGTCTGTCGGTAAACAACTCCTAGGCTTGCTACAATGAACATGCCACACTTTATATGACTCTCATCCCCCTTTCCGCAAATGTTTTTCAGATCTCTACATTTCGCTGAATATGAGCCCAAGTGCATGTTGTGCAGTATTAGTATGTACTGCTTTATATACATATATTGTAATTTAATATCTAACTCAAGGCAACGTGGCGTGGGCGGAAAGCTTGGGTCTCCATCTCTTCAATAAGAGCACCCACACACAATGGGTTTATTTGCAATTCCAACGCAAATTTCGAAGCCACAGCGGGCTCTGGGCGGATATGCCTGCCAAACAAACAATGACACCGAAAACAAAATTTCCACATTAATGCCAAACCGTAATATGAAAGTAAAATTTAAGTATTTAAGTTTTGATACCCTATGTCATTTGCACAAGTTGATAATTTAGTTCAATTTTCAAATTTTTAATTTAAATTATGTATAAACATTGCAGATTCTTGCCGATCATATTTTAAGGAATATATAATTTATTTCAAGAATATTATTAATTTCATTAGAACCATATTATATGTAAACAAAAAAAAATGACTGATGAAAGAAAGTACTTATTAAAAACTGATAATAATAAAATTTACTAAAAAAATAAAACACTTTAAACACAACATTTTTTTAAAAAAAGGCGTATCTCACAGTCGATTACCATTCTGACGCATTTTATGCCAGCTTTATGACAAAGGAACAACCCAACGCCAATCCGGCAATTCCATGTCCCGGCGAAATGTTTTTTTTTCCACAGAACTGTTGTGACCACTTCCGATGTCTTTGTATCTCCTTCCCGATGTGTGCTCTTATTTCCAATAGGCAACACCGCTGCAACGAGAGCGACAATGGCGAAGGCGACGACGAAGATGACGACAACGTTTCCGACGCTGATGCCATTTTGCATACAAGAATAACGTCGCTCATACGCCACGTTGGCTATAATATTTCATGAAACTAATGAACCACGTTGCCATTTCGCATGGTGTGCGTGTGTGGTTGTGTGTGCGTATGCGTGTCGTGAGTGGTGTACTTGCGCCTTGGTGTCTCAACTCTTGTTGCTCTCTTGTGGCAACTTTTGTTTACGTTTACATTTGTCTTTGCTTTCCCACACACAATCTTACTATTGAATGCACGTATGTGTCTGCGTATGTTTTTGTATTTGTATGGGTAAGTGCACAGGCAAAATATTCCCCCAGAAAGCTTCTTATGCAAACATATTTATGTGGATACGTGCTGCTGCATATCTTTTCAAAATTTTACATTTCACCAGTCCAGCAGGCAACCAGTAAAAATATTTCCCCTACTTTATTTGCAAGCACTTCAGATCCCCTGGCATTTCCGGCACAGGTTTCAGGCTCATCTGCATATATACAGCTCACAATATTCGTGGAGTGGCTGGGGCCGGCTCTCTGTATTACAAATAACTTTTGACACTTGGTGCCACCTGGCCCACCATTATTTCATTGCAAAACACGCTTAAGTGCAATAAGCCAATAATTTTATAAATATTAGAGCCAATACACTGATAGCCAATTTATTATTTATTTATTTCATTATTGGCATTGAGAGAAGATACGAATACAAAGAGATCCTAAAATTAAATTATAAGTATTTTGTATTTTTGTGTAATTTTTTGTCCATGTGAGTAAGATTGAGTGAGTACTGCTAAACAAGTCGACGGGAGAATAAGGTCTCAAGCTGCATGTTTTCACCATGGCGAAAACAAAATCTGTTAAGCAACAAATAGAATATAACATGTATGCTAACTAAGTGTAAAGCACGCCCCAGTTCTGGGATTCTTAGGTGCTGTACAACATTAAAGAGATTTATTAGCGTAAAGTGGATTTTAGCATAAATCAGATAGCTCTTAAGGAACGGGAAAAACGCTTACCTTCCCGAAAGGAAAATATATGATCTCAACACTCCTCGACTAGAGAACACTCCTCAACTGCTTTTGTAATAGAATACATTTAGCTTTGAGAGAGAGAATTACTTTCAATAGTAAGCTCTCATCCGGCAAGATGGCCACATTTTAAATCATAAAATATTTATGCTTCCCTCCGGGCGCGTCTGCAATTCTACTTAGTTTACGGTCCTCATAAATTGAGTGGGCATAAAATACTTACACCGAAACACATTTAATCGAAATCTGAAGAGCGGCCTCAATGGACTGGGCAGCGAAGTCAAGCTCTGTGTGCGGTTGTTGAATCCAACTCATTCTGTGAAGACAGACAGTTTATGCTACTCAAGGACATTTTTTTTCGCGTGAGCCGTTGAACTTAAAAAAAAGAGGATACTCAATTACCCAGCACGTGCAATGTCAGACAAACAACCTTAGTCGACATTGTGTCTAATCTTCTAATGTTCTAATGGCTGCTATATTTTTGTACAGTTGATTATACCGTCATAAAAACGTATGGCCATACTAACCTTAGGTGTCGACCAATCCAAATAGTTAATGGGCAATTGTGATAACATATTAATTTTTATGGGCACAGAGAATAGTAACAATAAACGATTGAAACCGATTTTAACAATCTGTCTATGCCGATAGTCAAGTCGGGTTGCCCAACCATAAAATGTAATTAAGAACCCTTCACATACGCATACGGAAAATGTTAATATTTCAGTGAATTGCTAAGTTAAATTTTAAATAATTAGTCGAAGGTAATTTTAAAATAACCAAGAACCGGTTGCTACCCAAGGTGTCAGATCAAAGTGAAGAAACTTTTACGCAACTTGTGATTTAAATATTTTCTTATATAAGATAAAACATTTCCATGATCGGTATTAAATTAACACACAGTCTGGTTAGAATCAACGAAAATGATTGTGTTTGATTTTTGTAGATTTGGCTCAGAGTGGTTCAGCCGGTTTGTTGCCTTGAATTATATAATTAACATTTATAGAACACAGAAACATTTGAATGCTCTAAACTATATTCACGAATATAAACCACCCATAAATTTACTGACTTTCATGAGTTTGCATGAAGATGTATACTGAAATATTAAGTAATTTAAGAAGTGTATTCGATCTATGTGTTTTCAGCGTCACAACTTCGACAGAAGAATCTATCAACACGTCAAAGTAAGTTTTCGAAGAGAAGATTTGACTCGAATTTGTTTGTGATTTCTGTTTGAGTCTGTCGTCTGCCTCTAAAAACAGGTTTTTATGCTAATTGATCGCACAGAACAACCCATTGTCAATAAGAAAACTAAGCAGACTAGTATTAAATCACTTCCGCACAAAGTAAACTGCAAACTATTCTTAAAGATTTGAAATGTATTCTAATTATCGACAGTGAAACGATATAACTTGAGTATCAATTAAACATTTGATAAACATTCGATAAGTGTACTTAATTTATATACCTACACAAGTGCGAATCTGTAGAATTCAAGTATATAGTGTGATATTTATGATTGAGAGGCTGGCAAGTAAGAGGTTGCGGGTGTTGGAGTCCGATACGTGTATCCGTGGGTGGTGGGTGTCGCTGTGGGTAAGGGTGGCTGATACGTATATCCCTGAGTGGTGGTTATGGGTGGCTGATACGTATTTCCGTGAGTCGTGGTGATAGGTGGCTGATACGTATATCCACTGGTGGTTCTCGTCGTGGTTGTGTCCAGTGTGCTTTCTGTGGTGCTCTTGGTGGGAATCACTGGCGTAGACGTTGTAATTGGCTTGAGGGGATGTACTGTAGGCTTCGGCGTCGCAATGTCTCCGTCTGTTGTTGTTGTGTACACAGATTGAGTGCTGGAGCTAACTTCCGGTATAAAATCTGTGTTTACCTCTGTAGTATGCTGCGTCACTGGCCTATCCGTAGTCGCCGTCGTCGTTGCCGTCGTCGAGCCCAAAAATGAGATCTCTTTCCGGATGCCAAAGGATGATTTGGCCTGCAGCAAACTATTCAGTAATTGAAACTTCTGTGAAATCAGACTGGAGATTAACTGAGAATTAACCGGTGATGACGTTGCTGTGGATCGAGCTGTTCCACTGGAGATAGCACCGGATGTGCCTATAGAAAAATAAAATAACGTGTTTTAAGCTGAGCATTACTTTCTTTACTCTCACTGTTTGATATTCGCATAAATTTACCACCAATCGGTGCAAAAACCTTAATGAATATCGGCTTGGCATCCGAAACGATAACCACACTACAAATGAGCAGCGCCCAAATCGGAATTGTTCTCAGCATAATGGTGATGACAGCGTCCACTTTATAACTAACCAGCCACCGCATGTCGCCACTCACTTTTATACTCAGTGGCAGCTGAACTATGAGTTTTTGTTGGTTTTTTGTGTTTTGTTAGTTTATGATCAATGTGTGATTTGCATTAGACACTTTCTGTGTGGCGCTCAAGTGGCTGACAAATATAATGCGAATTCTAATGTCCCTGAGTGAAGCCTCGGTTTAGTGGGTATATAGTGAGTGGGAAGTCAGCACTCGGATAGTGTGAAATGATTCCGTTTTTATAATTTAATAACGATAACTAAGAGCATCGTATCTTGGCACATTTGATTTTAAGTATTTTGCTTCTTATTTGGCCTTCCTGTATGCATCGTCAGAAGCGGCACGCATTCTTCTAATTCAGTTTGTTGTGCTGACTCAGCACAACTTGTAGCTCAAATTTTGCATACCAAGTATATTTTGGTAGCATGCTCTAGCTAAAATGTATATAATTTTTTTATTTGAATTGCCCTCTTTAGTCAAACATCTCATCATTCATGTAGAGTGTGAATAATCTTTAAGGGAATTTACAAAATCAATGGTTAAAGAAGCACTTCAACTGCAAAACAATACATTTTCTATTTATAGCTTTAAAGCCTTTATAATCTCAACATTTTTTATTTTTTATGTTACTCTTATAAAAGTATTTAAGTGAATGCGAAATATTATATGTTAAAGCTTATAATAAGTGCCGAAATAGTCTTCTTGAATCTTGTATTAAGACACATAATGATTAACATTTCGACTAGACCAATGATAGCCACATTGGAATCATAGAGAAATGCCACTCCCTTTCAATTCAGTTTTTTCCAGCAATACTATAAGTACTTCCACTATAGACTCATAATACATACATATAATGTGTACTTTATCAACTTTACTACTGTCGATTGTTTGCATGTGTGCTCATCCCGTTGAGCTACCCATAAATCGTTACATCATAATCTCTATTTCCCTGTCACCCTCCCACATTCTCACACACTCCCTCTGTCACCGAGTTTGAATCTCTGTCGTTGCTCCCGCTTGCTCTATTTGGCTATCCGACAGTGGTAGTACTCATAAAATATTTAAAGCATTGCCAAACAGTTTTGCAACTACAGCCATTTGAGAACGAGAAGAGGTCTGCTTAAAATATGTACTTATATAATATGTTTGTGTGTCTGGGTGTGTATGCATGTATTTATTGGTTGGCTCTTGCTGAAATACGCAGGAATTGTATGTTTGCATTCATTTATGCAAACAAACATGGACACACACTCTGTGTAACAGTAAATTTTTATAGGCAACACTTTGGATCGTAAAGAAAAAACGATGGCCACAGCCTTTGACGCTGAGGCAGCGAGATGGGGCATTTAATAATTTAACCACGACTATTTAGTTTCCATTTCCGCCAAATGCTTTCGTGTTAACGCCTCCGCATGCAATAAATAATCCGGTGTGGCCAGAAGTTAACCGAAACTCTCCCACAACAAGGCTGACAGCCCAAAGCAGAGCTCGGGCCAAGTCAAAGTGTTACTGCAGCACGTGTACTGTTGTATACCTATAATGTTCAGATATATGTATGTACATACGTATGCACGAAGAAATATATAGTGTGCATAAGCATAGGCATTTGTGCCGAGGCAAAAACCAAATCCCTTAATGTTAACCCATAAATATTTCATTTTATTACTCAACCTCAAACAAGGGTTACACTCGGTTGAGCGACGCAACATCAAAAAAATTTTCGGTATAAATTATCGGACTTTCATGGTATGAACGAACTGCCCAACACTCGGCATTGGGCTTGGTTTATGGAAAACGATGATTCCTTCGTTAGAACCATTGCAAAATATGCGTATGTAAAGCCTTTTTCACACACATCATTTGAAGTCGCTTCACACTGATTTCATTAATATAAAAAACAAATCTCGGTCAAATGCGGAAATACACAAAAGTGGGAACTCTGGCCAATACTAATGATTCATCTGCGGTAGATCGAATACTGGTTTTTCAAAGTTATCAAATTATTTTGCTTACTAAATGGTCTCTTAAAAAACCTTATATTTGTAAACAAGATATTCTTAATTTGAGTAGCTTTGAAATAAATTAAATTTGGAAGAGATATCAAGAGGTTAAAACCTGATGTAACCATCTGCATATGTTACTTAAGCAGTAAGTATTCATCTCAGATCAACTCAAATAGAAACCACTTCAAATCACATCTCAACTATCTGACAATCATCGAAATCTACGACCTTGCACCATGTACGAATTGAGTAAACGAAGACTATCAGTGAACAACTTTGGATGGGGAGACTTGCTCAAAGTTGACAGATCAAAATTTAAATTATGATACAATTTTGCAAACGCAGTAATGTAAAAGTGGCCAAGCTGTTCTTGCAATTTTAAGTACTCCTTTTCGGAGTCGTCTGTGGATGCGTACTTATTGGAAGTGCCTTTCAATTGCCTTGTTAGGATTCTATTCCATGCCAAGCCAAGCCAGGAAAACGCAGCGCCATGGCCAGTTGCCAGTATAGTTATCAGAAGTGCGACTGGCAGTGACACAAGTGCTTGAGGCACTAACTGCCCCCTTTTGGTTCAATGGGGGCGTTTCAAGTATTCTTTTATTTTTTTTTTTTCTTTTTAATATCCAATGCTGTTTTTTGCTGGCCAGCCTGCTGCGAAACGGAAAGTGCGAAATTGGCGCACTATGCGACAGACCTATGAACGGAGCTAAGTCTGGAAGTGGGACTGGGACTGGGACTGAACCTGGGACTGGGACTGGGACTGGGACTAGGTTATTGTTTCTCATGATAGCGGGCAGCTTCGGCTGCGCCATTGTCGGTGTGAATGTAGATTTAGTGGAAAAATGCCATAATGTGCCAACTACAAGCAAGAAAACAACAAAGTGCGTAAAAGTTTTAAGTGCTTTCGAACATTTTGACAAGTTGACTTTTTGTTGCCATGAATGGGACCAATAATGTTCCAAAGTAAACTTATTTGCCTGACATAATCAATGAAAATTACGTGAATAGCCATCAGTGCAAGCAACGGCCTTAGGGTGTAGATTGTACCGAGTTCGGGATTATGTTCGATTCGATTGTTTTTACGCTCTGAACTTTTTCGTTCAGTTGCAAAAGCGACTTACACTTCTTTGTAAGAAATACATGGCTCTACAAATAACTTAAATGCCCCCAGTTAATATTTGTTACTAGATTTTAAGTATTTTATATTTCTGTCCTACTGTAAGACATAATTTTTTTACAATAGTCTATTTCTAACTCCAAAGCTATGGCAATCCTTAAATGGCAATCGAAATCCAATAAAGAGAATAATTTTTTTAGCTTTTGAAGAGGTATATTTTTCTCGGTGCTTAGAGCTAGAGCGACCTGAAGTGATTTTACATATTTGGTCGCTTGGGCGAGAAAGTCAAAAGTTGGGCTGCCCTTGTTCCAACCCCTGCTATTGACGACTGTAGAAGGGCAACCAATGCACGCGAGCACAGTACTCTCTTCGTCTTCTCCGTCCATACCTGTGTACATGGCTTTAGGAAGTGCACACCAAACACCTTCGGCTATACACACACTCATACACTCACTCAGTCGTGCACATGTGGATGTCAGTACCAGTTGCTGCAATTCTGAGCAAACAGACATGAAACTTTGGTGAAATGGCTTCCTATGGGAATGTTTACATCTGGAATGAATTTGCAAAACTCTGACAGTTGTTTGCGTTTTCTGTCAGTCAACGAGTCAGTGTCAGTGTCAGCGGGACAGACACATAAATAGACGGGCAGACAGACAGACAGGCAGGTATTTATTTGCTGGTGCTTCCGACATCTCGTTTCGTTTATTTAATCGGGAGCCATTCGACAAGTTGAAGGGTGCGATTAATTTAAAACCTGCCAATTTTTCGCATTTCCCATTTCCTGAAGTAAAAATGGCAGTAGTGCAGACGGTGTCAGTATTCCATCTCATATCTCATGCACCAAAAAAAAGGGCTGCCGCTTCAATGTCAAAAACTGTCGCCTCAAATCGAATCCATCGCAGCCCACGGGAAGATCCCTCTGGAAATGTGTTAAAAGATTTTATCACGTATGAAAGCCATTAGGTGGCCGTGTGACCAGCGCAAAATCCATGAGACGCATTTACATCTTATACATATCCTTTTGAGGTTAAGGACTACGAATAGTTGGCATGGCCTGAAGCCGTTCGAATTTCCATTACGGCGAATGGGCATAATATGGCAACTCATCTTGACGGTAATCGAGTGCCTCATAACCGTTACCATCAACATAATGATTGACATAACCATAACCCAAACCAAAAACGCGATGAGCTTCGCCTCAACGAATAACCGTCAACCAATTTCAGTTGGAATTTGCCCTGTTAACCGGCCACAGAACGCGATGACTTCAGTTTAGATATCCACGAGTAGTTGTAACAGTTTGTGGCAACAAGCTTTATCTGCTTCAATTGCCACAGTCTGTGGTGCCACCCACCTGCTTCATTGGTTAAGCCAATAGACAGAATCGTAGTTCCTTTTATAGTTCCCGGTATTTATTTATTTACTGAAATATGCGTTCCGAATTTATGGTTTTATTTGTTATTAACCAAAATAGCTTACATTTGACTAGCCAAGCTTGCCAAATTCTTCGATATCATGCAAAGCTTTTGTATCTTACATTAAAAATGAATAAAATGAACTAAAGCGTAGCTAGGAGTAGACACAAAGTAGACAAAATTATTCATTGTATTGCATATTATTTTTTCTTTTCTATTGTTGTCCGGAGTTAGTTTTTATGTCATGATTCATGAATCAATTAAATAAAGCGATTAGCTACTGACAGCTTTATTAATATGTATTGGCCGTAATTTAATCTGACATTTCTGGCCATTGTTGCAGCCCCCACTCACTTAGTTAGCTCCTCTTGGCAAATGTCTGAGATTAAATACATTTATTAGCATGAATAAGCTCATATTTGTGTACATGTTGCACATATGGCGTTGCTCATACTACCAAATCCTTATAGTCATTGCCTAGTAAGCAGCTTGAGAGTGTTCAGGTGTAACAGCTTGAAGGACGTTTACTAAGCAGTTGACGGCCGCCAGTAACAAACATAATAAACTAATTAGGTGGCTCCAATAATAGCACAATCGGCGTAAGGGCCAAGTCAGCTCTATATTCAATGCGAGGCGCATAGGTGAAAGCGAGAGTTAGAGCGAGAGCGAGTTGGTGAACGAGACAGAGAATCTCGCTGGTTTTAGACGAGGTCGTGTTTACTCCTGCATAATAATCAGATGAAGAACTAAGCGATTTGGTCGCGTGTATTCTAGCTGCCGCGTGAACTGGCAATCGTCCAGGAGCACGTATTAAATCCAATGAGGTCGCATTCATTGGCTAAATTGATTCAATTCCTGAAGCCTGGTGCCGGAACTCAATATTAACATCAGATGCAGCAGCGCAGCCAAGTTAATTTAATAGTTAACGGCATTTTGTGTTCGACTTTCGTTGGTTTTATTAAGCACCCCCGTATACCGCTGGTGATAATCCAGATTTCCCCAGTCCCAGTTTGGCATTAATTCGATACTGTGTAGACGTCTACAATGAATGCGCAAGCGGGTCAGCACTTCAGTTCCGACCGTGAGCCACTTTAATTGCAATACTGCGCTTCAGGTTTTAAATGCCAATTAGCTGTAATTAGCCCTAATTACGTTTTGATGTGTGATTCCATCCAGCAGCAAAGTGGAAGATGTATTTGTTAAGCAATGCAGACGTACACCAAATAATCTCAAATCTGTATTAATGCTTGTAAATTAAACACAATCATTGCAATATTTGAAGCTACTTTTGTTAGTCAACAGATTCCTTTGTCGAATGGAATATTTGGTTGCACCCCAATGTCAATTTTTGAGAAAAGGATACCCAGCACAATGCACAAGAAGAGTTCAACTCATTGTGCACAATACAATATTTATGCAAAGGATTTAATTCGGTCTCCAGCAATTTCACAAATTACCATTTATATAAATTGGTCAAGTGCCATAAAAAAGCTGGCAGGGAAGAATATTCATTTACAACTTGTAAACAGTATTGTTCTTCAATTAAAATAAGTACTTAGTAAAAATAAGAAAAGCTGCTTGAAACCAATTATGCATTTTTGTCAACCACTTTAGCTCCCGCATAGAAATAAAACAATACAATTACACAGCTTTCGCATGATTTGCTTCAAGTAAAACTAAGCTTTATAACAAGCCATACAAGTTTAATTTGGAACACATTAACCGAAATGCATTCTAGCACTCAATTAATGTCATGCAAATCCTATTTAGGTTATATATAGGCATCACAAAATGTATTGAGCATCGTAATGTTGGTTCGATAATGCCAATGATTTTCAACTATATGCATACTGGAGTACATACAGAAAACAGACGGGAATTTGTGTGATGTATATGCACATGGCAACGAAGTACTAGAAGACTTGTCTTTGGCAATTTCACACGTCGACAAAAATTGAAATTAATTTATACGCCTTTGCAAAAACATTTCTGGCGCACATACACAACATATACCAGGGGCTTGGTAAGGATACTTCTCGGCGTTGTTGATACCGTGTCAGAACCAAGAATGCCGAAAACAATTCGGCAGCCTGGCTGGCAGTACTTTTTGTTTTAGCATCAAAAAAAGAGAAAAAGCGCACAGGCAAAAAGTACAGAGCCAGACAAAAGCAAATCGGAAATGAAATTTCAGTCCATGGATTTGGGCGCACATCGATAAAGATTTATGTATTTGCTTGGTGGTAAGCCTTTGCATTGGGCGATGCCGTAAAAATAGACATATTCAGTGTGCACATGGGTGGGTGCGTGTGTAGGCGGCATATGCATGGCAAAGTGGGAGTGGCGGCAACTGGCAAACAAGCAAATGGATTGGCAATAAGATGCAAGAAATTACATACAAATTTTTATCCACAAATTCTTTGTTAGTATATTGACTTAATCTTTATGCGTATTTAGCAAATTATAACGATACGAACTTCACTGCATTTACATAATATGTATGCCCCCCCGCCGTTTTTATCATTTGCTTAAGTCTGTGACCGAAGTAATTTTATCTCAGGAAACATCGACTCACGCTACAAAGAAAGAAAAAAGTATCGACTCACTTGCCTCTAATAACTTCAAAGACTTGACGAGATTTGGTACATTGCTGGATGCCTCATTTGAATTTCAATTGGTCCCCACCTGGTTGGAGGCCGAGATGCCAGGACCATATGCCAAGCGCACGCACCCCAGCCGCCTCCGCTTTGAGTTGTGCGCTCCTTTGCTGATTAGCAAACGATGATGATTAAAAAATGCCTTGAAATATGAAATTAATTATGTTGTACTATGCTGGCCTCTCCCTTTCAAAATTTTTGCACCCAGCCAGACGCGTTTTGAATTTTGATCTATTGGAATTCCTTCATAATTAGAAGCCAGTCAAATGCCGTGATTTGCAAATTGCAAACTAATTAAAATTCCTGAGCTGACAGAAGTCGAATGACTTACCATTGGTTGTAAATATGTATGCTTATGCCAAGTTCTCTATTTTTGGTTTTTTGTTTTTGCAAAATTCAACAGACAGTTTGATGCGTTTCTTAATACTGTTGCCGGCCATCATGATTCCATTGGAACATTGCTGTCAGCTCCAGAGCTCTCATGGATAATTTCACTTTGTGTGCGCGATGGGCGAAAAATTAAGCGAAAGGCAACTGCAGCAGAACGCACAGGGCACGGAGGCACTGCCCAGTTCACGAGCTCGAAGCAGGTCGCTCGTAAAGAAATGATTTCGAAAAACAATATCCGCTCGCTTATTCTTTAGTTAATGCTGCTACTGGTGCTGGTGAAGGAGTCGGATCTGATGCTCGTTGGGCAGTGAATATAAGCATTGCATATTTCTGCAATTTATTTGCGCTTGAATAAAATCGCCAAGATGCTCGCCCAAAGCCATGAAGATACAATATTAAAAGGCTTTTAATAACAATCAATTTATGGCCCATAATCGAAGGACAGTCAAGTACTGCACAAGTATTGCCTTGCCCAGACCAGCCCAAAATTGACCAACACAGCAGAGCTTTGAAGGAAATTGTGCGTTCATTAATTGAAATGCCACATCCATCTGGCTCTCGAATACCGATGAGGTGCGTTCTAATTAATACTTGGATTACATTCATTGAGTGCTAGCAAACAGCTGCAACAATATCGAAATTAATTGGCGATTATATTTCCTCGGTAGATATTCATGGTAGATATGCAAGCATGACTTAGTTATTTCAATAAGTTTGCAAAATCTACATAACGTATGCCTATCATTTATGTATGTTGTTGTGTTAAATCTAAACCATTAGGTCGGAGAAGCATCTATTGTATTTTGTGAGTGCCCATTCCTAGAAACTTTCAATAAAACTCAAGAGATTCCGTTTTATATTCAAATTTGAAGTACAACAATGCAAGTAATCTAAAGAAATGTGATGAAATCTAATAGTGTGCAAAACGTATACATAAATTAAATTAACTTGCTTACATATTTACAAAAAAAAATATATACATACATATATATTTATGTATTGGGCACAAATCTAACTCAATCCATTTGCGAATGGCAGGATGTCTGTTAGGCCTCAGTTTTATCTAATCTCAGATGTTAAATAAAATGTTTTGAGCGAAATGCTAATTTTATGGATATTGTTCATACGTTTTCATGTGAAACAAAAACGGACAAGCACAACTTTCTATAGACTTTTATTGAATTTTGGTGCAGCTCCCCTTGGATCCGCAGCCACCAACTCGAACCATTGAGCCAGCCAGCACACGAAAACAAACGAAAAACAAAACTGAAACACAAAAAGTTTAAAGGGATCCTCCCTCCAGCGATAAGAATAGGTTTTTTTTTGTTTTTTTTTTTTGTTTCTTTTTACTTTCGGGTTTCGTGTTTTTATTTTTAAATTAAAACTCTAAAAGAGAACTCAAAGTATAAAATATACTCAAGCAAACAAAATGAAAAGAGAAAAATGAAAATGAAAAGTAAAATAAGAAACGCTAGCGCTAAGGACGACGTGTAAACGATGCGAAAACATAAACATAATGAAAAATATAAACTTAAGCCAACAAAAACACAGAGTATATCGATAACGTTAGAATGAACACTGAGCAGGATGGGATGGTCGAGATGGGGCATAAATGGGAGCTGCGGCAATCAATAGTACATAATACAACTTGACTTCAAAACTGACGGCGCCAACACGTTCATTTGATGCAGCAGGGCGCTACGTGAGCCTGTAGTTGAGATTGGACGAGTCACTGGTCAGACGCATCAATTCACATATACTTAACACGACGCGTCGGCTCATTGGATAAGTTAAGTTCATCTGCTGCACGTGATGCAAAGTCAATAGCTGAGGACTGAGAATTGAAGTCAGAGCTTGTGGCACGCAGCTGGATTCAGCTGAGCTGAGTCCTCTGACTCAGTTGGTTGCTGCTTAGTTTACGTAATGCCACCAAAAAAATAGTATGATAATAAAAAAAGAACTCATTCATGTAAACAAACAGCTGCTGGGATAGCGCTGCAAAAAATAAGTTATGCATCGTAGTTGCGCCACAGCTCTTAGATATCAGTCAAATCCAATTTTCATAAATCAACAAGTTTGAAATAAATTACGAACAGGCAAAAGGCAATTTACGTGCCAACAATTATTAATGGCCTCTAGTCCATCAATTTATTCGCATTAGCATTCAACCTAATTTTTTTAAATATATGTTTAGATACCAATTTGATGATTTTGTTCGAAACATGTGGTCTTTTCACATCTTATCTACAATGTATTGCGTCGCCTTGGTACCAAAATCCAACTATATATCTACCCATAAATATTTCAAAAACAAAGCCACATTGATTTATAACAATGGCCGTCTCAACATAATTTTTGGCCCGAAAACAATTCTGAGTTCAGTATAATGGAACTTTAAGAGCATAAGATAAGAAATTTTCCCTTGGGCAGAAAACTCTTTTGGTGCCCAGAATTGGGTCAGATCACGTTTGCTTTATGTCTGTGTGTCTGCCTGCTCAGGCATTACACACATGCGTACATATGTGCAAATCTAACTCAAATTCTGCTTGTTGGCAATATGTTTGCGCGTATTAACAGACACGAGCGCAATAAATTTCCCAAACACTCCAAACAAGATTTGCTAATATTTTGTTTCGATGCAGACCATATCGAGTACACAGTCGGACTATTTATGCCCAACTCACCGAGCATAACGTTCAGTCGACGAGCCACTCGAGCGTGTCCCGAAAATGCCTTACGTATTCCGTGCACGACTATATCTTCAAGTATGCGTGCTTATAGCAGACGCACCAACACAACCACAACAACAATAACAAACAAGAACAATAACTAGATACGAGTAGGTGCAGAAGTTTGCTTGTTCGGCACTATGCGCCTACCATACCCTACCATGGCTCAGGACTTCTGCTTACTTTGGAGGATAGCCTGAAGGCTCACCTCATCCTTGCCTCTCCCGTCAGTCTGTGTATGTTTATCTGTGTGTGTGTGGTTTTTGGTTGTACGTATTGGTGCTTTTCTCTAGGTTGACCGCTCATTTATCACAGCAAAGTCAACCAGAGTTTGACCTTCATCAATTTTATTCGTGCATGAATTGCTTCCCTGTCTATGCGCATCTTTTTCCAAATGAGCTTGAGTTCTTTTCGAACTGTATAATTTTGGCTTGCACTGCTCAAAGCTGCGGTTTCGACCACTACACAGCTGAATAAATATGTGCATACTATGTGTAATGAAATATGATTATGTACCATATGGGTTAAGTTATTTTGATTTATTTTTTGCTGCTGTGTTTATTTTTAGCTTCCGTTTCTATCCAGCTCTGATTTTATTACGGCTTGCAGTCAACTGTACTCACTCTTACTCAGCTACCACGTAGATTTGTAGAATTTACTTGTAAAAATTTTTGCTAAGCTTTCTCACAAATTGACTTTAAGTCTTGAGCTGTAATTTTTTTTTTTATAGCACTTAGTTGAGCCAGCTAAGTAGAGGGCAGTTCTACCGTGTTATTACGCACTTTGGCAGCAAGTAAAAATTTTATGATTTGGCTAGCGATAACAAAAGCACTGTGAAAACCACCTCGAAGCAAACATGTAGTTCGCATTAAATACTGTACCTTGGGCACAAATATTTGACTATGCCTGAGCAGAGTGGCCAACGTACTTAAACAAACCCACACCACAAATAAAACTTGGCAATTTGTGTGAATGGCAGTGGATATACCCGAAAACTGCGGCGAAAGTCTATGCCAAGTTAACGATTGCATTAAGCGGCTATCGTAAGTGTAAAATGAGGGAAGTCTGGATGAATTGAAGAAATTTAATATCACAATACACCTACTTAAAAGATTATGAGCTTGCTGTAAATTATTAATCGTAAAAACAACACATTTGGACTATGTCAAGAAAAAGTAATGTAATACCACCGGGTAACAAGTACAAAGGTTCATAATAAACAACTGTCAACTTTTCGCTGACTTTCAGTTTCTTCGAAATTTGGAAACGACCCACATATAGAATGTTCCTTTGCCCATAAGCAAGTGGCAGTAATTTAATTTTCCATCTTGTAAAATATAAACAGGGGACCGACAACTCTCTCATAATAACATTTAATATTTAGATGCTGCCAAGTAAAATGTAAACAATTGTTCAAAAGTAAATTTTATTCATTGCGGCTGCACTAGACTAACGTCGTTTTCCATAAGCAAACAACTCAACTGAAACAACAAAATCATTATTACAATCAACAGCGGCAACAACACATTTAATTTTCCAGTCAGTCCCCTATCCTCCACTTCCCTCTCCCAGCTACATCCACTCTCCTTGCAACCGGCTCGATGGGAAGTCACATTGACCGTCAAATTGTAATCAAATGATAAATGTTTAGGCAAAAACGCGGCCAGTATCGTTCCGGTGAGAGCTCTGTTAGTTGGACGGTAGAGTTGTTGGGGAAAATGACAAGAAAAAAACAACCAAGAAGATAGAGGATGTGGCGCAACTGCCCACAAGACGATTATCACAGGTTGCTGTGGGCAAGGACATGAAAACGGACATGGACACGAACACGGACCCGGACAGCGACACAGACAGGGGCAGGCAAACAGACAGGGACAGGGACTGGGACAGGGACAGCGCTAAAACCGCAAAGCAATTGTTCTTAAGGAGAGTAGCAGTCAAGGCAGCGCAGCAACTACTCCGTCTTGCGGCTTTGGCGCTTTTTGCGAGCACTCTGGCACTGCGATTGGACAGCCGGCCACGGAAAACAAGTCGCAGGACAATGATTTGCATTTTCTGCTATTTCGGTTTCTGTCTTAGTTTATTCGTTTTTATGGCACTAGAATCACAGCAAAGGGAAAAGAAGCGCTTAGCTTGCTACACATAAATGAGTGAAGTTGCAGAAAAGCAGCACAACAGCTAAGTAAAGATGCCGCCTGCCGTTATAGAAAAAAATTGAAATATTCCAAGAGATTCCAGCTGGAGGCAAAGGAACAGGCAAAACTTTTGGCCGGATACAACGGCTAAATAAAATATGAACTAAGACTAAAGCCAAAGTTTGCCAGAGCTGCCTTTTATTGCCCCGCTCGGAGATTAGAGTTCGGCAATGCCATGGACCGTTGGCCTGGCCCCTGCTGCGTGGTGGCTTCACATTGTTGCGAATGTTATTTGTTAGGAATTGCTCTCAAGTTCTTGGGTTTGCTCTCCTTTTCTCCGTTGTTCTTCCTGAAACTGGCGCTGATGCTGACGCGAATACTGCGAGCACTTTGTTTGTCGCTGCTGCTGTCAACGCTTAATGTCAAGCAACAGGAACTGTTACAGCCGTGGGCGGATTTGTTTTTTTAACACTCTGTTCTTCAAACGAACAAGCATTTCAATTTGCTCAGAAAGGGTTGCTCTACAATGATTACAAACTATTTGTGTTAAATACTCAAAAGAGAAGTAAACAAGTTCGAAATGAATTAAATTTTGAAATTATACTACAATTTAAATGCCAATTAAATCAAGAAATTTATGAAATTTAAGCTGTACTTTAAATTTGAACAACTGCTGCTAACCCATTGGCTGGGACACGTGAATGAAATATAGTTCAAATATGATGAATGGATTGTGCTGTTCTGAGCTGTTTTTTTTTATTTTTTATTTTAGTGTGCTTATTACACAATTGCCATTCATAGTCACCTGCGTAAATTAGCGCTAATAAATCTCCGCAATTTATTTCACCTTTATCGCAGACATTAAGATAAATTTGATTAAAAAGAATACCATAAATCCCAATATAGCGGCCGCTGAGGGCAACGTCGACGTCCGCGGTCTTGTCGCATGCCTAATTGCGTTTAGCGCTCAGCCTTTGGCACTGCTATCCTTGACGGGGGGCATGAGGCATGAGGGACAGTAGCATAGTAATCCGTTGGCATACCAGAAAGGGTTGGGCTGGGTGTTGTGGCCCGTATCCCAATCCGAGCACGAACCCGAGCGTGAATGGGAATGTGAACCCCTGGGCGGCCGACAGCCAAAATACAAACGCGGCGACTCATCTAAGGCTCATCTGTGTGCGTAGCGTTGCTGCAATCTCAACGTGATAAATTATGGCTATTTGAATTCCTTTCGCTGGCGTCGTCTTCTTTATTATTGCTGCTGTTGTTGTTGCAGTGGTAAATGCTGTTATTGTTGCTGGCTTTTGCGTTTGTAGTAGTAAGACCTGGCGTGCCAGCCTGGAAATGAAGCGCATGAGTTATGAACCCAAGGCAGCGTCGCGTCGCGTTGCGTATTCGCCGCGTTCGCCAAACACATAATTGCCGCTAAGATTTACGTTAGCCCTTTAAATTTATGTTACAAATTGCGCCAACTTTATGTTTATTACGTGCAGAATAATAGGCTTTTGTTGTTGCTGCCAACTACCAACAGCCAACAGGCAGCGTTACGCTTCAACGCCAGCCCTTTTACCTGTGCATCTATTCTAACCGCGCACCACCAACACCACCACCACAACTCCCACCCCAACCCCTACCAACAAAGAGCGTGCCCACGCCCATGCTGGAAATGGAGCTGGTGCTCCACTTGGCGTCATAAAAGAGGTATTATCTTCACACATAATTGTATAAATAATGCACTTTTTAGCGTTGACTTCATTCAGCTCAATTTATATATATATGTATATTTTTTGTATATTTTTTATGAATGCACGACGACGTCGAAGCAGCCATATTGTGTTTATTGTTAATGGCGCTGATAACACAAAAACGTACTTAGCCCAGACAATTCGAGGCAATTAAAGGGTCATAAGCACGACGAGGCCGTTATCCAGTGAATGAGCTAATTTATGTATGGGTTCAGGCGACTTTATACATATGTGCATATATATTAGAATATATGCGTTTATCGCTCGCTGTTTCCGCCGTTTTTTCAAATTTATTCAGACTATGAGATTGAGTTAATAATAAGTAAATATCAACCAATTATTGAGCATTTGTAATTATTTTTTGTTTGCCTGCCGCATTTTAGCACGAGTTCTGAGTTCTTCTGTTATTGACACTTGTTTTTGCAATTCAATTTGGCTCTCAACTCAACAACTCATCTCCCCATCTCGTTACTTAGTTACGAAAAGAAAAACATAAATAATTCCATTTTGCAACTAACTTTTCTGAAACTCCGTTGAGTTCCACACTTTGGAACTGCACAAATATATAATTGATTCAATTAGCTCCACGACACTTGTGTTGAGATGAATTTTTAATGAACATTAAATTCGTGAAAAACAATTTGCACAGCCATAAAAAACAAGAAATAAAATCAATATTAGGCACACCGAAGACTAAATACTCTTCTAGTTAAGTTAAGTAAGTTTGAAATCTTATTATATTTGTGTAATTTTTCCCACAAACTAACAACTCAAAGACTCAGCTACTGCTACTTGGCAAGCACATATTACTGTATGGATCAGACACACGGTGCCCTCGAATAGTTACATATCATGAGAAAATTGTAATATACTCCACAAGGTTATTCAAGTTTAGTCCTCTTGCCGAGAGTACTCGATTTTACTAAAATTGAAGTAGCTGGAAAATCATCGGTTTCCTTTAACAAATGTGCACAGAAATCAACATGCATATATTTCAAAAACTGACAGTTATTAGTATTCATGATATATGGTTGTATATGTTTGTATATATTTTTCCAAAGTACTTGTGTACGCCACTCTTAAATTGAAGCTTCATATTTTGAACAGCAATTTCAAATAGTAAAAAATATAATTGCAGCTTTTATGTTGTTAGTGCAGCTTACCAAAATTTTTTAATTCAATTCATTTTTTTACGTAACACAAAATATGATTAAAATATAAATGAAACATGCGTAAAATCTTTATCAGAATCAGAATTTTTTATTCTCAATTGTAAATTTGTCGTTTTAATTGAAAATGTGGATATGCAAAGATGTGTGTGCGAGTATTTGTAGGAAACGAGAAAATTATTGTTCATACATAAATAGATGCAGGATACAAGTCGGTATATATACACAAACCTTGTTTGCACATTTATATAATGGATGAGAATATTTCCACTTTTGCTACATGGCACATATTGGGGCCAAGCAAACATTAGGCGAAGTACAAAATTTTGGACTAGGATTTCGTTTACTAAGACTTTTCTAGCCTCTGCTGGTTGTCACGTACTTGGCTCGAGCGAAAAATAAAAATAAAACAACAAACAACAGCAACCACAACGATAACAAAAAATGTAAACAAAAAAGAGCATGAGGGATCACGAAAAGCGCTTTAAGCCAAAAGCCAAAGCGAACAGCATGGAGGAAAAGTGTGCAGCAAAGCTTTGTTGATTACGTTTCGTAATTAAGGATATTTTAATATGCCACAAAATGACATAAAACTAATGCATAATTTTACAACACATCTGAGTTGGCACGCACTCACTCATCAGGGTCTTGATCTGAGTGTATGTTGTGTTGGTATGTGTGTGTGCGTGTGTGTTTGTATGGGTGCAACATGTGTGTTGTCAGCCATTTCTGGGCCGGAAAGAAACAAGTCTGGGGAGTAGGTAGGTTTCCCACGATTCGCTGGTGAAAACCTATGTAAACAGAACTCAGAAATCCGCTGACTGTTTTGACTTTGGCTTCCGCCCTCTTACCTTGTCTTGCCTCCAGGCATGCCTTTTTTATGGCATATTGTAAAGTATCTTGTTAACATATTCGAGGCATTAACTGAGAAAACTACACAACCAACACACACACACAGCTTCACACACACAGACACACACAGAGCACACGTGCACACGCGTTAGGGTCGTAGCCTTGCCGGTGCCGGTTCCGGTGCTCGTGTCTGTGCCACGGACACGGACACAGTCGGGGTAAGAAGCTAAAGTACAAATTAATTAGTTAGCAAAGATTCTGAGAGCAACAACGAAACATCAGATGCGACGGATGCTATAGCAAATGCTTTATTCCGCACTCCGCGTGCACTTTGCGCACTCGGCCAATTTCAAATTGCTCAAATGGGGTAACAAAAGCGCCCAGTAGCATGATGTGAAGTTAAATCAACAAGCGAACTTCCTTCTAACTAATTAGCCGACAAGGCACAACAAGGCATGGCAAGAGTTGTGCCTGCTTAGGGCCAGGATGTCAACTTCAGGTTGGCAACATCTGCATTTCCGAGGAGGAGACGTAGCATATTACAAATCATTTAATTTGCATAAATTTAACATTAACATTCCACTCGTCTAGGGGATGCCTTTAATTGGCATAACGTGCTGGCTGTTTGTTTATTTACTCCTAGCAGGCGCAACTCGTATCCGCCTCCCGGCAAAAGATAGCAGTATACACATATTTGTCAGATACATCTGCATCTGTGGCTTGCATCTAATGCGCTTCTGTTTTATTTGTACGACACTGGCACTGGCACTGGCATCTACACCAATAAGTCGGCCAATGCATGGTTATTATTGCGTCTCAGGTGCATTGAGTATATATACATAATGACCTAAATATTTGTCAAATGTGGCATAATTTGAAATTTATCCACTTACAATTAACACAAGTTAATTTTATTAATTCTGAGAGTATTACATTTTGTACTTTTTATCATCCGGACTGAGCTGGTGGTCTTTTTTTAGCATCGTGCGGTGGCGCCAACTTATAAAACTCATCAGTCAAGTGCTCTTGGAGTTTTCCGCAAAACGTTCCCAACACTTCTAAATTAAGAGCGTACACTAAAACGTCGCTTGAGAGGGCTGAAGAGGCCACGTGGCACAAAGTAACCCAAATAGGCGCCTGGCTGTTAAATTATTCCAAGCGCTGCACTCAAAAGTTAGGAGCCCAGGGGCGTGTAGACTAAACTTTCGGCAAACTTGCAATGGCCACACCCAAGTGTATTCTCGTCGCGATGGTTAGGGGGGGTGGAAGAACTATACAATTCGAGTTATCAAGTAAAAATACGTAAATTCAACTAGGCAAAGCAATTACAATTTTCATTAACAATAACAGTCAGTATTGCAACAAATGGTACTGTTTATGTAAAAAATTAAATTATGACAAAGGAGTGTGTTCACATTCTTTATAGTGGAACGAATTGTATTGAGTATACATGCATTCAATACACGGACTTCTACGAAATATATATGTGTGATTTCGCATAGCAGATAAACAAACAAGAAGCAATTCGGTTGCAGCCGGCGGTGATAGAAAGACGCATGAAGGGCAATTATGCAGAAGTTCAACTTTAATATCAAAAAGCACAAGCATACCAATGTATATCGCTCAGCCATCCAGTTTACATACTTAAATACTGCTACAACAAAGTTGGCCAAGTTGACAAACGATACGATTCCCATTTAAAATTGTACATTTTTATTTTTTTTGTAATTGTCAACTGAGTCGTTAAAAGGCCCTCTTCGAAACAAATATCTAGCTGCGGAGAAGCGTTGCTGATGTTTTGCTGTTGCAATACGCTATTGTCATAAGACATGCTGCTGCTGCTAATTGTGAGTTGTCTCCCTCTCAGCGTTGACGGACTTGATAATGGATTGGCAAGGACGCCGCCAATGGGGTGGATGCCATTTGAACGGTTCCGCTGCCTAACTGATTGTGTCGAGTTCCCCAGGGACTGCATCAGGTGAAAGTAGAAATGTTACACCACCAAAGGGAAATAAATAAATAATTTAAGACCGATATAAATGTGTTTAACAAAGTGCAGGTTAAAATTGTAGATTTTTTTATTACAAGTAATAGCTACATTTTTTATTATCAACATTAATTAAGTTTTAATTGCTTAATATTTAGACCAGATCTGCTTATCGTTTATATAAAGTCAATTTTATATACTCTAAACGAAACTTCACGTAGAAATAATTACGTTAGATTATCTGAAAGCTGAAAAATATTATACAAATATGTTGGTCGAAAAGCAATTATTTTCTATGATTATAGTAGTTATAGCAGTTAAAGATTTTTGCTTGAGAGTGAAATCAACATTCTTTGTTCTTGATACGAAGCAATTAAATTTTGTTTCCTCGTTAACAGTGAGTTGCTTTTCATGCGCATGGCAGACCTTTTGGTAAGTGAAGGATATGCAGCAATTGGCTATGAATATTTAATAATCGATGATTGTTGGATGGAAAAACAACGCAACGAAAACACAGAACAGCTAGTTGCCGATCGAGAGCGCTTTCCCCGCGGTATGAAGTTTCTTTCAGATTACGTATGTCCAATACACTTCGATATTGTATAAATAATTAATACACAACTTACCAGATACACTCAAAAGGTCTAAAGTTCGGCATATATCATGATATTGGTGCGAAAACTTGCATGCAAGGAGGACCGGGTGCGAAGGGATATTATGCGATCGATGCTGATACCTTTGCCAGTTGGAAGGTGGATTACGTAAAATTAGATGGTTGTTATATAGGCGGCATTGATCTGGACATCGCCTACCCAGCTTTTGGAAAGGCCTTAAATAAGACGGGTCGGCCGATGGTTTATTCATGTAGTTGGCCGTACTATCAAAAACACGTTTGTTGTATCTGTCTGTAAACCGCGTATTGATTCAAAACCTTAAAATTTCAGCCAAACTACGAACTGATCAAAGACCACTGTAATCTTTGGCGATTCTCAGAGGATGTCAAAGACTCATACAATGGTGTGACTAGCATCATGAATAGTTATTACAAGCAACAAAGTGTGTTGCAGAAAAGTGCCGGACCAGGTCACTGGAATGATCTGGATATGGTAGGTGATTAATTTGAGATATTTGACTTGATATCTCTAGCATATAAATTTGTTGATCGTTCATTATCAGCTGGTGCTTGGGAATTATCATCTGAGCTATGAAGCGAGTCGTTTGCAACTGGCCATTTGGGCAGTGGTTGCTGCTCCCCTTATAATGACGAATGATTTACAATCCGTGCGCCTGGAAATAAAAGAGTTATTACAAAATCGGTCAGTTTGTTAATGGTTCAATTTAAATTGACACGAATAAATATTTCGCAATTACAGAGACATAATAGAGGTCGATCAGGATCCACTGGGCATACCGGGGCATTGTGCATTTAGATCTCGATCAAGACGGATTAGTGTATGTACATATCCTTTATCCACTTAGTATACTCATACACATCTGACTATCCAGGTCTGGCTGCGCCCCGTCTCGCCACAAAACAACATAGGCTTATTTTCCTATGCTGTAGCTTTTGTCTTCCTTGGTGGCTACGAGCCATGCCCACTGTGCCCTCAAGCACATGTCATTGATTTGGAACAATTGGGACTCAACAACAATATGGGCTATGAGGTCTATGTAAGAAAGAAATGCGCTTATGTGTAAATAATTTAAATATTTTTCTTTGAAAAAATATTGCAGGATTTGTTTGATAGCAGTCAGCATTTGGGATTTTTTAAGCCAAAGGATAAGTTTACAACTCACATTAATCCTGGAGGAGTCGCATTTTATAAATTTAGAGTAGAAGATTTTCTCTAACTGATTGAGAATGCGGCAATAAAAATTGCAAATTTTCTCATTTCAGGTTTTTTGCTTTTTGAGTCATAAAAGAAGATATAAAAAGAACATAAATAAATATTTTATTTATTTATAATACAAATTCACACACTCTTTGTGAATGGTGCGCTGGTTCTGGTTTGCCTTAAGTGTGGGTATTGTTGCTTGGACCACAAAATAGTCAGATAAAGTGAGGAATTTTTCATAAAGGATTTTTTCTCTTTTGGGAAATTTATACTCTTAGCTGAAATCTGTGAGTGGCAGTTGTGCCAAAGGAAATTTAGAGGGAATCATTTGCATTTTATAAGCTTCGTGGGTGGCTTTTATTGCCAGAACTTGTAAACATGACATTTCCATATTTATTTCCATGAGGCGACGTTACTCCGCCTCCCCAAACCCGCACATCTGCACGAAATACTCGCCGACTTCAATTCTGCAACCGGATTGTGGGAAGCATGGCCCGTTTAGAAAAATTACAGTCAACTGGAGGAGGACAACAGCAGAAAGGTGAACTCCATTTTGAAATGAGAAAAAATTTGCATAATTCGAGCTTGGTACTTATATTTAATTTTGAATAATCTCAAGCTTTGTTGCGAATAATTTACATCGATTTATTTCGTAAATCGGGTATATATTTTGTTCGGGAGCAATTGTTTAATCAGTATATTTATTGGGAGTTCGCACCCCAAAAGTCCAGAACGCTCCCTGTGACCGATGAGCGACAGGGCCGTTAATGCCATCGAGGATGCTGTTAGCTTCTGTCATGTTCTTTTATTACCCCAAAATCAATATTTATTAGAGGATAATGGTGAAGCGCACAGCACAACCTTAGCAGGGAGCAGGTGGGCAACCTAAGCACCCGATACAACCTCCTCTGCTTGCTTCCCTTCGCTTTGATATGTGCCGGGCGACAGCATACAAATGCTGTTCGATAGCTAAATTCAATATCCTCACTTTAACGGTAAGGTTTATCCCTTGATCAAATTTGGTCAATAGATTTTCAGAAATATTCAGCCTGACAAAAGTTGAATAAATTGCCATCAAACACGCACACACACGCATATGAGAGTACACACACAATATTTGTTTATAATATTAGCTTGATGGATTTTTTCTATGAAGAGAAAAAGTCAAGATGTTTGTTGCCACTGGATACTGTATTGAATTTATAGTCAAATCACTTTTATTGATTTTGGAATGAAAATCATTATTATATGGAAACATTTATGTACAATGAAAAAGAAATATTAGTTCAGTTTGCTGAGGTCCTTAAATTAAGTTAATAGCAAAATGTACTGCTTTTAAAATTGAGAAATTTAAGAGGGTCGACTCAATTTCACCTTGCCGAACGCTATCCAATTTGGTAATAAAAATTAGTTTTAGCTCATTGCGAACTGGAGAATCGTTGCATGCATTTTGAAATAGCAATTAACTTTAAACAAGCGTGGCCAAGCCAAACATAATTAATTCATTGCGAAGGCAGCCAGAAGTAGCGCTGTAGTCGTGGCCAGCTTGTAGCCAACTATACTTACTCTGGAGCACACAACCACTGACTGCTTTTGCTGAGCTGCTGACACGCCGATAATACTAGCTAGTATTCCGTGTTGCCGCTTGTCGGTTGCCGGATGCGAGTTGCGGTGCTTTCATCACCTTGGTTAATTTGTACGAGGCGAGTTTTCTTTAATAGTGGACTTGGTCTTGTGAGAAAGTGAGTGAAAATGGCTTGGCGCTGTTTCAATTAAAGGACCGCCGTTTCGCATGGCTCACTATAAGGATGAAAGCTGGCAGACAACGTTTAGATATTTACGCGTGTTCTCCATTAAAGCAACATTAATTTACCTTGAGCGCACTTGCCAAGCGGACTACCAAACAATGAGAATTTTTAATGAATTTTGGAATGCCTGCGACTCAAGACCCAATGAAGGAGGCAGACGTTCTCTGCATTAAAGATTGCTTAATTATTTAGCCGGGGAATTATAATAGTGTCTTCGTGAATTTTCCTATTTGGTTTTTTGTTAAGTATTCTGTCACCTATATTTCCAAGTAATCGCTCCCAGAAGTGCTGTAAACACTCTCTACTCATAAAATCGGTATGCATTAAAGAGATGGGAAATAGGCACATTCAACTTTATAAATATTTTCTTGACCAGCTTAGGCTCTCTGTCTGGGTATGCTTACAATTTTGGAATATATCCTGATGCACATTCCCCAACATGCATTTGTAGTTGTTTCTACACTGCATTAGCTTGAACAGCATTCAAACCTTAGAGCTCAAATGAAAAAGCAGACGGAAACTAGGAAGCAGACAATTACAGCATTGATAAGAATATGACAGTATGGACGAAGATTTGCTGCAACAGCAATTTATCAAACATGTAATTCCGACCATGAACCGTAGCCAAGTGAATGCCAGTAAGAAAACAGTCGTAATTAAAGCAAACAACAGGGACGTATAAAGAAACTCTTGAACACACAGACAGAAAAACACTCTGAGCAGTTTCTGCCAGCAACACAAAAAGAGAAGAGTGTTCATCGTATCGCTCGACTCTCGTATTCGGGTGCTAGAGTGAACAGCGAGGCTAGCCGAGGCGTTCAAAGCTTCATTGTCAGCATTTTTGGACAGAGACAGACACAGAGACAGGGAGAGCGCGCGCGAAGGGAGGTTATCGGAGGCAAAGGCAAAGGAGAAAGCAAAACGAAGAACTGTGCGTATGAGCAATTAAATATAATAAAGCGACGCAGATGACATACACAAAAAAACAGACGTAGACCATCCAACATTGGAAACTGTGTCGGAAATTTGCTCGAATGCCTTTGTTAAGCCACGACATCAACAAGGGCCCCATCCTTATTTGGTCCCTATTATATACACATACACACACATATATATAAATATAAAAATATATATGTTTAAATCTGTGCACATGTGTCTATTTGTCATTGTTAGTGCTGTAAAAGTTGAAAGTATTTATTATCCGCTTTATACTGCCAACCGTTGTCAATATTGTTGTGCATTAACATTAAACGCTTATACTCACTTTAAGTTCAACAAATAAAAACAAGTACGAATGTTCTAGCTTTGTGTGATCGACCCGTGGTTACCCTGAACCCTGCAGTTAAAATTATATTCATTTAAAACTATTTCTAGTTTTAAGGAGAAATTGCACACTCAATTTGACTTGGTTATTGAACCTGATGAAGCATGTATATATTTTAAGTCGCTTCCTGCTGCCTGTTAGACACTTTTGCATAACTTTAGTATACCCTTTTTATCAGTTTTCAATGTTATCATAGTATACATAAGTCCCACAATTATGGTGTCCACACGAATTCTATGAATACTCATCAATAAGTCTGACTACAGCCACATAAATAACATAAAAAACAAACAAAAAGCTGTTTTTTAAATATTACATTTCACTTAGTGCCATTAAAAATTAATAGTTATTATCACCTCCAAACATTGTTAAGCTGTTCAAAATTGTGTATTTACTGTTTAAAATGTGGACTTTCCTTTTATGTAATAAAATTAACCAAAAGTTAAAAAATACATGCTGCTTGTCTTCATAAAGTATGAATCTACTATTTTTCTATTCACTATTCAAAAAAGAACTTATGTTCACCATGAGCTGCCATTTGATAATGTTTTTTTAGGCACTGAGTGGGTCTGTTATGCTTTCACTGCAGTGTCTATTTTGTCATTGTCTTTGCCGACGACAATTGAAGAATAGGATTTTGGGCAAAGTACCGAGTACAAATGGACCACACACCCGAAATAAGTCCAAAAAATATCGCCCTTAGAAAGTCCTTAAGCCAACTTTGCAAAAGTCAATCGAGCAGATGTTTGGTGTACGGCTTTTTGGCAATTTCTATGCTACGGCAAAGATGCGGAGGTGCACATGCAAAAACTGTTGTCAACATGAACAGAAGCCACCCGCCCACACCAAAGCGCTGTTTGCGCGTGCGAAAAGTTTGTTCACAGAAAATGTCAGACCATTGTTCAAGATTTTGTGAGTACACTTTGACATTTTGAATGGGAAGTCAATTCAGTGTAATTAAATGCTTCTTGTGTGTTACAATCGGCTAATGTGCTTTAAGGAATTTTTAAGAAAATTCGATAAATTTCTACAGAGTTGTGGATGCATGAAACTGCCTTTGTATATCAGATGTTACATTCTCATTCATTTGAATATACTTGTACGCTTGTCAAGCAATTGTTAGCCATGCATTAAGGAATTATAAAGCCTATGTAATCAAAGCCAAATTGCAAAGTACAGGAGCTTTGTTCCCAGCGGTGGACGCCCATGCAAATGCAGGTCGAGGTAATAAAACTGTACTACAAATAAACTTTAAAAAACTATATAAAAACTATATGTGTACTATAAATGCTTACAACTTTAATGTATGCAGTATGCAACGCTTTAAGCAAAAAATTAAAAATACATAAGCACAGCACGAACGATGCTTAAAATAAGCATCATAATGGAAGCTTACGTGTATGTTATGATTACAGCAAATATTTTTGTACTAAGTACTGTCAAAATACCTGTCCAACACTCAGTGAACTGCTGTGGATTGTGGACTATAGAAAAACGCATGCCAAGCGCCAGCCTAGACAAGGGATATGAAATCATTTATTTCGTGTTTAAAGTTCAAAGTTTACAACATTTCGAACGTGCCTCACGGGACACACAAGGTCAGCTGGGTCGGCGAAGTCGATGGGTTGACAAGGTGCCTCACAGAATTCTGCGGCTCATCAGGCAGCCATCGCGACGATTGTGGAATTTTTCAACCGTTTTGCAACCAGACATCTGCTTTTAGATCAAAGGGTCAACTTGTGGGTGATTTATTTATGCCCAGCGCTGTATTTTAACAGCCAAATTAGGTTTAAAGCTGTGACAGCTGTTAACGCTTCGGTTCGCTTTGCCAAAAAGGTTTTCGCTCAGTTCTACAAGTACAGAGAGCGACCATTTAAAAGCTAATTTAGTCAGTCCATATGCGTGAAACGGTGCCTGGAAGCGAGAAGCGGAATAATAAATGAGTTTATTGATTTATTGAAGGGTTAATTATGAGGGTGCAGACCAAAAAAAAAGAGGATGAGTCCATAAAAAGACTGACACGCTAAGACATTGGAGCGAAAAGTTTTCATATGATTATTATTAAAATATATTCTAATGGACCTTAACATCTTCAATGCGACAACTTGTTCAAAAGTTTGTCAAACTTATTCTGAGATACCGTTAAGTAGATTCGTAAGGAGAAAATGCCGATAATGGCACAACATTTTTAACATTTTAACAAATACCTAAGCTGATTTTTTCCAACAGAATACAAGCATTAAAAAAAGACAAAACGCACTCGTACAAGGACCTCGAGTAGGGGTCAAGAAAAGTTCACAGATTTGTAAGTTGGCCAATTGGTAACTCGACTTACGCTTTATTAGCCCACAATCCACGTCCATTGGCAATCATCGCTGACCGGAACCGTTTCGCTAGATATATGTAAAAGACGATCTGGGTCATAGGAGACAACTCAAAATTAAACTCAACTTTGCATCAAGGGAAGGAAACATAAGCTGGGTAATATTTTGCATAACTAACGCTCTAAGCAAAATCGTTACTTTTTATATTCGCTTCAACGTTCTGTATCCAATTAGCAGCAACTGACGCGTCACATGTTGGCCAACAAATATTGGTTAGCAAAAAGTCAGTACGAAGAACAAACACAAAAAAAAAAAAAAAAATCGGACAGGCAACTTGCACTGGACTGTGTCGAGAAAGGCAAACTTAAAAGAAGTTAAGAGTGCTGTTTCTACAATGTGCATTGTACGAGAATTAAAAATTAGACTGTTGAATAAAATTGCTTGAGTTCGCCCCGTCGCTGTTAACAATAGTTCTCATTTAGATGCCGCAAGTGTTTGAGCTCAGTGAGACTTACGAGGCGGAAAATGAACAAGAGGCGACCAACTCAATTCCGGACGCTGAAGCAGCTGACAAGGCGACTGGGCCAAAGGTTGATTAAGGGGGCACATAATGTGCGATGGCTGATGCCCACTGACCACGCCTATGGCAGCAGCAAACAAGCAATTCGCACTTAAATGGCCATCGAACGGCACTCCGCTTTCTACAATTTAATTTTGTAGTAAATTAAGCAAAGCACAAGTTAAATCAGCCATTTCTGTAAATTTGTGCAAATGATTATCCAGTTCCGAGAACTTAGTTTTCGCCCAGAACTGAGTTCTTGAGTCGACGTCGCCGCAGGCGACTTCCCCACAAAAAACATTGACTTGACTTTATGGGACTTTTTCACATGCTCCCACATTTTCTACGCTGTGCTGTGGTTTTCAGTCGAGTGTCTAGGCTTAGTCTTAATCAGCTACAAATCGTAAAATGTGTGCCCGACAATGACAATAAATACACATACGCCACTTTGTACTCCGTTGAACGCTGTGTGCTGTGTGGCTCGAAGTGTGAGGAATTAAGCTATTAGTGGAATTAAAGGCTTATTAAGCAGCAGTGGACTTTTAAAGCTGCAGTGTCCCATGATGATTGCCTAATCATTTTGTTTGTTATGCTGCTGGACCACAACACCATTCTCAGACAGACACAAAGCAAAGCTCATTTTCAATTTCCTTATAACTTGGCTCTGTCAACCTGAGTATTCATATTGGTCATGGTTGGGTTTTCGAAAATCTTTTGGTCTCTTTCTCTTTAGCTCTCTCTTTCCGTATCTATCAATCTATCTTTGTGTTTTTGTGTGTGTGTTTGCGTTCGTCTGCATTTAATTAACGCCTCAGAGCGGGAGACTCGCTTGGGTAGTCGCCAGCGTCCTACGGTTGCAAGCGCAATTACAGGAAAGTGGCCATTTGCCGTCGCTCTTCCCGCTATATTCATTATTCAGCTTCAATTTCGAAGTTTATTTGCGGGTAATTGCTGTGCAGCAGCGTATAAAAAAGATGGTGGTCTGTAATGAGGGGATTTTTTGTTGTGCTGTACAGACGTACTTATTGGATCCTTTAAGGATTGTTTTGTTTTCCTTTAAGGCCCTTCAGTGTCACTACCACCAAATTGTCCCACCCTCCACCCGCGAATGCTGTGCTGACACTGCATTTCAGACATTCATTGTAATTGCTTGTCGGACAAATTAATGCGATTATTTTTACGTGGCGAAAATAATCCGTCCGTAAGCTCATTTGACAGCTTCACGCTCATCCACAGCAGAATGCGATTCTGCGCCAAGTTCTGTCAGAGCCTCACGCATCCCCCTCCCCATATCTCAAATACGTTCGGCTGCCTTTTTTCTACCTTTTCCTATCAAAATGAGTATTTAATTTACCACATGCACTGCACTCCAGTAGCTTATTAAATGCTTTTTAATTATATTCGGTTCTATCAGAAATGAACTCACTAACTAGAAAGATAATAAATAAATACAATACATCATTTTGCTAAAATGCCAAACAGTGCAATTTTTCAAAATTCGTTTGAAAGACAGCTCTGACAGCTAAATCGTAAAAAATGTATTTAGTAATTAAAAGCAGAAAATGAAAGCTAAAAGCAATGAATTTTAAATGAGTTGAGCACACATATCTGCACATATTGAGCAAATATTGGCTCAACTAACTTGCTAATTCGCAGCTGTACACAAATACACACAACGGTTGCAGTTCTTTGAGCCTAGACAAAGATACGTGCGCCATGCCAGGGGCCAATGTTGAGAATTAATGTCGAATGAACTGACGTGTGCCAACTGTTTGCAGTCGTTGTCCTTAGAAGCAATTCCTTTGAGCTAAGCGCAAAGTGAGACAAGACGAAGGTACATTTTTTTGCTATTAATTTGTGTAAAAGCAAACAGCAGAGATTGCTAAGGATACCAAAAAGCATGATTATGTCAATAACAGACAAAGACCTGATCTGAGCTTTGCTATGCTGAAATAACGTGAGTAAAAGTTAGGTGAGGTGAGGTTAACTGGGGTAAAGACGGCGAAAAATGATTGAAGGAACCCCTTATGTGAAATCAAACACCCGGGGACATTAAGCTCGTGTGTGCATACATAATTGACGTTGAATGCGTATTCACTTTAATCTTTCCTGCTATTTGTTTGGCATCCAACTCTTGGAGTTTCTATTTGGTAATGAATGATTTACAATTGTTGCAACAGAGCCGGAGCCCACTTCATTATTTGACTTTGCATTTGATCCCCAGAGTCTAATGTATTCCAAATACATATATACACAGCTTAGCTGCTCATAATTCATGGGTGTCCCACATATATTCGAGGCGAGTGCTTCGCTTTCTGCCACTGAAGTCGTTCTTGTACAAAATCATATAAATCAAAGCAAAAAGCACTGACATAAATGCTTTATTCATTAATAACGTAAATGCAGCCATGAGTTTTCAGCAAAACGTGCGACACAGGACCAGAGCCAATAACAGAACCAAACCAAGTTTTACTTGCCATCAGAGTCCCCGGTCCTTGGCCACTGACAGCTTCCATTTGACTTGTCCTGCGTATCATTCTGTGTTTTTTTTTTTATCAACTTCATCATCGCATTTCGTATGACTGATTAATTGAACCAAATTCAATATTCACAATTGAATTTGTTTGCTGGCTCGCTGCGTTTTACTTTGCATTGTTCACGGCATTCACAATGTCCCGAATCCGATTAACTCCTTCGGATCGGTTATGTTGTTGCTGTTGCTTTTGTTGTTGCTGTTGCTGTTGCTGTTCAGCTGGCTGTGACTGGCTGAGAGAGCGAAACGAAAGGATTTAAAAACTCGCATATTTTTAACAGTCATCCGCCGGAAATGTGTTTGCCACCCAAAGAAATTTATAAAGGAACAATTTAATTTAAACCCAACAGCTCACATCCCAATAAATCCATATTCGGCCTGCAGCTGAAGCTCAACCGATTTCTTTGGATACATTTCAGCCGAGTGGGTTTTTATGTTCCCCGTTTGCGTACGGAAAACAATTGGCAAAACAATTTATTTGCAACAGACGTACGCACTTCACCGGTTTAATTTCTGGCTGCGACATGACTTACAATCACAAAAGAAATGACTAAAATTTAAAACGTTTCTTTGACTTTCATTTGCAATGGAAAATACATAAATATTATACATCTAAAAAAAATGCTTTTCAGCTTTGAAATTAATTTAATTTGTATTTTATTAATTGATTGACACGAAATTAAATTCAATTCCAAATCATAACATATGTTAAGAAGTACTTTTACAAGTGAATGCTTATGAGTGCGCTCAAATTAATTAATTTTAATTCGCATTCATGGTCGCCCAAAAATAATAATTATTGTTATTACTATATTTATTTTTAGCTGGAAAGGAAAATGTATCTGTGGCACGCCGAATGTTAAATGCACTTGTTGACCGATGTCAACCAACATGAAGGTGTCTTGTTTTTCTCAAATGATGGAAAGAATTTAAAAACAATTCAACCAAAATACACTTGAGCATACATCGCTAGAAGCCAACACATGGATGAATTACAAGCAATCAGCAATATAAGCGCCAAGTGTCTGTGTTAAGCTGTAATTAAATTTTAATTACATATTTGCCCGTATAATATAGACATAAATCACACTCAAATGCATATACTCACTCAGGGCTGGACACTTTTACAATATAATGCGTGTGTATGTGGCATACAGAGGACTGTGAATCCTGACAGATAATATTGGAATGATTGGCAATTCGGTAATGATGGCCTCATTGAAATTCGTTGGAAGCGCAACAGGATAACGGATGAAGGACACTGGATGAAGCAGTGAACAAACATTTGCGTGCACAATAAATCAAAACGATCCAATAACTTTTTCGAACGTGCATTTAAGTAGCGCTCAGTCATATGGAAAAGATTGGGCCAAAATGCTGTAAAACATTGTTTAAACAACTTGTTGGCTGTCTCAAAGATGTGGAAAAAATATATATAAAATCGATGGGATTGGGGAATCGGAGAGTTGATATGCCATTTTTAAAACGAGCGAATTAAACTGACGATATTTTTGTAAATAGCTTTCACGTTTTTGTTGTTATTGTTGTGTTGTCTACTCACATATACAAGGATGAAAAGCTTAGGCAGCTATGTGCACAGGTAAAATAAAGCCAAATCAAAAATGTGCTGTTCCTCGCACATCCGTTGCCAACTTGTGCATACGTTTCCCAGTCCATACTATTCCCAACCCCAGCCTCATTCCCACCACTGTCCCTATTCACAATCCCAGTACAGTATTGCGCAAGGTCGTAAAATTACAACTGCGCCACTTTTGGCTTTTACGGTGCCATAAATCGAAACAAAAGTGTCGTTTAGCCATCGAGAGCGAAAGTCAAAAAATGAAATGAAAAGAAAATTCTGGAAAAAGAACAGAATTCAGAATGCCATTTTTACCCAGTGAAAGCCAAAATTTGAGCCTATCTTAATCTAGCGCAGATATGAGAGCTGAATTGCGAGTATCGGACTCGCAGGCGCAGCGGTTACAATTAAATCACTAAAGCAAAAAGAGAATGCACTTGGCTATTATGGAATCCCGGGCAGTGGGAAGCAGTTCGAAAGCGGCTGCAATCAAAGTAATCTTTATTCTCAGATATATTTCACGTTGTGGTCGAGGGTGGCGTAATTAAATTAAGCCAAAGCCAAACCAAATTGGCTTAAACACCACCAGCCAGACCCAACAGACCCACCACATTTCTGCCACTATCCGCCACCAGAAGCCTTTCGGTTTTTGGTCACAGCTACACCAGCACTTAATTACTTTTGATACGTGACAATTTAATCCTTTGCCACTACGCAACCGAAAATCGATGTGAAAAACCACTGCAGAGTCATGCAGCTGACACATACACACTCACACACACACACATATATAGATATAACTATATATATTAATATATATACTAATTTGAAATGCAATCGAAGCAATTTAACGGTCAATTTCTCTATTTGGCAAAGTTTCCCAATTTCGGGTACAATTACGGATTATTAAATAAACTCGTGTTTGCATCCAAAGATGTATGTCAAAAATAGATAAAATCATTTACCCAGCTAAAGTTTAATGGATAGGAAAAGCTTATGCAATTAGAAACATTTTTAATTTACATGAACATTATTTGCGACTTTATGAACTATTCAAATTCTTTGTCAGCAAGAAAAATGCGAGTCGATCAAGCCAAGCCTTGTTGACTTTCTCTTTTTTTTTCAAAATATTAAATAAAATAAAAAAGATTTTATTGTGTGATAATGTGCTTTTAATTTTCTTGTTTCGTTTTTTTTTTTCATCTGCATTTTTCTGTCATAGCATTTATTCCCTTTATTCTGAAGTTAATGGCACAGGGACGGGGTGGCGGGTTAATGCTTAACGCCTCGCCTCTGCCGACGACAATCACAATGACGAAGGTCGTCTATAAGGCAAAGCGTTTTTGTTTAATCACTGCGCTATTATTAATCATTCAATTGTGTTCCCAAAGCAATTATGTTAATGCGCAGCACATTTTTAATTAACCAAAACTCACGCACACAAACGTAAAGGAGCAAATGAATTTGCACACACGCACATGCGTAATAACATTCACACTGAGCCATGCACCCATTAAAAAACCACACAGAAACATCCAAACTGAATGTGGGTTAAAGTGTTTACGGCGGAGTGGGCCATAAAGGAGTAGGCCGTGTGTATTATAAGCAGGTTAGGTGCTTCAAATTCTATTGTTCCACTTTTGCATTGATACTCCAGCGCGATGACAAAAGATCCATTAAGTAAGACCATTTTAAAACGGTTAATTAGCATGCAACAATATAATTTCCTTATTCAGAATGTCGGCATACATTTTCAGCTCAGAGTACATGTGAAAATCTAAATTGAATACAAGCTCATCAAAGACTGATTATAAAAAATATGCGTGATTGCTAAAAACAAAACTTGCAGCCCTGCTCACATTTGGGTGCAAAACTTGTTAAAAATAAATTTAACAATAAAACTATAATATATTTAAAAGCTGGGTTCAGTGTATATCGCACAGTAATCTTACTTGTTTTATTATCAATATGTAAAAAAAAAAAAAAAAAACCACTTAATTATATGAACAAACCGTGTGGTATCTTTACTTATTGCTGTTATGGCTGCAATTGTTGGGGTACAAACTTCTGAGTGTTTTTTAGAATTCTTATCATTTGAATGTGGAAATGTTAATTTTGTCCCGTATCTGCGATAACTTTTAAGTGAATTTCATATAAAAGAGCAAACTTTTCACATAAAAGGTACTTGAGTCCCGCACACATTTAACGAGCTGCACACACTCCCCCCGCCTCCCACATTTATATGCACATTTACATATTTGCGGAAACATAATTGTCTGTGCCACAACGTTGTGTCTGACTCTGAGGGTGAGGACAGTCTTTCGTTGTCCGTATTACAATTTCCCAACTTAACTTTGGTTCAGAGTCAGAACTGTGCTGCTTGCCCATTTCGGAGGAAAGTGCAAAGTAAGTACATTTTCAAATGCAAATGAATCCCGCTGTCATATTAATTCTATTGTCACTGCTTTTCTGCTTTATTATTATAATTATCCATTCTCGGTCAGCTCACAAACTGACATATCTCATTGCATCATTGGAGAAATAAAGCAATTTGCATAAATAATGGTTCAGTTGCTAATTGGAATTCGATAATTGAAAGTTGAATCTTTCACAGATTTGTATTTGGTTGAGAGACATAAAGCATAAATCTTCTTCTAAATTCAGTTAATTTATCCCAATCACATTCAACGTCAATCAATGGAGTAGTGCGCATTTGAGAGCACACAAAAATTTAGATTAAAAATGTGAAGATACAATGGCTTGCTGTGCAATCTTTTGCCAAAGTAATGCATAAATGCAAAACAAGTTCACACGTTTGCAACCCCGAAATGCGGAAGCTTGCACCGGGTGAGTCGGACATGTGTGCAAAACATGTTTGCATCTAAATTGCAGATACAAACACAGGTGCCACAAAGTCCCCGGCATTTCAACTTAAAGGGACAATCGATTTTCGATTATCGTTTGGGGCGCCTCAGCTACCCAGCAAGAAACTGCAATGCCAACTTGATTGTGGACACCGAACAAGTCTGAGATGCCTCAACAAACTTACACACAAGCACAAGAAAATCACACTGAAATTAGGGGCGGAGGTGTGGCGCTGTGTGTGTAGTTAGGCAACGACTCTATGTATGTTATTCCAAGATAAATTTAAGAGGTGAATAGGTGACTAGCTGGCTGTAAATGCAACACACTTAAATTGTGCATAACAACATCAAATGATTCCATTCGACTCACTTATTTATGCATTTGTCAAAACAAATAAATAATGCTGATAAATTCGAAATGCACTTTGAATTTGTGTTAAAACAGTGTGTGCTACAAACGTCTTCAATTGGCCAAGTACCAAAACGTTTGCATGTCATTGAGACACACACATAGATTGAAAATATATATAAACAGAGAAAATTAAATTTTAGCTCTCATCGTACGTGACCTGTATATAAAGCAGAGATATCTATATTTCTGTGGATATGTACAGGCCTTACGCAGGTATTCAGTTAATGACAGATTTGGGATTGCAGAGTCACGTGACAATGTGCGAAAACGTCTTTAAGCCGTAATGGCCTATGGTCCACAGTGATGGAAAATGTGTGAGTCTACGGATACCGGATAGAATTTAAATTCAAATTTAAAGAAACAGTTGATAGAAAGGAATATATATTTGCTTACTTTTTTTTTTGTTTTTTTATTTGCTTAGCAGTCAAAATAACGAATGCTGTGCGGCCAAAACAAAGTCAATAAACTGTTTCATTCATGAATATAGGAAATGCTGATGTTGGAATCAGACTGTTAATCATTAAAAGAGGAAAATCGGATTGAAATTCTGATTGGTTAACTTAAAAATAAGCTACAAAATCATGAAATACCATAAGTCGCTTGAGTTCAAAAACGTATTAATAAAAACCAACAACTTCAAGTGTAATTAAGCACTGTGTCGTATCGTATTATTATAATATGGTATATGTAAAGTTGTCGAGTAATGTGTTTGCTCACATACTGTGTTTACGCTTAGAATGTACTTTGGTGCCACATACATATTGAATAAATTATTGCTGGTGTCTCTTTTGCTTTATGCTTTTGAATACGCGCTGAGTTCTCAGTGTGAATCTTTATATAACATTGTTTGAGCATCACAAGCGAGGCAGTGGTCTGTATTTTAATCATAGTTCTTTGTGTGGCAAGGACGCACGCATCATTTTAATGACACAAAGTCGCTAAGAATACGCACTTTGCCTGGATTCATCTCTCTCCATCTCCATTTCTGTGTCGTGCCATGCATAAAAACCGAATACTGTCTACCACTGCCACCTAGACTGGATTTGCGACCTATTTGTGCCAAATGCAAATAGATTCTGTTCTTAACAACTTTTTGCATTTGGTATGCAAAAGCTGCAACGGCATCCAATGACGATGAATGTGGAACGAACGCATGCGATACGCATTTTCGGGCGTGCAACAGAAACTTGGCAAACATGGAATGCGAGGCCGATTTGCCAGGCTCAACTTCTCGGTGGACATGCTAATTGATGTTGTGCCTTTTCTCATTTGCTCAGCAAATATTTGCACACATCCAAACTGTGCATGTGCAATCCCCAACTTCACCTTTAGCTAGAGAAAACACTTTACACAAAAGTAACAGCTAATTAGCTGTTAGCAGCGTTAACATGGGTAAAGAATCATCTAATGTCTGTATTAATTTCAGAACACAATTGTTTTATTAAACTTGCAAGCATCGCCTTAATTCGTTATTCATAGTTAACTCACTTCTATTTAAATATGCGAAATGAAATACCCAACGGTAAACTGCAATTACATGTTTGATAAGATATTTCCAACTTGATTAATTAATCATTTATAGCCTATCCGTTTACATGTTGCGCATATATCCAGCTTCGAATGGAATAATGTGTTAATGAACATATTTGATCACATCCACATGTATGTATATAGTGTACATACATATATACATATCCATCGGTAATTACAGCATGTTCAGAAATAGATACGGAACGAATAGTCTCATGCGATAATTAACTTGAAGCAGCAGAGGCAACAACTCGAATTATGCACGGATTCCGATTCGTTGGCAGAGCAAGGCAAGGCTAGGAATGGTGTGGCGCCACCACGAAATTAATAGACTTTGACGCTGATGCCGCAAGAGCTCAATTTGAAAGCTGCTTCCCAAGTGAGACGCAGCCTGCATAAATTTGGAAGATTGAGCACAAAAATAATGTTGCTTCTGAGCGTAATAACAAAATGAACTAATTTGTTATAGAAATCAAGTTGCCATTTTGCTTGGCCATTCCGCTGTCATATCCAATATTAAATCAGTTATGTTTGGTTTAACAATAATAGTCCGTTCTCTGAATTGAAATGGAAATGGGCGACACACCCACAAAGATCCACAAGCACACACACATGGCCACAGACAATATAGTAATTGGTATACAAACAAACAACAAAATGTGCTTATGTGATGTTCCATAAAAGTAAAGGCAAAAATTTGAAATTAAACAAAATCCATGGGACTGGTAGATACTCTACCAAAAAATTACATACACATTTTGACTTTTGTTTTCTGCCTAAACATGACTTTATGTTATTTACGATTAGGGGGAAAAGAAGAGAGAAAACTTCTCAATAGTTAACAAGTAATCATGTCTCAATAGCATATACCTAAGTCCAATGGCTATCTTATCCTGTAAGTTCAGCACTTGTCCTCATAAGTATTATACCCTTTCATATAAATTTTATCGGATGAGGGCATACAAATGCTGAGCAAGGACTGAGCTAAGGATTAAATTGCCTTTGGTACTGTCGCTATAAAAGTGGCATAAGAAATACGAAAGTCTACTGAAAACGAGCTCGTAAGCGAATCGGAAGCGACCGCCTCGTCATTAGGAGAGAAAATTGTTTTTCAAAACGTAAATCGGGGACAAAATGACCAGAAGCCTGCGGCATGTCAACGCAACAATGTCCCAAATAGATAGACAAACAGCCTCTCTAACAAGAATCCGATGAACCAACAACCAATGGGGCAAGGGGGCGGTTTGGGGGGGTTATCTGTAACCTGCTGCTTAATGGTGGCATTGTTGCTGGTGGTTGGTGGTTCCGTTGCGGTAATCGTATTTATTTTTGGTCTTTGGGGTTTTCAAATGCATTCGACTGAAAAATATTCTTTAAACTTGTTTCGGTCGTTTGGTTGCCAGATACATATATAAAATTAGCTTTGAACTTCTATGAAGTATAGGTTATTTTGATATGCACACATGAAATGCTTATAAAATTATAAACCTTCCTTTTTTGCTTTTACTGTATTGCAATGTTCTCAACTGTAAAAATACATGAATAAGTTTTATTTTAATAAATTTCCCAAGGTGCTTGTTATTGAACAAACTCCACTTTTGAAACAGTGTGCTTAAGTTTTACATTTTTATGCAATCGCAATGTCAAAGTTCCGAAGATCCCCCTTGAAACTAATTTTGGACTCAATTTGACAGTTTACAGAATGCGACAATTTTTATTCATTTCATAAAGTTTGCAGTCACCTGCTCATGTGTGCTTACAAAGTATATATGTGTGCTTATATACACCTACAGCCTTCTAAAGCTTGCTTCTTGCTCCTTTTATATGTGCCAAATATATATGTTTATATATAGTATATGGGTACATATAAAGGCGACAGTCGTGAGCAGCCGCCTCGTTTGCAGGGGCAAATTGAAAAGGCAAACGACAGTTGAGAAAAGCAAAGCGATTTCATTAAAGCTTTTGAAATATTAAAGCGCATTCAATGAGTGCGAGTGGGTGTGTGTGGGTGTGTGCAAGTGTGCAAGTGTGCGAGTGTGCGAGTTTGTGAGTGTTTGAATGTGTGACTCAGTGGTTGCGACATTTCGCACCACCAATACAGCTACCGGTCGTGTCAGTTGAAGGTGATGTTTATTTGTTTGTCGTTCTTGTTGAGCGTGTGTGTGTGTGTGTGTGTGTGTCTGCATGTGCGAGGGCGTGTTTCGCATCTTTAGTACCTTCCTGTTACTACTGTCCTGTTGTTGTAGCTGGAGTCATCTTTTATTTCATTTTGTCTCATAAGTGTCAAAGCATGAATCGGACAATACTATTTAAATTCTGTATGCAAATGTTCAAATCGACACACACACACATATATGTATCTACACAGAAAGAGAGAGAGAGAGAGAGAGAGAGATAGACAGAAATATCAACGCACTGATGGAAAATGTTTTATCCTGCCCAGTCATTGCATTCGGCAATAAAATAAAAGCCAAAAAGTTTCAATAAGTAATTTAAGCAAAGAGCGTCTCGCAAAATATGAACACAACGCAAGCAACTGCAAAGGAGACCTTCTGAGTTCTTTGCCAGTCCATCTTTCTTCCACTGTATGGAAATGACCGAGGTCTAGGAATAATTCATTTAAGTTATTATTTATTTCAATCGTTTTTCATGTGACTGCAATGACATCTTTATTGCACTTTTAAGGTAAGTTGGTGATTTTTAAGGCCTACGTTTTGCCTCCAAAAATAAATTTTAATATTACTGAAAAAAGTGTTGTTTTAAATGTACCGAAAAAAAACGGAAAACAACAATTTTTTTTTAAATGACCCATGGTCATATAACTTTCATTTACAGGAAATAACATATTAAATCAAATATAATAAATGGCTTCAAAAATACATTTAGAATTTCCTTGCAAAAAAAGGTTAACAAGAATTTTAAAATGGAATAATTTACCAATACGAGCAATTTTCAATATGATATCGTTACCAGAGTGTCTGCAATTTGTATGTGTTTGATACGACCAGCATCAATCAGTTTTCGTATGGTTGCCCAAATGAGTAATTGCAGCGCTGATATGCCAATTTACTGGCAGTAGTTGTAATCCGTATACGGGTATTAAGTGCATATAAATGGCATTCATTTGGTAGGTGACTGTTGGCTTATTCGTATTGGCCACTTGCTGTGCTTGTTGTCAGCTTTAAATTTCATTAATTTTACGCATAGTCTGGTTTACAGTTTGGCGAGCAGAGGACACAAAAACAATTCGGCACTGTCAATATTTTGGCGACGGCTGTTGCAATACTCCTTCCGGCTCCCAATGTAAGTGCACGGCAGCAACAATATGTTGTAATGGAAAACAAACACAAATGTTGGGGGAGTCTTGCCCGTTCAGCTGCAAGTGAAAACAACATGAAAACCAATAATAAAAACAACAAGGCAAGACGGCTAAGTCAAGCCGAGCTATGCACACCCTTGCAGGCCAGAGTCACATTGCCTGCAACCAAATTTGCCCATAATTTAGGGAAACCCACCAATTGTTTCTTTGAAACTAAAATTGATTGAAATATTAGTTCGATGTTAGGAATTTGGTAACATGCCAACCTCGTGAACTTTATTTGAAAACAATAAGTTCTCAAGAAAACGACTCACATTGAATTTTAAAAAACACCCCTAAAATGAAAATCACTCTAAAAATCTTCTGTTCTTAATAAATTATTTCTAAATTTACAAAAAGGAAAATTTCTCAAAATTAGAAACTGCATATATTTTCTATGTTGTTTATATTCCTTAACAGACAATATTTATAAAGCGACGAAATGCAAAAATTTACCAAAAAACAAAAAGCATCTGTGAAATTTAGAAAATAATTTGAAAAAGAACACAAACATTTAAAAATATATTTTCTGAATTATAAGGTAACTTACGGTTAGCGCCGAAAGAGCAATTTTTATAATGATCTAGTTGACATAGATATAGACAGACAGACGGACATGGGTATATTGACTCGGCTTGTAATGCTTGTGACATCTTCTAGGGCAAAAGACGGCTCCTTCAATACGTTACAAACTTCACGACAAAATTGTACTAACCTCAGTATTCAGTACGAACAGGCAAACAATCAGCTGACAACGAATCGAGCCATCTCCATAGACAACGACTACGCGACGACCACTTCTCACTAGTCCACCAACCACCAAATGCTGCGTCCTGGCCAGCAACAAAAGCAACAAAAGCTTGCTAAACCAAAGAGAACTGCGGCGTGGCAAAACCGCGACCGCAGTTCTCTCATTGTATTCGTTTTTTGGTATTTGCAACGCAAAAAATCGACAATGCCAGCGCCATATGGATTTGTTAAAGCGAAGAAATCGAGGAGCGCAAATCAGAAAGTCGTGATACCAAAACTGTTTGGCTTTTATTAGTTTCTGAGCCTTGAGATGCTTTTAATTAACGCCGCCAATGAGTGCAGTGAGTCAGTTGCAGGCAGCAGGCAGCAGGCAGCTGCTTGCCAAACCAACCAAATCGTTTACGCCTCCTTGCATTCTTCTGCAATTAGTGCGATGATAAGATAACCTCAAAAAGTTTCTTCTGACAAAGCACACTTCCAGACTTGTCGACAACTTCAGTTTGTGTGTGCGGAAGCTTGAGCAAAAATCCCAGCTGAATTTGAATGCCCGACAATCAAATAAAGTGTGTCTTATAAGAATCAAAAAGTCACTTTTTTTGGCAAAAAGCTTTTTATATGTCAATCAGCTTAGCTAGATTAAAATCAGAAACATAGAACTTCAACAAACATTTTCAAAAGTAATTTATGCACTTCAACTTATGTTGAGTTGTTTATACATTATGTTTTAGCATACAACAAGAAAACTTGAGAAAAGTTGCGAAGAAAAAAGTGAAAAATCTATTTGCTTTTGCATTTAAATAGAAAATATTTGTACCTATTGAAAAGTTGTTTTTTCCTAACAGAGTAAAACGTTAGATTGTTTGCATGACTTCTGCTCATTGATGTTTCTAGTTGGTTTTGTCAATGATTGACATTGTGATTAATCTGGTATTGAACATTTCTATGTATGTATTTACTAACTGATACTCCAGTCAGACAAACTCATTCGTCCGTGTGTTTAGTCACTAATGTTTTGGCAATGTGAAGATGCACCAAGTGTTTACGTTTAATTCGTTTAAATACACGACATGTTTATTTTAAAAATAAAAAACCCACTTATGATACCCTGTTTCCATTCGAAGTCATACATGAGTTTGGACGCCAACTCTAAGAATATTCATTTTTGTTTAGAATCCACAGTCGAGCCGAACAAATTTGTTTAGATGTGCAGTAAGTTGGTTTGTCGCTCTAATAAATGTGTCAACAGCTGAAATGAGCAGTTCCCATATATGTGCAACATGAGGCACAGGGTATTATAAAAATGTTATCTCGCATATTTGCACAACGAAATGACTTGCGTGTTCCTCGAAAACGAGACTTTCCTTATTCAATTAAATGTTTTTGACAGCCAAAAACAAAATTGATTTAAATGTATGATATTTTCTCATGCAAATATTCGATCCGTTTTGTGTTTGAATTTATAAATAAAATAGCTGCAACTTTTTAATTTACAAATTACGTTGTTATTGCTGGTTAATTTATGTACGACACATTTTTTAATAAGTAAGTTTCTGAAAAAAAAACTTTTGTGCTTACACATTTTTAATATGTACACTGTATATGATTTATGTTACATAAACAAATATGAATAAAGGTTAAGAGTGATTTTGTGTTTCAGTTTCATTTCAGAAAAACAAATTACCTCTGCGTATGTCTTGACTTCAACAAAATATCTAGTCTACAAGACAAACAGAAGTAGACTCTATTTGCACAGGGTAAATAATAAAATCGAATGAATATTTTGATATATTAATGTTTTGAATCAACATTTGAGAGTTTCGCTTAAATTTCAAAGTGCAGCCCTTGATGACATTTCACCATCTGTTGAAAATCGAAATCTGCACATGTTACACAACTGTTCATCGTAGGGGAACGCAAACAAAAGCGAAACAGCACAACGGTTGAATTCGACACCCATATTTTATTTGCTCGAGGGAAATTTAGCCAATACCGCAACCCAATTTGTGTCACGATTGCGAGCACATACTAACTAGTACGGCAAATTTCCCACCCGAGACAAGAATCGTAGCGGTGCACAAAGTGTTAACAAAAAAAAAACAAATATATTTGTGTATTTAAAATAGTTTAGAAACAGTGAATTTTGTTATGACGAATTATTTCTATTAGCAGGTGCTCCCTTACAGGCAACACTTACGTATGCAGGTGAGATTAATAATATTTAGTTGCAAGACTCCGTTTGAGTTACTGGAGCCCATGCCTGGCCATGGTGTCCGTTATCCACTGCACATAGTCAGCCACATTAGTGTAAATACCCGGCAGGCTGACCTCGCCGCAGGAATTGACACCCTGGCTAACAACGCCGAATAATACCATGCGCAGTTTATACTCGTCCAGGTAAAGGGCGGGTGCCTGTAGGGGCCCGCCAGAGTCACCCTTGCACGAGTCCTGCAGATCTCCGCCGCCCACACACAGTTGAGAGTGGAAGAACTCGCGGCGATAGGCCCGCATACAGTCAGTACGGCTCTGGAGCGGCACGCTCGCCTGCAGCAGCACATCCGAGGTGGAGCCTTTCTCGGTGGTGCCCCAGCCAGTGACAAAGTAATTGGACATTGATTCTGATTGTCGCTTCAATTCATCGCTGACCGGCAAGCAAATGGGTTTAATGTGCTCTGCAAAAGGATTTCTTCATAGTGATGGCCAAGGATAATGTTGTTGCTTGAACTTACTCTGGAATTCAATGGTTCTATTCAGACGCAGCAGGGCAATGTCATTGATAATGCGCTTGGTGTCGTATTTCTCATGCATAATCATCTTTTCAATGCCCACATCCACCACTGGCGGTGCGCACTTCTCCCTGCGTCCCAGCTTTCGGCAGTCCTTCTCCGTGGAAATGCGATGTTCGCCTAAACGAACTTCATAGCTGAAACAACGAAATAATTAAATTTATCTGTCTAAGTGAACTCGAATATATAACCATAATCGATTGTCTGTCGAAGCTGAGCAATATATTCTCTTCTTATCTTGAATCCTAATTTTGTCGAATTCAGCGTAATACAAAACAAGATTTTGTAATTGTAATAATCATCAAAAGATCACAAAAATGCAAATAATGCTTGAAATCCAAAATTTTAGTTTTAACAAGTAACTATCAACAGTAATCTACCATATCATATAAGAAAAAGGTAAACATGAAACCATGTGTCCTTCTTGATGGAGTTACCCAGTTTAAGTTGAAGTTTTTCAAAATAAATAAGCATTTAATATTGATTTTAGCTCATACTCACAGCGCATCCTCATGTCCACTTACGCAATGAGCGGCAGTCAGAACGTAACCTAAATGCAATATTGCGATTGGGCATAAGTAATGAATCCACTTCGATGAAAAAGATAAACTCACGGTTCGAGATGAGAGTGCCGCCGCAAAGGTAACGAGACGAGTCAATGCTGTGGTAGTTGAGCAAGACCATCCAGGGCCTGGAGGAGAGCTGAACCTCATAGCCATTGGCCACGCGCTGATTGAGAATGGAGCCGCAGCTGAAGTTGGGACTCGTAAACACCTCCATAACCTTGGAGTTGTGCTGGATTTGGGGCAACAGACAGCAAAAGTGGCGCTACACGATTTGTCATTTGATTAAATTCAGCTTCAATTGAATTTCATTTTACTAATTACCACTGAATTGAATGCGCCGCAGTTCGACTTCTGCAAAAAGTTGGCAAGGTCCGGTGTTATAAGTTCCCCAGTTTCTTTGGCGGTCAAGAGACGCTGCTCGATGTCCATGCAGGAGGACAATGGCATGCACTGGCCACGCTCTCCACTGAAGGTTTGACATTCGTCGCCGTATGCTACACGCATGCATGTATATATATATATATATATATATAGATATGTACACAAGTAATTAGTTAACAAGCCAAACGAGTCGACTCATGGGAAAATTTCTTTCTCACCTGCTCGTGCGGATCGAGCGGCAAACAGGCAGGCGACGGCGACGGCGACGAGGAAAGAGCAACGAAATATCATCTTATTGCCAATGCTAAGAAAAACCGAGCACTGATCAAGCACAGCTTTTTGACTGACTATCAACACACTCAATAGACGCTTCAAGTGTTACTGCGAGCACTGCGCTCAAAACACACTATTTTATACGAATAAATTGCTTAAGATTGCTCGCTCGCTCAGCCAGGTTGAAATCTCAGCTCAGCTGATGCCGTACGTCGGAGTTCTCAATGAATGCTCGCCGTGTGATTTGGGTTTTCCCCCCTAAAACACTTTCTTTCAAACTGTAGTTTAGTAGCACAAATAAACCGATTTGTATTTGTTAATAATATTGCAATTCATTTACACAGTATTGCGTTTAATTGTATTTATAAACGATCAACTGAAAAACCAATCGTAATCAGTTCATTTTCATGTAAAGTACGCACTTTAATACATAGAGAGTTGTTTTTCGAGCTTATCAAGCTGAAACTCTCAGCTTGGCTGGATGCTCTCTTCTTCACTCAACACCAGAATGTTAAAGCATTGCTTTCACTGTTCACAATACGACAGAACCGACGATTGAATATACTATAATTTGGTTAAATATATGTTTAGAGATACGTTTAAGCCTGTTATTATTATTATACATTTTATAAAAGTAATACCCCCAGAGAAATATTAGAGCTGCTTACTGATCATACATTCATCATTCATCAAGCAGTTGATGAAGAATTATGATAAAAAGAACTATCAAATATAAGTAAAACTAGAAATTCAATTTCGCAAATAATTAAAAAATATTTTTTCCCAGTAGCTGGAAAATATTGAAAATTCTAACAAGAGCATTTAACAAACATTTTATTTATAGTATTAAGCAGACAATAGGGGCGTTAAAACGACATACCTATTTTAAGATTTGCGCTAATCAATCTATATACATATCTAGCTATCTTTGTTTGCATGCGCACGTGTGTCAATCGACACGCTGACCCCTGCAAAATTTTGACGCGTTTCTGTCTGGCCACAACTGCGACGCTCAAAAAAACCCCAAACGCTGTTTTTTGTCGATTTGACGCCTCTGCATGCTTTTATGGTCATCACCAGCAATATTTTACAGATAACACACACATATATATATATATATATATATATACAGAGAGATATTTGAGATAACCAATTTTTCTGTATTTTATTGTTCATCGCACATCAGCAGGTCAATTGTACAATTGATTGCAGATTACTCCACCATTTCTGTAGGTATTTAGTTGGGTAAATTAAAAATGTACTTTTATAACAGTAAATTATAACAAGGCTATTTAATGGCTATTTAATAAATATCAGACATGGATCAACAACAAAAAATAATAATCATTTCTATAGTCATACATATATATTTCTATATACGCTTTATATGTGTATTAAATTAAAACTTTTTACTTAGATTGTTAACTTTTATATTAAGAGTTAATTATAAGAAGTCAACGGCTGCTCTTTTTTTGCTTTCATTTAGGGATGGGCAGAACAATCTCAACGTTCTGCCGTCTATATTTGCCAATGGTTCTTTGCGGTCGGTGTGGATTGGATAATTTACATGATTTCTTCGTTTTCTGTATATTAAGGAGATGAAAATAGCAATAGATCAATATCAATCAATTCTTGAAATGTTCATTTTGCTTTAAAGTTGGAGAAATAAATGGGTTAGTTATGAAGAGATAGAAAGTTAAAGCAAGATAGAGAGCCAGAAGGAAAGAAGCCAAAAACCCAATTAAACTTAATTTGAGGTGAAAGAAAAACAAGGCATAAGCAAAGCAGTTAGTAAGTAAATAGTAATAGTAATATGATCGCATACATCGTTGCATTATCATTTTCGATCACATCCAAATTAACTTGATAATATACAAATAAAAACATTATATACAAAATACATATATAATACTATTAACATATCCAAAAATACATAAATTGTTCTATCGCACACGTCGCTTGGTTATCAACAACACAGCTCGGATCTATGGCTAACAATTATAATAAGTTAAAGTACACTGTTGAAATTCGCTTGCATTTTAATCACCAATGAGAGCTGAGGAGCACGTGGCCCACAACGCCGGCTGATCTTGAACTTGCAACGAGCAACGTGGCGATTAATTTAATCATATAATAACATATATGAAGATTGTGTGAGCCTTTGCAGAAATGTTCTAGGCCTACTTTTGGTTAGTGTGTTTATTTTTTTGGTGCTGATGGTGGTCACTTGGAAGTAGTAGTAGTAGTAGTAGTAGTAGTAATAGCAGTACGAAGAGTGGATTATAATGCAATACAGAAGGTGCCATCAAACGATCAACCAAGAGAACTGAACGATTTTCTTATTTAATAGCGGCAATTAGCGGACTCTCTGCGCCTAAAATAGAAAATAGAAAGAAAAAAATGTTAATCACTTTTTTTTCCATAGAGTTTGGTGGGCACTAATTCACGAGTCTTGATGTAGGGCATGCGTGGCCAGGTCCAGGTCACCGGCATCGAGCATTCATAGTTAAAGTTGTACAATTGATCCTCCAGCCACTTGCGCTTGTCCTGCGGCTCTGGGTATGTGGATGCCAAGCCTAAATAGATCAAACATTCATTAGCTAATGTATCCGATCAGATGAACATGAAAAGCGCACCGTTGTCATAAGCACACTTGGTCACCCCAATAGCAATATTCATGGAGACATCACGAATGCTCGCCAGAGGCGGATACAACGAGCCACGCTCAATGTCACTGGGCTCCACAAAGTTGGCGAGCTCCTGGGCGGCAATCAGGAACATATCATCGGGTATATGGTGGGTGCCCGTGCAAATGACGCCCAGACCCACGCCAGGAAAGATGTAGGCATTGTTACCCTGACCGGGATAGTAAGTTTTGTCGCCCACTGTAACCGGTGGGAAGGGCGAGCCCGATGAGAAGATGACGCGTGCCTAAAAATAAAACAAACTCATCTTATTACTCAATACAACAACTATGAGGCAAAAACTCACATCCGTATTCTGATATGCCTCCTCAGCTGTGCATTCCGCTTTGCTGGTTGGATTTGAGAGAGCAAATATGATAGGCCTCTCATTGTTGTCCGCCATGGTGCGCAGAATCTTTGGCGTGAAGAGACCGGCACAAGCCGAAGCGCCAATTAAAACCTATTCAGGTGGATGCATTTAAAAGGAGGACTCAGAAATGGTGCATATCATATATTAATACAACACTCACACTTGGCTTAATTGCCGTCACAATTTGCTCGAGATCGGACATGGGCTCCACGTCCTTTGCATAGTTGATCTTGTGGCCATCTAAGTTGCCCACCTTGCGCGATTTGGTTAACAGACCATCGATGTCCACCATATATATTCTGCTGTATGCCTCTTCGATGGGTACGCCTTCGGCGACCATGCCCTTGACCACAAGATCGGCAATGCCAATGGCTGCCTCGCCGGCACCGGCGAATAGGAAAGTGTAATCCTTGAAGGACTTGCCCGTGATACGCTTGGAGGCATACAAGCCAGCCACGGCCACAGAAGCTGTGCCCTGAATATCATCGTTAAAGGTGCAGTATGTGTTGCGGTACTTGTCTAAGAATCTAAATGCATTGTGGTTGCCAAAGTCCTCAAACTGGATAAGAGTGTTCTGGCCGTAGCGCTTGACGACCGCCTCCATGAACTCATCAATGAAGTCATCATATTCACGTCCCACGACGCGCTTCTGTCGCAGACCAACGTACAGCGGATCCTCCAGCAGATCTATGTTATTGGTGCCCACATCCACAACAATGGGCAGACACTGATGCGGCTTGATGCCCGCCAGAGCCGTGTACAGCGCCAGTTTGCCCACTGGGATGCCCATGCCGCAGGCGCCAAGATCACCTAGGCCCAGGATGCGCTCACCGTCCGTTACACAAATGGCACGGACATTTGGCTCTGGCCAATTCTTCATCACGTCGAAGATGTGACCGCGATCATTGAATGTGACAAAGAGGCCGTGCGGACGTCTGTAGATCAGGCCGAAGCGCTGGCATGCCAAACCCACTGTGGGCGTGTACACAATCGGCATCAGATCCTCAATGTTCTCGGACAGGAAACGAAAGAAGAGGCGCTCATTGCGATCGTGAAGATCGCTCAGGTACAGATACTTATTCAATGGTTCCGTATACCGATTGACGGCAATCTTGCACAACTGCAGCTGTTCCTCCTGCGTCTTGAAACGCGCCGGCTGCAGCCCATGAATACCCAGCACCTGACGCTCCTCCAGCGTAAAGGCCAAACCCTGCGCAATGAAAGCAATCAGTGTGTGTATCATCGTTTTACAAATGTGAATGCAGCCACAGCCCCAGCCCCAGCTGTGCCGCAATTTACAAGCGCACTTACCTTATTCAAGCGCGGATCGCGAATGTGATCAATGCCGCGCACCTGCGAGGGGCAGATGATGTCGCCAACAACCTCATGATAACCACGGGCATCGTACAGCGCCAGCGCCGATGGTGACGGCAATGTTGTTGTTGTTGTTGCTGCTGCTGCTGCTGTTGTTGGTGTCGCTGTTATTGCTGCAGTGCCGCTGCGGCACAATTTGCCGAGATTTCCACACAAGCTGCAACAATAAAAAAAATAAATAAAATAACAGCTACTCAAATATATAATGAGCGTGGCAATTGTTGCAGCCGGCGATACGCATTGGCATTCAAAAAAGTCCAAGTCCAAGGTCAGCGTCAGCTGTTCATGTTTTGCTTCTTTTTTTTATTTATTTTTTTATAAACTCTAAAATGCCAAAACTTGTTTGGCAAGTAAGACAGACAAAATTTGATACAAATTTGTTAAGATAACAACTTTGGCATATGATTTATAGGTTTTTCTATACCCTGTATAAATTGAAACGAAGTGAAGGAAAAGATTGAAATTCGCATTTTAGAAGCAAAAGGTTTGATCAGAGCTTACTACAATAAATTGGTGTTAAGAAAAATTCAAATCATATTTTATTTGCATTTGAAATTGAACTGAGCTGAAAGCGAAAGTAGGTTACGAATTTACTTGCCATAGACTATTATTATTTCATCTATCACATATTAACAGCATTAGAAATTTAAGAATATAAGCTTTGATTACAACTAAGTAAAGTATTGCAAGCAAATGTTATTTAAGCAAATAAGCTTTAATTGCAACTAAGTGAAATTGTAGGCGATATTGTTGGCGTACAGGTAATTTGTAAGTCAACCAATAGCGCAATCTCGATTGCTGTTTATCACATTGACGCTAAACTAAGCCGCATTGGGGGCGCGATAAGATTCCAGAAGCCAGCATGACGACAACAAGTGTTTTGCAAGTTATTTTATGCGATTTTTGCCCAAATTAGTGCTCCTCTACCTTGTGACTGTAGTTCTGATCTCTGGATGGCAGTTGCATTGGGATTATATTATTTTAGCTCTGCTTTCACAGCTGGCAAAACGCGTAATTTATGCTTCTCTGGATCCTCCACGAGCTTATGACGTGATATCCAATTATCCCCCCGTCCCGCATTCGTCGTCGACACGGACAAACATTCCTGATTGCTAATTATCGGTATACTATGGGCAACGTATCATTATCATCAGTCGTCATTTTGTTGATATTTGTACAGCTTAATGCCAGAAGCGGCTCTCACACAAGTGCCAAGTGTTGAGCAATTTCACATATCCATCATATACAGTAGAGAAACAGAATAATAGCACCACCCTCACAAGAAATGTTTTCAAATAAGCAACTTGTGAATACGCTTTTAATATTGGAAGAAGACTTTTAAAAGGAGAGAGAAATTAAAAGAGCATAATTTTATTCACCGGTTTAAGTTTAATTTAATGGTAACTGGTGAAAATAATGACCCTATTTATTGAAAGTCCATTTATAATTATGAAAACTAGAGATAAATAAGCGATTTCTATAAATTGATTAAGTGGTGCTATTATTTTCTATGATACTTTCGGCGCTTTTCCTTAATATGGAAAAATACATGTATATGTGTCTATACTGAAAAGAACCCAAGAACAGCACTTTAAAAATAAACAATATATTAAAAATAATGGATTGATTTGAAAATGTCGTAGGAGTTCTATTATTTTGTTCACAACTGTATACAATGTATGGAATTATAATGTTTGTAAGATGTATGTGTGTGCATTTAGACTTGTTATGTGTATCTAATCACGCACACGACTGTAAATGCATGTCATAAACATTTCCGCATTTTGCCAATGTTTATAAGATAAACAACAAATGCTCAATGTTTTAGATTGCGTTATTCCCATGCCAATATCGGGAGCATTTTCCCGAAATTCATAATTGGGTTTTTTCTTTAAAAAGTCACGTATTCGTTTATTCCCAGTAAGCTTCAAAGTTTCCTACTCCAATTTAGAGCAATTTCAAGCAGATCGTACGAATGACAAAATGAATACACAAATGATGCCAAGCTAATTCAAATGTACAATTAAATTTGCAATTTTCCCACAAAGTGGAAGATGTTTTAGAAACCTTTTACTTGTTATTACAGCTAACTAGAATTAGTTCAAGCAATAGGAATATAAAAATTATGACATAATATTATGACACACATCACGTGATAATATCGTGGTGTAAACTTGCTGTATATGTGTGTATATAATTAATTAAGCGCTGACGCAGAATGCTGACTTCGCCAAATAATTACATAGAGGCAAGCATACACACATATACCTATCTACACATGTAAATATATAAGTCCAAAAGTAAGAACATTTTAGCTTGGTGGCATATCCAAGCAGAAGTCAATGGACTCAAATGTGTTTTGCCCTGATATCCACAATTTGGCATGTGAACGAAACAATGGTAAAAAATAAAAGAGATACAACAGAAGAGTGAGCGAGACAGCTCATGAAGCTGCGCAGCAATACAAATTGTTTGAACTTGGCAACGAGAGCAGGGAAAAAAGCTCAAATTAAAAAATAAAAACAAAATAATATCGCAAATATTTGTATATACAATGTCCGAAATGCATATAAATTTAGAATTTTGCATAAGTAGAAAAATTATATATCTTTATACATATATCTATATATATATATATATATAAATATGTATATGTGTGTATACATTTAAGCAAAATATAATAGACTGTATGTCGATGTCCATGAACGTGAAGGTGAAGGTGTCTTCTTTAGTCATACAACAAATTAGATGTATACATTTTGGAGGTAGACACACACACACACGTGTATTAATGTGTGTTTGTTTATTGATTTTCGTTCAGCTGATTTGTTTTGTGTGTGTAACTGCTGATATAATATTATGCCATTTGGTTCTAGTGCAATTTAAATTTTTCTTCTTGCGCACATGAGCTGTCAATTCTTACGCAATAAGGAAAAACATCAAAAGGGGATGAGAAAAATTCGTCTTTTGTTTTTTACTTGTTTTTGCAGCTGACCAGCTGTTGCAGCAGAAACAGGGAGACAAGCGTAAAACCGAAGAGTTAGGTCAATGCCAAAACGTGAGCGAAACCATGAGTGTGGTGTATTTGGTTGGCATAGTTAGTGCCAATGAAAACGAAAGCTGCGCAGTTCTTACAGCAAGCAAGGCTGAGGGAGAGGGAGAGGAGATTCGCCTGCCTTGGCGCACACTCGTCTGCGGCGAATAAGACACACACTGGGTCACTGACGAACAACAGCTGGGATGTGGATGTGGAACGGTCGGTCGGAAATTGCATAATACACAAAAAAAAATTTGCAAGTGTGCAAAAATGTATTTGGCAAGGACAAGGCTTGCCAAATGAATTGAAAGCTTACCTGGGTCGTGAGAACATTTTGAGCTTATGTTCGTAGGATTGCTTTTTGATGTGTTAACTATTGGTGTGCTATGCTTGTGCAGCTTGCTTATTTTTGACACTTATTACTAGGTATTAATACTTTCTGTTATGCTTTTTCTCCGCTTTGAATTGCTTTCAGAGTACGAACACACGACACGACAGTGACGAGCCCACCACCCCTAAGGATGCCCAACAGACAAAACTGAGCACTGAGTATTCAACACAGCGCGGGCTATTAACACCTCGCGAAGCTGTCGGCGAATGAAGAACGAATGTCGAGCAGACGACAAAACGAACAAATGTATGCAGGTGGAAACTTGCGCGGCAGTGATTGAAAACAGTGTTGGTGAATGCGAATAAAAGCAACATTGCTGTTACACTTAATTGTTTCGATATATATCGATATTTGCGAATAACGATATTCTGAAAAATGCTTAAATGCTAAAATGCTTACTAATTATTTTGTCGCCCTATATATATCGATATTTGAAAATAACTATATTCTCATAAATGATTAATTTAATTTCAATTAAAACTTTAGCAATAATTTTAATAATATTAATGCAATTTATATTTTTAAATAGTATAAATTGAGATTACAATGGGTATTATTACGCTAACAATTCTAAGTAAATGATGCGTTCCACTGGAGATATAACTTTGCATAGAGCCAGTGCTATCCGTGATATCCAGAGAACTTTTTCCAATCAAAGATTCAAATGTATAGAGAGCGCGGAAACCATTGGCTACAAACCGGTCATTGGAATGAAAGGATACGCGAAAGAAACGTCCATCGGAACGCACTTCAAAGTCGGGTAATTTGCCACAGTGTCTTGTGAACTTGCGATCTGTGGTCATGAAATTGGAGAATTCCACATAATCGCTGGCAGTTTGGTGCTCACATCTGAAAACAATCAGATAAAGTATTTCACTTGAGGAGAGATTGTTACTCAACCTACGTGCTAATGCCTTCGACATCAAAGTACGTGAAGCGCAAGACAATCCGCTCATCGACTCCGTAAAAGTAATAATTGCAGACAACATTCTCGGGATAGTAGCCGGGGAAGTTCGGTGAGTGAAATAGACCCGTAATTCGTTCGCTGCTGTTGTAGACAAAGCTGCACTCATTTCCCCGTTGAACCCCCGACGTTATGCCAAAATCTAAATCAGAAATTTTCGCTTTTAATGTTCTTAAATGTTGTTATCATTATGCTCAACTCACTTGTGAGAAACCGATACTCGGCACGAAATCCGTAATACTGCACTTTGTTTGTCATTTTCGGCGGATATTTGCCCACAAACTGCAACTGAAGCTTTTGGCCGCTGGACATAAGCGGCTTGGGCAAAAAGGCGCCGCACAACAGTTCTTGAGTCTGGTACTTTCCGCGCATCTCTCCAAGCACATGCAGTGCATCCTCATCCAAACAGCTACTGGAGTTCTCCCGTTCCGTTGGTATATTAAAATCGTGAAATTTAATTTGTATGCGTTCCGGTTTCTCGGATTCAAATTCGTAACGGCATTGTACAACGACTGCAGAGTCGATATTCTTCGCTGTGCCGATAAATGAACCGAACAGCTGATTCGACTCGAAGATGCCGGACTTGTTGACGCGTGAATTGTACGTCTGCCGGCAGTGTTCTGCAAGGGAGAAGAAGAAGAATGCTAGTTTCATCATTGTTTGAAATAATTTATGCTTAAGTTGTTGAACAACTGTCGTTTGTGGCGTTTAGCTGGCAACTGGAGCAGAACTATGGGCAGCAAACAGGCGCAGAATGAGGACAACAAACTGGACACATTTCGTCGCATTTGCGATGAAATTGCGGGAGAGTCGAGTTATTTGCGAAAAGTTGAGAAACTGGAACACTTCTTTAAGAAGGGCAGCAGCGGCTCGGGCTTCCAGGGCGACACTCTGCAGTGGGTGCAGTTCCTTATACCGGGCGCCACGCAACGCGTCTACAATTTGCAAAACAAAGCGCTGATAAAGTTGTTCGCTCGCATTCTGCACGTTGATCAACAGCAAATGAATCTGGACCTGGAGCAGGGTAAGCTGCATTCAAAAATTTCCACATTGGGGCCTTTCTTAGCACGAACTTTGCTCTTGCAGATGGTGACATTTCGGAGACGCTTCGCAAACACTTTGCCGGCTCGAGCAAACTGAAGCCGCAAACACAAAGCAAGCTCTACTTGCATGAAGTGGAAACGCTTCTCTGCCAACTGGAGCAACGTACTAAGGAGGATGAGCAGACGGAGGTGCTGCAAGCGTTGTGTAAGCAGGCAACAGATCTGGACTTGCGGACGTTCATCCGGCTCATTAAACAGGATCTGCGCATCAATGCGCGAGCCAGGCACATACTGGATGCATTTGGGCCGCACGCCTATCCAGCGTATCAATCCTCTCGCGATCTAACGGCCATTGTACAGAACTTTGCTGGCACACAGGATACAACCACGGCTCCCAAAACTCCTGCAAAGGCATCCGGTGGTAAGAAGACGAAAGTGGCATCTAGCGGTATTCAAGTAATGACGCCGGTTTCACCCATGCTGGCCAATGCGTGCAAGTCTGTGGAAGAGGCGTTCAAGAAGAATCCCGGCGGACTGTACAGCGAAATTAAATACGATGGGGAAAGAGTGCAAATACACAAGCAAGGCAATGAATTCAAGTTCTTCAGTCGCAATCTCAAACCTGTGATGGATCACAAAATCAAAGATCTGAAGTATTATATACCTCGCGCCTTTCCCGGGGCCAACGATATGATACTCGACTCAGAAATCATACTGGTGGACACCGTGACAGGAAGCTTGCTTCCCTTTGGCACGCTTGGCGCGCACAAGAAGCACACATTTGAAAATGCCTCGGTGTGTCTCTTTGTCTTCGATTGCTTGCTCTACGATGGCGATGATCTGACACAGGTGTAAGTGGGAAACCACTTTAATACTAATACTACAATGCTAATGCTTTTAATTTTAGTGAATTTCGTAAGCGTCGCATAATTCTGGAGAAAAACATTGTGCCAATCGAATCTCATGTTCAATTGTCCGAATCGGAGTTTCTAAAGACCAAGAAGGAGTTGGCCCTGATGACGGCCAGGGTGCTGCAAGCCAATCTGGAGGGTGTTGTACTTAAAAATCCCGCTGGCACCTACCAACCGGGCAAACGCAATTGGCTTAAAGTGAAAAAGGATTACCTTTTTGGTGGCAAAATGGCAGACACGGCTGATTTGGTTGTTCTGGGCGCGTGGTACGGCTCTGGAAAAAAGGGCGGTGTGCTCAGCATTTTTCTGATGGGTTGCTTTGATGCACGCGATCATCTCTGGAAGACGGTAACCAAGGTGCACTCTGGCCTCGATGATGTCACCAACGATGATGTACACGAAACACTGATGAAGCTTACAGAACGCGCCGATGCCAACAAGATTCCCAGCTGGATACTTTGCAAGAAAGCACTCGTACCCGATGTACTGGCCAAGGTGCCGGAAAAAATGCCCGTGTGGGAAATCACGGGCGCCGAGTTCACGCAATCCGAGGCACACACAGCAGCTGGCATCTCCATACGCTTTCCACGTATCACTCGGCTGCGCAGCGATAAAAGCGCAATGCAAGCAAATGATTTGGAGCACCTGGAACAACTTTATGCCGCCTCCAAGCAAAACGTGAATGTGGATCTGCTATTGGCTAACAGTGAGCCGGATAGTAATGATGCTTTGGAGAACAAACTTAAGGTAGAGAAGACGCCGACAAAGAGCAAAATAATTAAACCATTACTAACAAGCAGCAGTAAAAAGTCAAAGAGATCCCAAAATGACTCAGATGATGAAGAAGCAGCGCCTTCAAAAGGACGTAGCGCACGAAAAATGTCCAAGTTAGAGGCACCGTCGTCCGCATCCCAAGGAAATCTGAAAGATTTCTTCAAGCCTAAAGCGATAAAAACGGAAGGAACAAATGAACCCACATCCGATTCCAGCAAATCTCCGGAGTTAGTTAAACGCGAGAGTAGTAAATTGTTTAGTGGACTTGTGGCAAACTTTTCTGTTGATGCAGCCCAGAGCAAATACATGGATGAGTTTGTGCATCATGGTGGCACATTGACAAAGAATACACAAAAGGCTTCCTTGGTATTTCATGATGTTACCAGAAGTGTGGATTTAACGCAGCTGAGGTGCTTAGAAAATACACGGCAATTACTTGTGGTGGTATAATATAATGAATGCAAATTTTATTTTCAGGCCCCTCTACCACCGCAGCTGTCGTCATCTCAGTGTAAAATGGCTGGAAACATCAATACGGGCCAAGACTTTGCAGCCTTATCCACTCTATGCCTTGATATTGAAATCATAGCCAAAATATATGTGATTAGTGCTTCGATGTTTTTGATGACCTGCTTACAACGATTCTCTTTCAACTTATAAATAAGAATATACATTTTTGTTGAATGTTATTAATTTTGGAAAGCAATGTATTCTAGCAATATTTTTTAAATTATATATCTGCTTTTATTTAAGTCTGTGATCCATGAAAAAATGTAAAACTAAAAAAAAATTCACATCTACAGTGTAAAACACAGAACGTAAACCTCAACCTGTTATACGTCAAGCAATTGGGACTGTTTAATTATGTCCGTACCGCAAAATATACATGAAGCCACAATTTAAATTTGATTATACTATATGCCAATCACTCACATTGTACTTCCTATTCACAGTTAGGGCTCAATGTGCAACAATGGTTATCAATTAGGTGAACTCATTTGAATTATAGTGATCATTGCATGCAGCGAAACATTTTGAAAATATCTATTACAAATTCGACTTGTACATCTAAAAATATATTCTAGCAAGTTTTAATTGCAGATGCAGATGCAAGACCCTCCGTCGCGAGTTGCTGTGCAAAACCATGACCTTGTCAATTAAATATGTAAAAATCTTTTGGTTTTGTGGTTTTATTTACCCGAACGTGTCAAGTTTCCGAATTTGGGAAGAGAGAAAGTGTAACTAACGAAAGTAACGCTCGTTATGTGAAACTCGTGGTTCTTTCTGTTATATCACTCAGCTTGAATACGAGTGCTTGGTTAAACGCTTGCACTGAACAATTGCGTCTCGAATAAATAAGGCCAGCACGTTCTTTGCAGCTCTCATTCAATCGACAACCGCGGCCGAGTTATTTACTATCTGTGCAATACTATTTGATTCCGAGTGTTGCATTTGAGGCTTGTGCTGTTAAACAAAGGAAATGGGTGTTGAAAGCGTGGCAGAGTCTGAAATGCAAACATTTTACAAAGACAAGACAATATTTTTAACAGGCGGCAGTGGTTTCCTTGGAAAAGGTATAATAAAATCCGAGTGAATTTACAAGAGTTGTCAGTTGCGGTAAATGGATTGAAATGCAACACCTTTGAAAATGACAAATTGCCCAAATTATTCAAATTCAAACACATCAGCGCTTTAGTAATTCAAGATCGGATACTAAATTAAATATACAAAAATATTTTGACAATCAGTAGATATACAATTTTTAAAAAAGATCATTTATTCTTGAAATTACACTGGAAATATTTTTCGCTGTGATCTTATAATTGTTTTAAATAAGTGGAATACGTAATTACACAATCAAAAATATTCTACGATCGGATAACAATTTTAATTAATTAACATAAGAGTTTTACTATTAGAAAATACTAAATAAAATATTTTTCTACTCTGTAAATCTATCTTGTAAAAAATAGGGGCATTTATTTTATTTGTGAAATTAACTGCAGGTAAACCATTCCATTGGATCTTAGAAAGCGGAATACTTAATTAAGCCAGTGTTCTACAATCCAAAAAACTAATTTAGTTTTTCCACAACTATAGAAAAGATATTTCATTTGCAATTATTTGATCGGTAGCTTGAAAGGGTTTATTTCAAAATATACTAAAAACTTATTTTTCTCGGTGTGTAGACAAAAGTATAAATACGTATAAAAATCTACATTGCTGCCAATGCATCTGTACTCAGCAAAAATATTGTCAGCAATATTTACTAATTGTGTCATAGTAATACAGTTCTACTATATTTTTGTGTACCCTGAAATACAGTTTGAAATACATTTAACTTTTGGCTCTATAAAAAATATAAAGAAAATGTGGGGGAAAATAAATAAATCAGGTGCTAAATGGTGCTTTGGGTTATAAGAATGATCTATTTAAAATAGTTCGACTCGGAGATACTCTGAACTCGATTGTTAAATGCATTAAAACCGTTGCGACACTGGTTCTAAGTGCACTCAAATGTAGTTTATAATGCAAACGCACTATTTTTTCTATCCGCCGCAGGTTGTGAAGGGTCAAATTAAAAAACACAAGAAGCCTATAAGCACACAAACTGAAATAAGCAACTGCAGACAACATTTTTACATATATTCTTGCATTTGTAATTTGTTAAATATAATAGATGCAAATACGGTTTTATAAAGAAAGTGTAGCTTTCAATTAGATCTGGATGAAATTTTTTCTGCTGATCAATAATCAACAATTAATTGGAAGGCCATATATTTTTAAATATTTTAAATTTTAAATTATATATTACAGTTTGAGTCTCTAGCTCTTATAGTCTTTTAGTACAGACTGACGCGGCTCAATCGGCTCGGATATTAATGATGTTCAAGAAATAGTATATTTCATTGGATCAGAATTTTGTTCTTCTATACTCGCTTTAGTCTTTTTCAAATAAATAGAAAAAAAAAAACATTTAAGTGTGAGATCTTACTTCAAGTAAGCACAATAATTATAAAGTTTAACTTTCTAAATATTTAAAACGATTAGGCCTTATATATTTTCAAATTCTAAAAAAGAATCGCAGGAGTAGTCGTTATACGTATTTGTTAAGTCAATTGAATTTTATATATGCTGTTGTTAAACTGTCTTCTACAATATGTACAATATTTTGTGAATTTTAGTGGCTATTGAGAAACTGCTGCGCACAACAGATGTGAAACGCATCTATGTCCTAATCAGATGCAAGCGTGGCCAAGATGCGCGCCAACGGATTGCTAGCTGGAAGAACCATGCCGTAAGTAACCGCATGTTATTTGGGAGTCTAGCAATGAAGCTAATTGCCATAAATACACAAAAAGGTATTTAGTATACTGCTCCAATCCGATGCTAGTTCCTTTAATCGCATATCGCCGATAAACGGAGACTGTTTGGAAGCGAATCTTGGCATCAGTCAGGCGGATATGCAGCTGCTGAAAGATGAGGTGCAGGTGGTTATGCACAGTGCGGCAAGTGTTCGCTTCGTGGAGCCCATGCACATGGCGGTGGATGTCAATGCGCGCTCCACTCGCTTAATGTTGCAGCTGGCCAAGCAGATGCCTCGATTGGAGGCATATGTTCATGTGTCTACGGCATACTCAAATTGTGTCATCGAGCATATCAACGAGCGCTTCTATCCGGAGAACTTGACCTGCTCCGCCGATACGATTCTGACGCTGAGGGAGCAGCTGAGCGACGATCTGCTCGACAAAATGACACCTGCGCTGATTGGCAACTATCCCAATACATATACGTACACAAAAGCGCTGGCTGAGAATCTGGTGCAGACGGAGAGCGGTGATTTGCCCATATGCATCTTTCGGCCTGGTGTCAGTAAGTTCCTCGAATCATTATGATCAGTAAAAAGATTTTCTCAGTCTTAGCACCATTTCAGTTGTTGGCAGCTACAAGGACCCCGTCCCGGGCTGGGTTGACAATCTCTATGGTCCCATGGGGATATTAATCGGTGTCGCACTTGGAGTTGTGCGAGTCGTTTTCTTGAATAGGTTGGCGCCCGCCCATATTGTGCCTGTTGACTATTGTGTCAACATGATGCTGGCCAGCGCTGTCCGTACAGCCAAAGAGCAAGCCACACGCAAAAAAAATGCGCTTGCCACAAGTTCAGGAGCGTCGCCGCAGTTGCCACTGATCTACAACTATGTGCTCAGCGATAGGAACAAATTTAGCTGGGGTAATTTCATAGAGTGTTCACTGAAATTGGTCGATACATATCCACTGTCAAAAATGATGTGGCTGCCATGTTTAAATACCGTCACCAAATCATGGATTTTCAACCTGCTCGCTTTTTTCCTTCACATTGTACCCGGGTTCTTTGTCGACATATTGTTGTGCCTGCGAGGTCAGAAGCCGCGTATGATTAAAGTCTATCAGAAAATACATGATAATATTTATATCCTAAGACCGTTTGTGAACCAATCCTTTCACTTTACTACGCACAACACAGACAAGTTGTGGAACAGCTTGTCGCCGCAAGATCAACAACTCTTTAAATTCGATATGGGTTGTCTCGACTGGGACGATTACTTTTATCACTCCCTTGGAGGCGTTCGTATATATCTCGGAAAGGAGGTTAACACTGAGGAGAACTATAAGCGGGCTAGGAATATACTGACAAGGTATGAGCTTCTTCAATTTCCTGAATTCAAATTGACAACAAATTTCTCATTTTTTAAATCGATTGCTGTGATACTCGCATCTAATTTTTATTTAATCAAAAACTGTTTTTTTTTATTAAAGAAAGACCAAATTATTTTTTAATTTCTATTCCAATATATCTTTCACTGAGGAATTTACGATTTTGTAAATAAAAATCAACATCTGCGGTATGCAGAATCAAATATTAAATAACTATAAAATCACTGGATTTAAGTCAGAATTCATTGAACTAGCAAACATAAACATTAAATCTGTTATTTGCCACTTTTTAAAATAATTATATTAATTTCTATTAAATATTTCGTTGTCCTTTAAATACGACACTTAACAGTTTCCTTAAACTTTTTTTATCGCAGATTTTACATACTTCATCGGCTCTTGCAGTTTGTCATTTGGAGTGGAGTGGCTGCCATTTTGTGGACGATGAGTAAGTTCTTTGTAAGGTACTTGCTTAAAGATTATTAAATTGTTTAAGAGTACACTAAAACTAGTTCAATAAATAGTTGGCCAACGGTTAATTTAAATAACACAAAGAAAAATTACGCACTGCCAGTGGAAAGTTCTGCATAGGATAGAGCTATCAACGTTGGCCAAAGGGCGGCTTTCAAATAGAGCACAAGTAACAACGCAGAGCACATCATTTGAACTAGTCGACAACTCAAAGCAGACTAAGCATTGACAGTTAAATAAACTGAACCACTCCTAAACCACCAAACCACCCACAGACCAATTCAATTGGCCACATCCGCTTCTTGTGGGGGGACGTGGTTTTCCGGCAGTCACAGATGGAAGCTGCCAGGCAGCGACGGCGGCAATTGCGACGCCATAGTGGAAGAAGTTTGCCGCCGTTTGGTGCCGATTAGCATAATTCGATTGAATCCTTTGGTATGAGTCAGAATCTATAACTAATTTATTGGGCGCCAACTTACGATTTGTACGTCCCGGCCGAACATCCTTTGCCTCCTCTTGCAAACTGTTCGCCCTGACGGGAGGGTGTTTCACGGATATGCTGGCTATGCTGGCTGCCTCCAAAACGGGCGCCACTGGGGACGATTGCTCATTGGGCACAAACTTGTATTTGCCGCGAAATCCTTTGGCCGTGCGATTGGAGCTGGCATTAAACTCAAGTAGCAGATCTGGCCCGCTACTCAGAATGCGACGCGTGGGACGCGGACCACATAGGACATCAATCACGGCATTCATATGCGCCGATTCAGCATCGAAAATGGTCAGTGCATCTAGTTGACAGCCGCCGGTGGACACTGGCGGCAGCTGGAGCTCCTCGAATAGCAGCTCTACACGGCTATCGGGACGCCCGATGAACTTGTAGGCGCACTTAATGTGTGCCGGATAGTGGGCCGGAAAGCGTGGTGAGTGAAAGTAACCCTGTCCCAGATTCCCATCATGTCCGGTGCTGGCAAAGAAGTAAAAGTCACAAAAGCTGTGCGGCACCAGGCGGCCATTTGTTTTGAAATTCTCTGAATGGAAAGCAAAAAAATGAATTTCATTTTCAACATGTGTGGGCTTGACACTTGCTCACCTTGCTTCAGGAATCGATAGGTCGCCGTCAGATTTAAAGGCCAGCTGGCCAACTTTGTGGGTGGCTGCTGAAACCTTAGCCGCAATCCCAGCAGCCTCCCAGCGCTATAAATAGGCGTGGCATTTCGAGCGCTGTGCTGGCACCAAGTGTACGCCGGCAGCGTTGAATTCTCGATGACGGGCTCCCGCAGATACGGAAAGACCTCCACGGCATCCAAGCAGCTGTCACAAAATACAAAAAAAAAAAAAAAAAATGCATCTTAGTGGTAATCATATGGCAATAGTATGGCCAATGCGTAATGATGTCAAAAATTTATTGGCCGATACTTTTGAGGCTAACCGCTTGGCCGGCTCGTTGGGCAACCTATAAATAACCGAGCGGCCAGCGAGCTGCCATTAAATAAAATGTTGCATTGCGATTTGGTTTGGTTCTTCATCATTTATTTTGATAAAAAGTATAACAAACGTTGGCGTTAAGGTTAGCACACAATTCTAGCGGTAGAAGCCGACAGAGATGGTCATAATCAATATAAACATAAATAGTTAAATGGAATTAAATAAATCGAAAAATTAAATGATATTCAAAACAAATATATCCAAAAAGCTTTTTTTTATTGAGGACTCAAGGATAGATAACTGTGACATTAACTTTTGAGGATGCAAAATAGAAGAGCGTTTTAAAACCAAAACTTATGATTATTCTAAATTATTTTCTACGGGATAAAAAGCAAGAAAATATGCATTGTTAGGAGTTCGGATGCTCAAATCGTTTTAGAAAAGAAATTAACACAATAACTTTTAACGAAAACTGTATTAAACTAATGTATAAAATAAATCGAATCGAAAAAGTAATGAAGATAAATTTAAATTGATTCAATTAGGCGCGAGACAATAAAAAACTATGCTATAGAAACTTGACAAACGTTGTAATATGTTTGTGTTTTTGCTGTTTAAGTCAATTGTTTTGCTTTGCTTTTATTTTTTGTTGTTCTTGATTTCTATTCAAATTGAACTTTCACTTTCTGATGTTATTAGTTTTTGCGTTTACGCATTCCACCCAACATGCGACAGAATGCTGGGTAATCAATCATGGGTGGCTCCTCCAATGTTTTGGGTTTTGCCATTGGGGCATGACTGAGCGCTTCCTTTGCCTCGCTGATGCTCATTTTGTCGCCATAGTTGGTCAATTCCTCGTAGATTCTATTGTGTTAAAGAGCGATTACTATTAAGGCCAATTGGGAATACACTTTGTACACTGCACCCACTTTCTTTCATCGATCATTCCCGTGCCATGATCATCCCACTTGCTCCAGGCTTCTAGCAGCACTTCCTCTGGATCCAGCTCTTGGGTGCGACGGCACATCAGCTGTACAAAGGCATCATAGTCCAAAGGCTCTTGTGCCTCCTGCATCATTTGCTCCAGCAACTGATCGTTGGGCTCATAGCCCAGTGCCGTATAGGTGAACCGCAGGTCATCTCTCGATATTAGTCCGTCACAGTCCGTATCGAAGAGCGTGAACACCTTTTTGTAAAGCAGCCACAATCAACAGCATTTGTGGCAGTCCTCAACTCAAACACTTACTTCCTTCAACTCCGCCAGCTTGGCAATGTCCAGGTCTTGTGGCGCCACATGATCATCGGCACTTAGCTGTTCCGGCAACGTATAATGACCCGTGCTCTCCGGCAGCTTTAGTGTGGGATTGAAAATCTCATTGATGACGGCCATTGCCTCCGAATCGGTGGTCGACGGTGGTTGCTGTATGGTGGAACCTTTGCGCGCTGCACTGGCACGACGACGCCGCTGAACGGGCAGACAGAGGGGCTTAACTAAAATTCATGGCTTTAGCCAAGTTGCACTCACGCGTTCGAGATCTTCCAGCGAAACCGAAGGATCCATCGACATTTTGTGCAATATGATTTCACACGCGACTTGCAAGCGTTTTCCTAGCGATTTTATCACTTAAGATTTTTCACTTTTCCACACAGGAAAGAACTTGTCACCACGGCAACGGCCAACGTTGTGTCCAACGCTCTGCCCAGGTTCCACTGAAATTTGTGTCGTAGCTGCTCACCAATTTTATTGACAAATCGATTTAGAAATTGCAGTTTTTTTGGTGTTGTTGTTGCTGCACATTATTTTAATGCTGCGAAAATTGCTGGCAGCTTTGTACGAAATTGACACAAATTTGCGGTTGCGAATACCATTCATATATTTATATAAATAACCAGGCGTGCTGGGCACGGCTCCACGGACCCCCCACATGAACGGCCATATTGGCCTTCACAAGGTATTTTAATTACATTGCATTCGTAATTTCCTCGATGGCCGCTGCTGCACTTTTGATGGCTGTTGCGCAGCTGCCAGCCGCCAACTGATCCAGATCTCGGATCGATTCGGATTTGGATTCGGCTGGCAGCGGGTGGCTGTCTGTAATTGTACGGCTGGCTTGCCATGGCCGGAAGCGTTGCTACTCACCCGGGTCGTAGTTGCAGCTGCTGCGGCTGAAAGGCCACCAGCTCGTCGGCCATGCCTCCAATGAAGATCATCAGGCAGTTGTTTTTGGCGCCCAGCACATGGCTGGCATTTATGCTCAGGCTGCCCCATTGTGTCGCATTGCGCTCGTTGGCATGCAGACAAGAGCAGTCTGCAAGCCGTCAAAGTGCACTCTCATTAATTATGCATTCAAAATTCTTCGTAAACTCAGCAGCCAATAACTTACCAAGCCACAGCTGTGACTGTTTCTGACTATTGCCAGCCACTTGATAGCCACTGGCCAAAATCAGTGCACAGAGCAAAGTTAAGCAAGCGGCCGCCATCTCCAGCGGCCAAAATGAGACTGCGCTGCGAGGTGCTAAGCATCGCGATGTTATCCTGCCACTTTCCACCGCTCCTGCGCCGGTTTGTGTGCTTTAAAAATAGACATGCGCCACCCCCTTTAGGGAGAGCAGTTAAGTTCCACAGTTTCACGAATTATTAAATTTAAGTTGCGGTTTTTATGGAGCTGCCCTCACTGCGGCAGGTGTCGCCATCGCCAACCGTTAGTTCCTATCATTTGTCCTTGCTTGTGTTGGCGGCGCCACTAAGTTAGACAAGCTCTGACTTTGATAAGCTATTTTTAAGTGGATTTCATCTCACAATGATTGACAGTTAGTAGTGCTCGGGGCGAGAAGCAACAAATTGGTGACGATGCGAGTTTTCCCCATTGATATAATTTTAGGACTTAATGGCACATTGAATCGTCAACTATATATAAATAAAATTAAATTTAAAGAAAAATATATAAACACACAAGTTTACACTTAGATAGTGCAGTGATAGTGGTACAGCTCTCCAAATATTTATAAATATTTTATTTGATATATTTAATTTGTACTAAAACCAGTTCTTATAAAAATATAAAGTAAAATTTGAAATTACAGTTCCAAATTAAGTAAAATAATTAAAATTTAGCAATTAAATTTAAATTTTATTATTAGAAAAGTAAGTAAAATTAATAATAACTTAATCAAAATCTGGCAATATTTAGATTCAATTAAATTTTGATATACGAAAATAGACTTGAAACTTACCATTTTGAAGGAGTTTGTCTAACTCAATATTGAAAGCTAAACGCCAAATACAATTTATTAAATACAACATTAATACACACATGAGTATTTGTTTATAGTTTATGGATATATAGATATGTATAATTAGGAGCCACCTGTGTGATTCAGCTTAGCCCTGAACATGTCCGCCAACATTACAGCCTTGGTGCCATTCAGTTCCTCGTAATCGTAGGGCGCCATGTGCTCCTTGCAGCGCTCCAGCCATTGCTTGACATGCCTATACGGCTTCAGTTCAAAGTCAAGGGCCTCCAGTTGGGAGACGCTAACGAGCAGTGTCAGATCCGCAATGGTAAAATGATCGGCGGCAGCGTATTCTCTACCCTCCAGCATTGTATTTAACCAGCCAACGGCTTCGGATAACCTGGCTCGTTTGCCCTCATCCAGTGGGGCACCAATGAACATTGTGGGATACTGCAATGCATCAGAAGAGACGATGATGTGAGTAACTCTTTGATTTGGAAGTCTAGCAGCTACTCACATAGTAGTCGGTTAGTCGCATGTAAAGTGTGCCAAGGTCGAAGTGTAGCCGCTGATCCACCAGTGCACGCACCCGTATATCCGATGGATAAAGCTCGTCTGTTTTTCCATATGCAGCCACCAAATATGAGAGGATGGCGCGACTGTCAAGATATTCAAATCGAAAGGGTGATCAACTTTAATCAGTGGCAAAATTCTCAAAGCTACCTTTCCCATAGCACCAGTCCCTGATCGTTGATTGTGGGCACACAGTGTTGTGGATTCATGGCTACAAAATCGGGTTTTAGCTGCTCACCCTCCATTATGTTGATGATCTTCAGGTCAAACTCCAGCCCGAGCATTTTGGCCAAAAGTAGAATACTGCGACAGGGCGGACTGGGTGGCACATAGTAAAACACTGGTGTGGACATTTTCCCACCTCTGATAAGTAGGCAGTAGACAAATTCGGTTACAATCTGTTCGGTTTGATTCATCAGTTACGACTGAAAGAAACTGCTCAAAATTGGCTAGCAAAATAGGCGACCAGAGCTGAGTTGCTCAATAGAAAATCAATGCATTGATTTTAATATGTTTTATTAACACAAATTGTAAGTCACTTTTTATTCTATCCTGTAAGAGGGACGACGAACAAAGGTCAAACTTCCATTGGCTTTTATTTTTAAATAGGTAATTACAAACTATACTAAAAAAAAACAACAACTAAATTTAAGAAATAAACACAATTTACCTTAAGAGGAAAACGTCAAGTTAAATGCTACTTTTTTGTATGGTACACATTATGTAACTTGTTAGATTTGCTTAGCGAGTTACTTTTATAATTTAAATAGGTCTTTCATTGGCATCAGTTCACTTTTTTAGTTCTCATAGTAATAGCAAAAGCAAAAAAATAGTTAGTTTAAGTTGTAGGAACGATAATAAAGTATTTTCTAGTTAGTTGTTTGCTTGATATTTATTACTAATTGTGATTATTTTACATCAACTGTACTGTTTGAATTAAAAAAAAAAATAAATTAATAAAACCTTTTACAAAACCTTCGGCAAATATTCATATTTATAGGGTATGCAAATGTCTAATCTGATAACAAAGCGTAGATTATCGGCGACATGTTAATTGCTCACACTTTGCCTTACTTATTTATCCATTATTGATATGGGTAAGGGAATTGCCCCACCAGCTGCATACTCACACAATCCTGTGAACCAGTTTGTGCTGCACTGTGGCCACAGAGTCGATGTCAATGCAGTTCCCCAGTGTGCCTGAGAGTGTTGAGCTCTGCTGTTGTCGCAACGGAGCTGAACAGTTGTGGTCCTTGCTGGCTGTGGTTCTGCTGCTGCTGCTGGCGCTGCTGCTGCGCTGATGATGTAATCTTGTCGTTTTAACTTTTCGACTGGGCTGTCCGTCGTTGTATCCGCCTGCCTGCCTGTTTGAGTTTTCAGTATATTCTTGTCGTCGGTGGCTGCTTGGCGCTTTGTTTCATGTTTGTTTTGTTTTGCTATTTTCGTTTAGTTTTCATAGCGAACGTTACCTGGACGACCAGCGCGTCGCCTCGACTAATGTGTGTTCACCTGAGTTGAGCCTGAGGGGGGTGCTGTAGGACAATAGCTGCTGCTGCTTGATTGGGGGCGGCCGCCGAAACTCGGTCAGGATTTCGTGTTCGTGTTTTGTATCTAAAATTAAGCCACTACATAATTTGTTATAGCTCCTTGTTTTATTTGTTATTGATTGCTGTAAGTCTTTCCAATTGAGTGCACCAAATACTTGACAGGGGCGAACAACAAACACAGCAAACACTTAGGCTCGACGCTGAAGGAGAATTAGCAGTGGAGATAACTTTTGCCACTTTATTGGCCAATCCAAATCGAGCATAAGGTATCTTGAATTATTAGCAACGCGAAATGAGGAGTCAAGCTAAGAACAATGCAGCCATGCACAATATTCTCACCAGCACTGTAATCTAACGATTGTCATGGCCACTTATTTGGTTACCTGCTTACGGCTATTTGTGCAGGTAAGCCAATGACAATGGGTATTTTTGAAAAATTGTTGAAAATTCCAAAAACATTTAGCTATTGAATTCCTGGAAAGAATTGACATTAATTGCAGAAGGGACAACGAAGTACACAAGGACAACTGGCAAAGCAAATGGCCGTCGCATTAGAGGACTATAAAACAGGAGTGCAGTGCAAGTCGCGTAATCAGTTGTCTGTGCAACTGAAGTGAAGCAAGTGCCTCAAAATGTGTTTTCTTAATCAGTTCAACTTGTTGCTTCGTCTAATGCTCCTGCTCACCGTATTGAACGAGGCACGCACGCTGCCGGCACTGGAAACTGCATCGGGTGCAACAAACGTCAACAGCTTAGAGGAGGTGTATAAGCTACCAGACACCAACATCGATTCGAATTTATTAAATGAGCCAGTCTCAACTGTTGCCAATGCAACCAGCCAAACAGGACCAGGCACCACTGAAGCGGTGGAGTCTGCAGTGGTAAGTGCAAATAGTAACACTGAAATAAAAAAAAAACAGTTGCCTCAACTAATCTCCTCATAGCCTGGTGATAATGTGGCCAGCGAGAGCAGCAACGAGGCAGTGTCCGTCTATGCTGGCGGACTGATAACGCCCGAGGCCTTTCAGCAGTACTTGAGTCAGTATGGTGGTGCAGCGGGTTTGGCACCGCTTGCAGCCGCCTACCCGGCGCCAATAACAGGCGCGCCCGGCATCTATCCCTATCCGGGTCCCATAATGGTGCAGACTGGCTATGAGGGCTTCATGGTACCGGCGAATCCAGCTGGCTCCGGTGGTGTTTCAGATTCGAGCACAACAACAGCAGCAGCAGCTCCTCCGCCCGGTTTAAATCCCCTAATGGCCTTTGCATCCAGATTGCTGCCCAGCATACTGATGTCCACGCTGTTTCGCATTGCAGCCGTTGTGTTATCCGCCGTCGGCGTCATTCTCTTTGGAGGCGCCATTACCAATGCTCTTTGCCGTCTGACGCCCATCTGCGAGATTCCTGGCAAAGCCGCCGACTATCTACGCTCTGGTGGGGCACAGGATGTGGGCCGTATGATAGCTGAGGAAATTACGCCGGAGCGTGTGAGGCGAACCACGGAATTTGTGCGCAATGCCATTCACAAGTATCGCCAGCTGCAGACGCTCGTCGAGTAGGAGAAGAAATACAAAAGAAATACAAAAGAAGGATCCGAGAGTAGGAAGAGTTTTGTTGCCACCAAATGGTCAACGTGATGAGATTTTGTGTTAATTGGAATAATTTGCTTGTAAACACGAATAACCGAAATATATACTTTTAATTGTAGTCATTACAATTATTATGTTTTTAATCAGGGGACTTGAAATTAAAGGCGAGCGTCTAATTATTTTAATTACCAGTGCGATTAATTATATATTTGGCTATGGTCATGATCATAAAAAGCCACATATAAAATTAGTGTAATCATTGAACTGACTCATAAATTGCCTGAATTATTTTAAGTGTAGTTAGTAGACAAGTTGAGTCACTACTCTGACTGCTGTTTGCGAATGTACGCAAATTTATTTTCGTACATAAACGTAATAGATAAAATTAGGTAACCTCTTTTTTAAGTATGTAGTTGAATATTCAATTAATTATTATCGAAAATAATTTAGGCATTAACTTGCTTCAGCTTGGACTCGATCATCTCCTTTGTCTTTTGAAAGTCCTCCCAGACTTCATTCCATGCAGGGACCTCCTTCTTGGCATTCTCGTACCACTTGGCAACGCTGGGATATTTGCTAAGATCGAAGCTCAGTGCGGCAAATGTCGAAACGGTCGACAGGATCGAAATGTCAGCGATTGTCAGCTGACCGCCAGCTACATATTGCTGACCTTGCAGGAATGTGTCCAGGACATCAAACGCAGTTTCAATCTTTTTGTAGTCTTCTGGATTAGCGGGCTTGCCCTCCCTAATTTGTGGGTAGTAATAGTCACTAAATGACTTGTACAAAGTACCCATATCAAAGAACAGCCGCTGATTGACTAAAGCTTGTTCCTTTGGGTCCTTGGGATAGAGAGAGTCGTCCTTGCCGTACTTCTCAACCAGGTAGATGAGAATGGCACGAGATTCCCACAAAGTCAGACCGTTGTCCACGAGCGTTGGAATAGTGTGCTGTGGATTGATCTTGACGAACTCCGGTTTCAGATGTTCGCCTTCCATGGGGTTTAACAATTTCTTGTTGAGCTCAATTCCCAGAGCCTTCGCCGTCATTATCACTGATGCGCAGGGGGTCGATCCAGGAACATAGTACAAGTCCATGTTGAAATTACCTGCTTTCGCTTTCTAAATATGAATGCCAACTGAAAGAGAGCGGGTAGCACCCATGGGTTTTATATCAAAAATACTGTATAAATTTATGTATTATCTTTGTTTGTTTTTGGTTTGGTAATAAAAATATGTTTGTCATGGTTACTTTTGGTTTGTCGCGTGTGGTCGCATAAAAGCCGCTATTAGTCATCGGCGCCTTAACAATCTTTATCTATATTTATAGTCAGTACGATCGATGTTTTCTACTTTTTTATGGTTTTTTACTACTTCTACAGATGCAAATTTAAAAGGTTTCGCTTCAGCGTCATATTTTACAATAGGTTGTCATAGAAAATACACATAGATTCCCTTAATTACATAGCACAATTAGGTTACGTTATCACGTTACTTCATAGCCGTAGAAGAATTTAAAAATTCTATATGTGAGAGGGTTTCTAGTTTTCCGTCACACTCGATGTAGTTAAATATACGAGTGTAAACAATTTCATAAACAATTTTGAACGAATCCACTCGACTCACTTTTTGGAACTTGTACACTCTACTAAACTCTCGCAAGAGTTTACTATACTCAAACCCCCAAAATTCATAGAGAAAAAGAAACCAGATTGATAATTAAAACATATAAGTATATATATTTAAACACATACATGAAGCTCTCTCATTGTTCGGCTACTATTTCTATTATTGTGAACGACCATTTTTTGGAGACTTTAGTTATTCGAATTGTTTTTTTGTGTCTTGTCTAATATATTTGCAATTTAGGGATTACATATAAAATTCGTCCAACAGTAACAGAACAGTACTAATATTATTTTGAACCGTACTTTACCTACTATTAAAATTGTTGATAGAATAATTGAGTGTGGATAGAATAAGTTTTCGTGTGTATGCAAAGAACTTCTTTTTATTATACCTTGATATTAAATTGGTAATAAATATTTAATTTTTAGCGATATACATATTTCAGCTTAGAGTTTATTTCTTGCGCATTTCTTCAAGGCGCTGTTTCAGTTTATTCAACCCCTCTTCGTTCTCACTCCAGCCAGGAATCACCTTTTCTGCATTGGCGTACCACTTGGCCACGTTCGGATAGTTGCTGAGGGGAAAGCCCATTATTGTAACAGTTGAAACGGAGGCCGCGATGGCAATATCGGCAACTGTCAGTTTATTGCCGGCCACAAATTGCTGCCCTTCCAGGAATGTGTTCAGTAAATTGAAGGCAGATTCTACCTTCTTGTACACCTCAGGATCTGCTGGCTTATTGAATCGGAATTGCGGAAAGTAATATTCGGCGAATGACTGGTACAGCACGCCCATATCGAAGTAAAGTCGCTGATTCACCAGAGCAGCCTGCTGGGGATCCTTGGGATAGAGCGAGTCGTCCTTGCCGTACTTTTCAGCCAGATATACGATAATTGCACGCGACTCCCACACTGCGAATCCATTATCTACGAGCGTTGGAATCGTATGTTGTGGGTTGATTTTCAAGAACTCAGGCGTTAAGTGCTCTTGTTCGGCAGGATTAACTAGCTTCTTATTCAGTTTGACACCCAATGCGGCAGCCGTCATAAGGACGGAACGGCACGGCGGAGAAGCAGGTGAATAATAAAAGTCCATTTCAAATTATCGCTCCTGTCGAACGCTTTCAGAGTCTAAGAGTGAACTGAATTCTCTTGCGAGTTGACCCAGCTCATTTATATATATTTAGGCGGACCATGCCTACTCAGCAAAACAAAAATATAAATAAAAATAATTAATTGGTTGTTATCGCTCTGCCCCATTCGCTGGTGGGCTTGATAGCAAAGTCTCTTATGTATAATGTATATAAAAATAAGTTAGAATATTCCAGTCGACAGCTAGCATCGAGATACTTTGAATACATATTATAAATACATTATTTCTCTTAAGCGGAGGTTTACAAACACGAAACTGAAACTAGAATTCTCTCGACATACAAGTGCCTAGCAATGTAATAGGATGATAAAATTTATGAAAATTTTACAACCAATAACAAGCCATGGCATTTTATAAATTAATTGAGTCTCTTATAGCTATCGGATATATATTATATATAAATATTTTTTAAGTTTTTGTGGACGTCATCTTTAATTCGTAGCAAACTTCACGACAAAATTATAATACCCTCCACAACTTGTGTGTGTATATCGCTTGTCAACTCATTTTCTGTTGTGAAATAGTTTTAAAGACATTTAAAAAATGTATCATTTAATTAAAGTAGATTTATTGTGAGTGGTGTATGCATCACGCGGAAACTTAAATATTAAGGTATCGAGACATATGTATACTCTTTTCAGTTAAAGCCTTTGATCGTTACACTAGTGAAGCTTCAAAAAAGTAATATGAAAAAAAATATGTATTATCAAACTATCTTACTCTTTTTGTTTTTGTCTTTCAATAATAATAATAATAACTAAATGTTGCATAATATTTTTGAATATTTTAGGCGATAAACATATTTATTTATTTGGCTACTAAAAATATAAACATACGTTATATACACCTTATCTTTTCACTTTGATAGGTACAATAAGTTGAAGATCTCTTTGCTTTTCTCTTAAATATTTCTCTTCGTTTCCAGTGGCTCTTTACTTCTCAACGCTCTTTGCTTAGCTGTTGATTTTCTATTTATTATACCCCGCACTCGATAAGCAAATAGCGTTTTATGAATCGTGTAGATGTATGTAATAATAAAGACTATCGAGATATATCTTTCTTATATATCCAACCCCGCTAACTTGTAACTACACGAGCTACGTCTCCCCTTAGGAATAATCAACCAAGTATACGAAAAATTGTGGGATCAATGACAGATTAAGATGCAGGGTATCTTAAATTCGAGACGTGCGTCGTCTATGTGGCCAAACTGGTTCTCTAGTCATCTGAATAGTATCTATCACATAGACACTGCGACTTTTTCCTATGTTTCATGGTCTTCGTCAGTCATTAATGTGCGAAATCCAAACCACTTGTTATGCTTGGCACTTCTTTTGTTCATCTTTTCTTCGAATTGTGAAGTTATGTAGAAATGCGTAAGATGTCGTCATGTGCTTTGGGGTTTCCTCAATGCTGCGAATAATCTCGCTTTTGCGAGAGTGACTAAACTGAGCGCTCCCAACTGATGGCATGCAAAATTTGTCAGTTGTTTGCTCTTTAATACTGACGCATCGTTTTAGCACTGACGTGTACCAAAGAGAGCAGCGAAATGCTTGAGTTGTTTATAATTATCAATTTTGCATCGTCATGCTGATAATAAGTTTTACAAACTGCAAAACTGATAAAAACTAGAAAATGTTTGTGAGTACTTCGTGATGTTCACAGAATATTCGAGTGTTATTTACAAACAACGTGCAAGTCACGTACTTTTCAGCATCTTTCATCATTGACTTACTTTCCTCACAGCATACACATGCTTATTTATGATTGTCTCAAATTTTAATCAATATTTAATGTCAAAAGGTTTATTTTTGTGTATTTGATTACTTTTGCATCCACAATAATGTCCTAAGCAGTGAAGGACTGTCTTTTTGGCCATCGATGGTCATTCCAACAATTACAGGCAATGGAATAATTATAATTACTAAATATGTGAATGTAGACGAGATGTTTGCTTGTATTACAATTTCAGTACATATCGCGTGACTTAACTTTCTAAATAGGAAGCATGAATAAGACTTGTTTCTAGCAAGGGTACATTTCTGCTGTGGTTAAACTCACTCATTATGGACTTGTCGCTTTGGTCACCCTTAATAGCAAATCAATAATTAGAAACTTACACAGAGTGTGAGATATATGCACAAGTATATATGTATGAATGTATTTGCCCAAAGCTTGAGCAAATGTACTTGGTATGCATATATCTTTGTATGTATATACGTATATATTTTACATGCCTTTTTCGGAACGCTTTTACTCTCATTCGATCGGGTGCTAACGGTGTGGGTAGCTTGATATCAATACATATACATATATATAATATAAAATGTTTGTTTCAACTGAAGGTCATTGGTAAGTCAACCATAACTCTACTTTTATTGTAATACATACACATGTAATTAATCGCAACAATCTTAAAGTGTGGTAAGCAATTACATACATTTCTGCGCAGAGTATATAATCACACATACAGATGCAGTTTGTGTGACTGTATTTGTAAGTTATTGTGCTGGTTCCAACAAACAGCTGCCTGATTATTTTCAAATCTATGGTCAAGTGTTCCAACGTCGAATCGACAGCTGCAAAATTACCAAAGAATTCACACAAAAAGCAGTGAGCAAACATGTTTATAATGTACGTAATAGAATATTGTGTTATTTGGCAATACATGAATAACTGCATACAAATGTACGCACAGAGTGGGATAAAAGGGAATTCTAAACAAAATTTGAGCACGTACAGCAAACAGAAATGAATGCCAAAAAAATACAGCTGTATGTGAATAAATTAGTAAATCGGAAGAATGAGCTGAGAGCGCTGAGCGGCAAAATGACTTTTCTGATATTGTGCCGATCCACAATGTGGTGCAACGAGTTCATTAGAAAGTAGCGGCTTTCTGTGGCACCACAAGTGAAGGGTATACTACTACTGCAGGCCTCAGGTGTTTGTTGTTGGCTACAATTTTGATTATATTCGTATGCCAGCCTCACAGCTCAAACTTAATAAATTTGATATATACACACAAATGTATATACATATATCATGTACATTATATTTGTGTGTGCATAAAGACAAAGTATATTCAAACATACATACGAACACACGATAGCAACGGCAAACACGCGAAATGAACTAATGCTGCCAGCAGTCGCTCTTTATGGGCGCTTGCTTTGTATTTTATCTCACTTATGTACATACATACATATGGGCAAGTGTGTATGTATGTGTGCGATACATGCTCCCCGCGATCCACAAATTCCGCCAAGTTTGTTTGCCGGTTTTATGGCATGAACATTTCGGGCTGGCTGTTCGTTCGCGCGCTCGCGATTCTCATACAGCCGACGTCTATAAAAGCTGACCGCCTCTCCAGAAACCCATCAGTGTTGCTTGATACTTGGTTCAGTGCGTCGCGTCCCAACTACAATCCAAAAAGTAAGTGTCTATGTGTAAAATATATACATACATACATATATACATGTATATATATAATAAATATAATAGTGCTCTTGTGTTTGTGTGTGGCAAAGAACTTGTAAAGAAACGAAAAACAGCAAAAAGTTAAAAATAATAGTCATTAAATAGTTGAAGAGAAAAAAAATTATATGTTTTTCGCTGTTCATTTTGCTGAAATATGGACCGTGTCATCTAATCGTCAGTTGTTTTTTTGTGCTTTTCTAATTATAGTAAAATGGCTGACTTCTACTATTTGCCCGGCTCCGCGCCCTGCCGCTCCGTCATCATGGCCGCCAAGGCCGTCGGTGTTGATTTGAACAAGAAGTTGCTCAATCTGCAGGCCGGCGAGCATCTGAAGCCCGAATTCTTGAAGATTAATCCTCAGCACACTATTCCCACCTTGGTGGACAATGGATTCGCTCTGTGGGAGTCGCGTGCCATCCTCGTCTATCTTGTGGAGAAGTACGGCAAGACCGACTCTCTGTACCCCAAGTGTCCCAAGAAGCGCGCCGTCATCAACCAGCGACTGTACTTCGACATGGGCACCCTGTACCAGAGCTTCGCCAACTACTACTATCCCCAGGTGTTCGCCAAGGCGCCCGCCGATCCGGAGGCCTTCAAAAAAATCGAGTCTGCCTTCGAGTTCCTCAACATCTTCTTGGAGGGTCAGTCCTATGTTGCTGGTGATTCACTGACTATTGCCGACATTGCCTTGGTCGCCACTGTGTCCACATTCGAGGTGGCTGGCTTCGACATCAGCAAGTACGCCAATGTGAACAAGTGGTACGAGAATGCCAAGAAGGTGACTCCCGGCTGGGATGAGAACTGGACTGGATGCTTGGAGTTCAAGAAATACTTTGAATAAGCCTTATTCCTTTATTGAAGTATTATATTCTATATAATAATTTATTCATACTTATTCACGAAGTGAAACAAAATGAAGATTTGATATCGTCAACTGTTTTGCGGTAATTTGCTTATGCGCAAATGAAAGTTTTTTCTTATAATAAAAGAGTATTCATTTTTATTGAGTACAATATAAGAGATTATATTTATGGCTTTGATTGACTAATCTATGGGCACAACAACTAACTGTATTTGTGTTTGCAGCTTGGACAATATGGCTTGCCATAAATTATAAAATATGTGTGGGGGAAAAAGAGAGAGCCGACAATCGCATTCAATTCAATTGTGTCCGTGCTCTTAAATTTATGTTCAGTGTATCCGCATACAAATGCACATGACACGTGTACATTTCTGTGCACTTTCTCTCTCTGTCTTTCCAGCAATCTGTCGTTTTGTAAAAGGAAAAGTACTTGCTCTGTTGAGTGCTGTATCTCCCGCTCTCTCTCTCTCTCTCTTTGTCTCTCTGTCTATATGTGTCTCTGTCTATCTCTCCTTCGTTGAATGCCGGCCGGTGTTTTTCAAATCTGTTGCCATAAGTAAAGGCAATAAGCAGGAAGTTTGCGATTGCAAATACAATATGAAAACAATTACTTATTCTATGGTATATGTATGTCTGTGAGTCAGCACTCTAAATTCCTATAATACAAATAGAGACACTTTCGTAGACTGGCAACAAATTAACATACTTCTAAATCGGAAGCTCAAAAACCTGTACCGCGAGTAAAATTTTATAAATGTAGAAAAACAGCGAGTTTTATAATCGCATGTATCAAATTGAAATTAAATATGAATTATTCAATTTGTAAATTTATAACAGTCAATGTTGCTTTTGTTCTGTATGCCATGCTTGGCACAAATAGCGATACTATTGCCACGTGATTTTGTTTTGCGGGTATCAAGTATCATAAAGAGGATCCCATCGCATGAGCGCATTAGAGCAGAGCTAGATTAATTTTTGCTATCAACAGTTGTTTGTAAATAACAACACGAGTTTTAATTATCTCAAGAATCTTATGTACTTGTTATCACAATAAACATTATATAAAGTTCCATATAGTCAATGGCTTTCACAACTTTATCTAATCCGTGTTGCAAAATTCATTAGGTCACTTAATACCTGTGTACAAATGTATATATGGTGTTGATAGCAAATATAGTTGACAACAAACACGCAAGCGATTATATATATAAAACAGCTATTTTTGCAAAGCTCGCACTCAACAACAGTGATTACCTGAATTGTGAAATATAACAAAACAACAGACAAACAATTAACCACTTTTTTCGGGCATTGATTTAAAATTCAAAGAGTGCTAAATTTGATTGACACATTATGTAGAGCTGAGTTCCAGTCTCTTTGGTGAATTCTAATAACAATACTTTTGTCAATTATCACCTTGCCCAAATCATTATCTGCTATCTCAGTGATATATATGTTGACACAAGCTCTGACATTGGCTCAGTGGCTTTCGGCAATTTATTTGAAAAACAGCTCAGCGAGAAACCCAAAAAACAGGTAATACTGTTACTACATTTACAAGTTGAATACACATTTTTGTTTCTGACATTTATTACGTCATCCGAAGAAAGTGATTATCTCGAAATGATGGTAATGCTTGGCTGTATTTCTTTGAGTGTTTGTTTGATTATATTTAGTCGGTTTGTGACAGCTTTTGATTGAAGCGAAATGTTTTTTATTGTATTTTTTTTATTATTTTTACTAACAGTGGGCAAATGGACTTCTATTATCGACCCGGATCTGCGCCCTGTCGAGCGGTCATTATGACGGCCAAGGCAATTGGTGTTGAATTTGATAAGTTGATTTTTATCAACACGCGGGCTGGTGACCAGTTAAAGCCGGAGTATTTGAAGTTGAATCCACAACACACTATACCCACACTGGTGGACAATGGCTTCGCACTGTGGGAATCGCGTGCGATAATGGTCTACTTAGTGGAGACGCATGCCAAGGACGACGCCTTATACCCGAAAGATACGCAGAAGCAAGCGCTGATCAATCAACGCCTATACTTTGATATGGGCACATTATACAAGAGCTTTGCTGATTACTACTATCCGCAGATCTTTCTGAAGCAGCCGCCAAATGAGCAGCACTACCAGAAAATTGAGCTTGCCTTTGAGTTGTTGAACACATTTCTGGAGGGTCAAAGCTATGCTGCTGGCGATGGCTTAACCCTGGCCGATATTTCCCTGCTGGCCACTGTTTCCTCCTTCGATGTGGCAGGCTGTGACTACAAGCGCTTTGGCAATGTGGCCAGATGGTACGATCTGGCCAAGCAAGTAACTCCCGGCTGGGATGCCAACTGGTCGGGTTGCCTCGAGTTTCGCAAGTACTTTGACAACTAAGCGGCAAACATGAATTTTGTTGCTAATAAAGAAAGCTTATTTTATTGCACTTGATTCTTTAACTACTCACTAAAAATTGCACTTGGTTTACTTAATAACTAAAACAATGAGTTCGATTTGCTAAACTCGAGCGGACGTCGAAACGACTGTTCCAGGTTATGTAACCGCTCCTCCAAATCATTCATCGAGTTGCGCAACGCGTGTCCCCGTGGACGTAGCGATATTTGCGGCGAGTGCTGCATTAAGTCGTCCTTGACGCCGGAAAACGAATGACGCACACAGGAGGAGCGCTTCTCGAACTTGGTGTTCTGATAATGTGGATGCGGATGCTGATGTTGATGGTGCGTACGATGCTCACAGTTGCCAGTGCGGCAGTTGTGCGTCACCAACGGCTCATCCGTTTTCAGTGAGTCCTCGTAGGTATCACTACGGCAAGAACAAACAAAATTGTTAGCATGTATGATCAATAACTAGTCTTTAGCATCCACCTGCTGTCCGTGTGGGGATTCTGGCGCAGCTCCATGTGCGCTTTGGCATGTCTGGGACAGAGAATCTCCGCATTGCTAGCACGCTTGGAGCTGCCGTGCTGAAAGGAGTCGGGCGATGTCTCGTACAGCTCTCGACTACTGAGAAACTCTACGCCCGAATCCTGGCCAGTGGAATGCAGCGAGAAAAGCGACGTTTCATAATTGTTACTAAAATGATTCAATTAAACAAGTGCTTAGTGCTCAAGTCGAGTGTACCTCACTGCCATATACCCTGTACTCTTAATCGATTCTTAAACAGCTTCGATAGTCAAACAATAAATAATAACTTGCTCTACATTTCTTGAAGGTAAGTCGAAACATTTTAAGCAAAAGCTCTAAAGTATAAAATATGAACAATATATATCGGCAAAGTGTGCTAAGATTAAAATGAATAAACGGACAAACAGATTAATCGGCTTTTGGTGTTATAAGAAAGAACGGAGGTAAATTGCCGACATTTAAACATCCCATCAGAGAAATTGAATGAGCGTTCCTATGAAAGCTATATGATATAGGGATCCGATCTGTCTTGCTCCGAAATATGCATTAGCGACTGACTCGGCTAGTGATGATGTGCTCTACTTCTTTTTAGAGGGTACAGGGTATTGATGGCTTCATTTTGTAAATATCTTTCCAAGTCATACTCACAGGTTGTTCACTGGCTGACAGGAATTGTATTTGAGCACAAATGGAGCATTGCCATCGGGAGTAGTTGCTGCTGCTGCTGCTGCTGCCGCTGCCGCCTTGGCAATGGACTTGGGCAGCGGCACATCTATATATTCCCGCTGGCACTGCTGCTGCCTGGGATTAGAGAATCACTGTAATTTGAACCAGTTCTGCAAGGCAGCGACATCACCTCGATCTACTCTGATCTACTCACTCGTTCAGGTACTGATGATGCTGCTGTTGTGTGACCAGCGCCTGTTGCTGATGATGCTGGTGCAGCTGCTGTTCCAGTTTCTCCGTGGCCGTCGCCGTCGACTGCGTCTGCGCCGAGGAGCACACCGATTCGGGCATGAAGGCGCTTGTCGGACGCTGCCCGTTGCCGCTGCTGCCACCCTTGCTGCAGCGCTGAGTGTGCCGCAGCTGGCGCTGGCGTCGCTGCTGCGAGCGAGACTGGTTGATGCCGGCTATGGTATAAGTGAGACCGGCATCAGAGGCGGCAAAGTCGCGCTGTGACCACAGCTGGCTGTTAAGTAAATATAAATGGTTTATTGAATGGCTTTGACGACACTCACATTTCACATTTCACATTTCGAATCCGCATTTGAGTTGCAGTTGTCAACGCATCTGCAGAGCTAAGCTTAATTGCCAGCTGATTTGATGGCTCTGGTCGGTGTTGTTGTTGTTGGCGTGTAAGTATTTATTTTTTACAGTTAGATTTCCAGCGGGCAGGTGAGCAGTAAAAGTAGCCGGTTATTCACTGCACCACTAGACAACCAACTAACCAACCAACCAACAACAACAACAACAACCAAAGCATTCGATCTTGACTTTAAGATTTATTTGACGGCCTTAGATTAAGTATGTGTTTATATTACGTATATATTCATATATTAAAATGTATCGTTGAGCTACAGTCTTTCAGTTCAGCACTGTGTGTGTATGTGTCTGTGTATTAATTTCTTTTACCGTTTTTGTCGCAGGCATAGATAGCAACAGGCGGCTATAATGGCACCCAGACTGATCAGCGCCAGCAGCACCAGTGTCACAAATTCCAGGCCGCCCACATAGCTGGCTGTGGAGGCGTGCGTGGGTCGCGGTGCCTGCCCAAACTCGGCCAATTCGATGATGCGCGGCATAGCCATACTGCTGTCCACATGCTGCTGCTGCAGCTGCAAAGCATCCAACTGTAAGCCGGCCAAGGATCTGCAAACAGAATATTATACATGTCATTTCCCTTATCACCTTTGGTGAATCATTTGAAGTGCTTACTCTTGCAGCTGCTCCATTTCCACAATTGAATTGGTGTGTGGATCCACGGCATAGATGTAGGCATTAGTGCTGTGCAACAGAAAAACACAAGAACAGAATGCAGAACGTTATTAGAAATTCAAGTGGATTATACAACCCAAATCCATAATTAACTCATACATGTGATAGTATAATTTTCATTATATATTTCTAATCTTTTTATATGAAAGATAATTTAAAATAAATTGAAATAGATTGCCTTAATCTCTCTAATGCGATAACACTTATTATATTTGCATATTTTTCATATCTGCTGTATATAAAAAGCGTCATTATTTCCTCCTCAAAGGCACAAAAATATTTAATTTATCACTTAAAGTAAACTGAGGTTTAGAGTTTATTAAAATATATGTTTATATATATAATTTTTTTAAACTTACGCCACTTCGGTTCCGCTTGAATTCGGTTCCAGCAGGCGGACTCGTACATCTTTTCCAATAGCGCCGCTTAGTGCTTCCATTAGGCTATCGATGCGCCGCTCAACATCCACCGGCTTGCCGGCCACGACGAGACGAACCTGCTTGGCCTCGTCTATGATGTAGACGAAGACATTGACAATGCCGCTGCGTCCATCGTCGGCACCCATGCGATCGGTGGCCTTCACATCGAAACCGTAGATGCGCTCGTCCAGCGGTAGATCGCCCAGTAGGCGAATGTTGCCCGTAAGATCATCGATGCCAAACAGGCGAGTGGGTTCGTTCAACAGACGATAGCGAATCTCCGCATTGAGCCCCTCGTCTGCATCCTCGGCACCGACACGGGTTACGTGATAACCAAAGCTAGCACTGCGTGGCAATACGGCCACAATTGGCTGGCCATTGCCGCGGAACTTGGGTGAGTTATCATTTTCATCTGCGATGCGCACCAGGATGCGGCATTCGCTGAGCGAGAGTCCCTCGACGCGCTCATCCACCACCGGATAGGAGACTCTGGCATAGTTGCGTGCCTCGCGACTAATGCGATCGGCTCGAACCCGCAGCTGATAGCGTGCGATATGCTCTCGGTCGAAGGGTTTGAGGGCATAGAGCAGCATATTCTTGGCATCGTATTCGAAGGGTGGATGGGCGTCCGACTCGTCGAGACCCTCCTCTAGCCAAAGCGACCAGCGATAGTTTTCGGCATTCAGACCGGCCGTCAGATTGAGACGCATTACCTCGATGGGTGCCTCATTGTTCTCCATCAGCTGGACGTCGTAATAGGAGTGCTGGAAGATGGTCACATTGATCGGAATTTCGGGTTTGGGTGCCGCCGTTGGCTCCGTCACTGCCTGACCCTGCAGATTGATGAGCACCACTGCTGTGGCGGAAAGCGCTGGACTGCCAAGATCCGAGGCTATAACAGACACATTCATGTGTTCATAGTCATTGTAGCCGCGAATGTTGGACACCGTGGTAATGGTGCCGTCACGGGAATCTATCTGAAAGACGGGCGCATGCAGCTCCTGATGCAGTATGGAGTAGAGCACAAGTCCATTGCCATTGCCCACATAATCCTTGTCAATGGCAGTCACCTGTTTGACAAACATGCCCGGCAGCGTGCTGCGATCCAGATACGCCTTATAGACGGGCACCATCATTGTGCGATCCGTCAAGTCGGCTATAAATTTGACCGCCTTTGTCTGGTCATCGTAGCCAATAAACTCGGGCCGATTGTCGTTGATGTCCAGCACATTCACCTCCACATCAACGCTGCTCGACAGACGATGCATGGGCTCTGCATTATCGCTCGCGATAACGTGGAAATTGTACTTGGCCCGCAGCTCCCGATCCAGCTGCCCGTTTATCTTGAGCACACCCGAGGTGGGCTTCACTGTGAAAGGCAGCTGCTGATCACCCAGCGAATATGTTATATTCGCATTCTCACCATAGTCCATATCGATAGCCAGCACCTGGCCTAGCACGCTGTCCTTGTAGTCACCCTCGGCTGTGTCGAAACTGTACCACGATTTCTTAAAGGCCGGCACATGGTTGTTCACATCGATGACTGTGAAGCGCACGCAGGTGGAATCCCTTAAGCCATCTATATCGGTTACGCTTAGATTCAGCCAGATCTCAATGTTAGCTGCCAAGGGATAGTTAACGGTTACCTCGCCACTCAACTTGTCAATAGCAAAGTGGCGTATGGAGTGCAGCTTGATCATTGGCATGCCAGGAGATCGCTCCACCTGCTCGCCCAGCAGCTCATAGTGGAGCTGGGCATTTCGACCGAAATCCTCATCGCTGGCACTTAGCTGCAGCAGCTTGGCCCCCACAGGCGTGTCCTCATATATAGCGAACAAAGGACATTTTATTGGAATGCCGCGTGCCATCCGACGTCGGGATTTGGCTCGACCAGCAACTCCGACGCCAACGCTGCGAGCCTTCTCCCTCTCCGTGTGTAATCTCGGCGAGCCGGGTATGTGGTAAGCAGGTGGCGCCATCATCATGGAACCAGCACCAGCTGGCGGCAGTACCATGGTATTTGAGCTCTCTACAAAGTAGATCTCCATATCCGTATTGTATTCGCGTATCTCCAAGCGAGAGTCCTTGAACACCGAAATGCGCTCAAAGATGGGTCCATTATCGTTGACATCCGCCACGAGAATGGTGAGATGCGCATAGCCCGACAGTCCCCCAATGTCCGCGGCCACAATCTTCAGATTGTAGAGCTGTTGTTTCTCCCTATCCAGACCTCGATTGCCCGAATAGCTAATTCGAAAATAGGGACCAGTGCTGAGCTTGAAATTTGACTGCATGAACGAGGTGTGCAGTTCCTGGTACTTGAACTCATCATTCCACTGATCGGTTAGATTGAATATGTTAAAGGCCCCCGTTGTGGGTGGCAGCTTGTGCTGGCTACTGTTACTCCCAGTGCTTGAATTAACATATTCAATGCTGAACTGATCGCTGTAGTCGCCCTGCAGTTGGACGCGAAACTCAGCATTGGGACCCTCGTCGGCGTCGTTGATCTGGATGGCCTGATTCATGGAGAGCTCGGTGCCCAGAGCGCAGTTCTCATTGATAAGGCCGACGTAGGTGAGTGCATTAAACTTGGGTGCATTATCGTTGACATCGTCCACCTTGATATTGACCTGATAGATGCCAGCTCCGCTCACCAGACCCGTGCTATACTCCACAATCACCGTTAACTCATAGTTGGCCTGCTGCTCCCGATCCAAACCAGTCAGGGTCAGTAGTGTGCCATCTTCGGTAATAGTTATCTTATTGATCACCTCTTGCTGGTTGGCTATAATGTAGCGCAGCTTCAGATTCGAGTCCCCCGCCAGGCGACGCGGCAGTCGCCGCTTGGACTTCGAGCTGCGACTGCGATTGCGACTCCGATAGCGACTGCCCGTGGTGAGATTGGCACTGCCCACAGCTGCGGAGAGTTCGCGAAAGCTTCCCAACTCATTGTTGGCCACATTCAGGGCATTCTTGTAGAGCAGCTGTCCAATAATGCCACCCACGAGATTCTCCTCCACATGAAAGTTGATGATATTCATATTGATTTCTCTGCAAATTAAATATTAAACCCAATTGAATTAATTATATACTCGTATAATTCATTTTGTATATAAATATACATATACATATATATATATAATATTTTTTAGACAGGTTAAAAAGTATGATTCAAGGAATTCTGGTTAATAACAAATATTTTCGAGATGGGTGATAACATTTAAACTGACATCAACTGTATTATAAAAATGCCAACTAAAATTTGTGCTTTGTTTTATTTGGTACTGCTGATTTATACTCACTCAATGACTGGTCGAAGTGGAATTTTATCCGGCGCTGGCTTGCTTACTATCTGTATGGTCAGGTTCGTTATCAGGACACCCTCATCGTTCAGCTCTGGGGAAGCTGCTGTTGTCAGCGGAGGTGAGCTGCGTGACACGATCAACGGCTGCGATGAATTAGCAAAGAGCTGTAATTGAAACCACTTCAGTTCATCAATTCATACTTTTTTTCTGGTTTCTGGTCCCTACTCACATAGTTGGCCACTGCTTCAAAATTATAGATTTGCCTTTTGAATTCGGATAACTCACGGATGACGGTAATGATTCCGGATCTCTCCTCTATGGCAAATGGCACACCCTCCGAATATGTGTGCAAAAGATCGTACATTATCTCATCCTCACCATCGTATATTAGTGTGGTGCGCACTTGACCCACCGATGTGCCTAGCGGTGTATTTGCACCCACCCAAAACTGATAGGGTGCGCCCACAAAATCAATGGCCTGATCATCGATGGTTGCATACACTTCAATGGTGATCACAGCTAAGGAGAAGCGACGCTCTGAGGGATTCGTTGGCTGATCGCTGGCCTCCACAAATACCGCAATGCGACCACGTCGCAAAGGTCCCGCCACATAGATAGTTCCATTTTTGTTGTCCAACCGAAAGGGTATATAGCCGCTGCCCTTGGGCCGCTGTAACTCATACAGTAGCTGACCATTGGGTCCCTCGTCCGGATCATGGGCGACTACCCGACCAATTTTCGAGCCGACAGCTGCTGTGATGGGCACCTTGAACTCAAACAGATTACCATGATCGAACTTGGGATTGTTGTCGTTGCTGTCGAGCAGTGTGATGTCCACTCGCACCATACTGGGACCCGGTGTCTTCAGATGCTTATCGTCGAGATAGGAGGGATTACGTTCCAGTGCCTCCACTCTCAGCTGTATGGATCTCCGTTGTTCTCGATCGAGCAATCGATCATCGCGCACTGTAATCCAGCCGGTGCGCGAATCAATGCGAAATGCACCCGGAGCTGTTTGGTTCTCCACAAGGTTGTAGACAAACTCGGAATTTTCACCCTGATCTCGATCAATGGCATTTACCTGCAATACACTGAAGCCAGTGGGCAGATTCTCCACAATGGATATATTATAGAAATCCGCCTCGAATTCGGGCACATTGTCGTTTAGATCGAGCACCTCCACTTCGATGCTGGGAAAAGAAATTTCAATCAGTATTACGTATAAAGTTACATAATTGCATATGAATAGCAATACTTACCGTGCCAGGGCTTTCTTCAGTGGATTATCCTTCTGTCTAGCCTCTAGTTGAACTACAAAAGTGTTTCCCGGCAGACTCTCCTCTTCCAGATCGATCTCTTTCTGCAGATACATAACCCCATTGTGGGCATTAACCCGAAACAGCTGCCGTTCATTCCCCGAGATGATGTCATACACGAGTGTGGCATTAAGTGAATCCTGATCGAATGCCATTATCGGTGGCGCAAAGTAAAGTGGAATACGTACGGGCATTCCTGTCATCGGATAGAACTCGTTGATTCTGGTGCGATACACACCCTCAGTGAACTTGGGCGGCAGATCATCCACATCCCGAACATTGATGGTGATCGTGGTGTTCGCATGGTTGGCGGGCGTCCCCCGATCCCAGACAATGATGGGCAACTTGAACTGACGTATGCCATTATCAAAGTCCAGCTCTCGCTTAAGTATAAGCAACGGTCGATGCGGACTTTTTAGTATGAAATATGGTCTACCATCTGCAGATAGCTGCTCTGGAACTGTGGACATGGTGAATTGTACCTCCGAGTTGGGTGTATTGGGCTTATCGCGATCAAAGGCTTGCACGCCATCAAAAATGATGCTATCAACCGATGTATTCTCATCCACATCAACCACATAGGGCACATTGAGAAACTCGGGCGCATTATCGTTGACATCCTCTATGTAGACAGTGATCGAAAGATAGCTGCCCTGTGAGTAGAAAATTTTAAAAACTTTTCAGATGGCTTCGTAATTTGGGAATGCGAATTAAAGTTGAGGGGAGGAGTGACATATTGAGAGAGAGAGAGAGAGAGACAGTAAAACAATGACGGCGTAATCAATGTTGAAAAAGACATATCATCACAAACCACAATTTAGCTATAATTTTAATAGGAAGAGTATACAAATTTTGAGTAAGCTCAGCAAGTTAAAAAGAATATATGAATTGGAAATTGATTTAATCCTGAGGGAATTTAATCTAATCTTAACTAATCCTTGAGATGAAACGAAATTATGCGCACCTCTTCGAGCTTCTCGTGCTTGCCGGCGCAGAGTATGCGAAACTTGAGCAGATTCCTGGGCACATCCCGATCCACGAGACGCTCCAGAGAACGCGCCAGGCTAACCACGAGAGTTGTGGCATTGTGTTCCGTTAGATTGAAGTACTTGTAATCGCCACTGGCATCGGCGCCCTTGAGGGCGACACTAGAGCGTGGATAGGCCTGCACCCTAAGGATTTCCTTGCCCACCTGGGCGTCCTCACGGAGCCGTATGAAGCGAACACCTTCACTTTCCGCCGCTACGCCATCTAGCGAGTGGAAGGCGCAGCTGGCCGAGCTGGCTAAAGTGGGGCAGTTATAGATAATAGTTAAATATTAGAGACCGGCCAAAAACAAAAACACAAAAAAAAAAAATACGTTGACAAATTATCTACACTGTTTCTCTTTTATTTGGCATGCTAATTGAGCGCTGAGAACCGAAAACGGAATAAAAGAAAAACAATTGAAAATCTCCATAAGGCAACGTGCGAAGCGAATCTTTGGGCCAATTGTTGTTGTTGGTTGTTGGTTGTTGGCTGTTGGAGTAACTGCTAGTAACGACTAGCCAAAACTTTCTACGTTTGTCGCGTGGCTGGGCGTGGACACGCCTACCTGCTGCAAGTCACACCCTCCACCCCTCCCCATCCCATCCTGCGTTCAGCTGCTGTGATTTTCATGAGCAGTTGCAACACTTTTCCGACATGCATTCAACATTCAACTGCCGCTGTTGCCATCTCTCATCTTGGGACGCCCGACTGCAATCAGCGAATTATTTTTGCGTTAAGGCTCGCAATTCAGTTCCCACCCTCATGACATAATTAGACATGTTTCAGTTTTGTTGTTTTTGTTGGTGTTGTTGCTGTTGTTGTTGCAAGTGCAGCGCTGCAGCAGCTACCAAATGTGCTACGAGTGACAAGCTGTCGCAGTTGTTGTTGGGTTGCCAGCCTGGGTTTGGGTGTCTTGTACCTCGTCTTGTCTTGTCTTGTCTTGTCTTCACTGACTTACTGCCTCAGTGGCTGACTTTCTGACATTTTTTCGGAACATCTAGTACACGGCGAGAAACTATTATTTGAGTTGTCTTTTTGTCTTGTTGTCTTTCTGCTTATTGTTGTTGTTGTCGCTTGTTATTGCTGGAGTGAAATCTTCACAGTCTTTTCTTAGGCTTTACTTCTTTATTGTTAGTCTTATTTCATGATTTTTTCTATATGTATATATATATATATATATAGTTGCTGATGCCAGAGATTGCAATTTGAGTTGCAGTTTTTATTTACTTGCAGTTTCTAGCTTGTTTCGGTGTGAACTCTGATTATTTGCCAGACACACAGGCAAATACAAATGTAAATATATATTTATATATATGCAATTCATAGGCAAATGCAATTTCGCAGCTTGATTGCGCCGGAAGTGCGCAGAAGGCAACTTTATGGGGGAGTTTTCAAATTTGATACTCAGTTTTCTCACATATACTTAAGCCGTCAAGTTTATACATCCAAGGAAATGCTGAATGAATAAATCTGGAATTTATTTCAAAATGTTAATGTTCATTACGGCTGCTTTCAATTATTCAAATGATTTTCGTTAACTTATCTCAGAGTCTTTGCACTCATTTGACATTATAAATAAGATGATTGAGAAGTAGTCGGAAATACTTTTCACAACAGGCGCTAACTTTAATCCAAAAAATTATTCGGTTCGGTTTTATTCATATTTTAAGCTTATTATACATTTTTTAATAATCTGTCATGTGGCACAAAATCTATTTGATTAATGGATTCAAAGGAAAGTTGTTTTTCCTGTGATTACAACTTTTTATCCTCGGCGCACAACTGATGTTAAATTTGGTTTTACTCTTTGAAATTTTAAGTTAATGTTTTCATTATTATTATAACGATTTTTGGTCGTTTGTGCAATTCATAACTGGCAGCCACTTGCATATGACATCAATAATTGATTTCTGTTTTATTAGATGATCACATTGAATTAGTTTATGTAAAACTGTCACACTTTATGATCATATGTCATGCTTGTTAAGGAGATCCAGTTCACATGGTGCGTGTGGTGTTCTTTATTTTTAATTCTCCACAGCTTATCACACATTCACTGTCAACGCTCCCATTAAGCAAAAATGATATATAATTTGAATGCGTTTAAGTTGAACACTCGCATCTCATTCACTTGTCTGCAACACTTAAGAATTAAGTTCAAGCGGCCAGTGCTTTTATATTTCCAGGTAACACACACACACTCACACACACACACACATAAATAAACACTTAATTAGAACATTGCGGAACTCTTTAAGTGCTGCCAGTTGTTCACGACAAGTTTTGCGAGTCGCCTTGCGACTTGTTTACCCATCATTTTGGGGCGATCTCTGACGGTGTTAAAGGTGTAGCCGACCAATGCAGGAGCTGGTTAGGAAATGGGTGAGCAGGTTGTTGGCTGTGCCACGGGTTGCATCAGCAAAGTGACCACAAATTAAACAATTGGCACACTGCACCGATGCTGCTTCATTTAACTGTCGCCCATATATATGTAAATTGACGGATTTTTGATTTGAAATCCGGGTTATTTAACGGTTCACCAATAGCCCCAACGAGACAAACAAGTTGGTTAATGCATTGAAGCAACAACAATGGCATAGACGAAAGACGAAAGACGTCAGACTTGACAAATCAGCTCGCAGTTGCACGCACAACTCTCTAACACACACACACACACACACACAAACACAGACAACACACACACGCAGTAACACTCACTGGCGAACAAGGCTAAGACGACATTTTGTCCAAAAACTTGCCTTGCTCTATTCCCGTTTGAGCCGCTTCCATTCCCACGGACATCAGATAGGCACACAGGCAGCTTATATAAGCGTAGCTTAGAAATATATCCTTTTGCATGTTGACGACACTGAAATATCCTTTGGTGTCTAAGTTTTGGGCTTTCAAAGAAAAAAGCGTTAGCTGCGGATGCGAATCGATTGCGGCCCGAACACACTCACATCGCGTACAACCGACGACGCAAACACCTCACAAGCAACTGAAAGATGTGCCCAAGTCGCCAGCTCGCAGTCGAGCTAGCCAAGTTAATAGTAGTGGTAGTGGTAGTGGTAGTGGTGGTAAGAGTAGTGTGGTCTACTATTTGAGCATATGATGGGACTTGTTTTTCCAGCGACAAGTGGAAATGCAGGAAAATGAAAATGTTGCAGTCGCTGGTGGGAGCATCTCAGTCTGGGTCAAAAGAATGCGCAGCAGTTAAACCTAAGATGCTCCTTATGGATGTTGGTCAAGAGCAGCTCACAGACAAGTAAAAAGAGTCAGAGAGACAATGACAGAGACAAAGAAAGAGGGAGAGAGAGAGAGGGAAATGTATTTTGAAAAACCGTTGCTGCTTTGTTTTTGAAATGCGCTCGGGTTTTGGGTAAGCAGCAAAGAAATCAAGTGAAAAGAAAAGGTATTTTGAAGTAAAGTAATAAGGAAGACGATCCCAACGGCCAACAACTACTATAACAACAACAACAACAATGGCCACAGCAACAACAACATTCAAATAGCAATTGACTTTGCCGCTTTGTAATAATAAAAACAATAAACAACCAAACTTATTACCATAATATAAACACGCAGACAACTTATAAGAAGAAAATTAAGAAGCGTACACTCAGAGAAAAGCATCGCTCTAAAATGACAGTCTGCCTAACAACCAGAAAGCTTTTCTTATTTTTTAAAAACCTTTAAAATGTATGAAAAATAATTTCCTAAGTTTAGAAAGGCTTTTTAAGTCTGTCTTTCGCTGGCTTCACGTCAAATGTTTTATATTTATAATTATTTTTAAGGTCAACAATATTTTTATAATAATACTTGCTGAAAATGTTAGAAAATCGTTAGAATTATGAAAGAAAAGCATGGTTTTCTTCGAATGGTTTTTGGTGAGTTTTATGCTTGATTTTGGGAAAATTCTGTAATTTTTTTCTGAGTGTAGCGTAAAAATAGAGCATTAGCTTGTTGCGCCCCAATGAAATGTGGTGTTAGCATCAGTGTGAGTTGAGTTGGCCATTAACACGCCTCTTTTCATAGTCGTAGCGAAGGCATGTTGGCCAGTTGGTTAGCAGGGGGCCAACGATGCAGCCAAGCGCAGCTGCAACTATGAACAAAAAAATAAAAAAAAAATAAATAAAATCAGCAACAATACAAATCTCCGACAATGGCTAACAATAATGTTATAAGCTGCCATCGACCCATCAGATGAATGGACTTGGCCAACAGAAGACGCAGCGAGTGCAAAGGCGTCTCTTAACGGTGCTCAAAGAACACACAGGCAACGAACATGGCCAACAACAACAGCAAAAACAACAACAAAGCGAACACATAACAACACAATCAAGTCAAGAGCAGACTGAACAAGTTGCAAGCATTTGTGGCTAATAGACTTTTGCATAACACCTGACTGGAGCTGATGTCTTTAGGCTCAAATCGAAGCTGCTGCCGAGCGGTGTTGCTGAGGGGGAGGGCGAGGAAGGCAGTCATTGTCCGCCCAGCGGTTTGGAAAATTGGCGCGTGCGAAGACCAATAGACGAGGCTCCTGAGACTTGTGGTTGGTAAGTTGCAAAAGTGGCCCAAATGCGAGGGCTGCGCGACCAGTTCTGCTGCAGAAGTGAAAGGAGGAAGAGGAGAAGCGTTAACTCAGTCAACGTTAACTAATTTGACTATGCAAATTGCGATTTGCCAAAATCATAACAAAAATTTATGCACAATTGCTGATTGCTGCGCATTGCTCAAAAATGTTACAACACGAGCTCATTTCACATGGTTTGTTGGCCTAAAAGCGATATTAGCTTAAAAACATGTTTTGGCCAAGTTATTTCTTATAAACGGCGCTGTGGAAAGTGCATCGAATTTCAAGTTATTAGAGAAGGAAATAAACACATTATGTTCTTGAGAAAACAAATCTGTTTGCATTATTTGAATTTCGTTTGTATCTGACGAATTTCAAATCAATCAGTCAAATTTCTCAGTTATTTCTACGATTCTCAATTCTTTTGTTAAAAAAAAAACTGTTAGCTGTGAAGCGATGGAAAAGTTTATTTGAAATAAAGCAGCTTTGTTTGCAACAAGTATTTAAATATTCTTCTTTTCTTATATATATATAATATCTGTGCCTTGTACGATTAACATTAAGATATCAAAAAATTCATTGCTTAGATTATTCAAAGCACTCAAATAAATAATTCATATTAAATGGTTAAAATGTTGCGAGTATGCCGAGTAGTTATACCAAAAAGCGGTTGGTCTTATTTATTCACTGCAAGTTGTTTTTCATTTATGTTGCGCCACTTAATTTTTTGGCTACTTTCTTATCCAGTTTATCATTTCACCAAAAACGCAATAAAAGATTAAATTCAAAACCCGAATGCAAAATGTGCGCTTGCTTGTCAAACTATGACACATAGGTGGCGCTCGCAGCGTACGGTTAGTGACATGACTGAGCAAAGGCACAAACCGCACTTAAAAAGCTCTTTCATGTTTCATATGCGTCACGGTAAACTGCAAAATGATGACAATGAAATTCACCGCATACGAGACGAGAAACAGCCAAAAGGCGTTGTCCAACGTGAACAGGCCCAACACGGAGAACTTCAGACTATCCAAGGGCCACAACAACAGCGGTGTTGGCAGCATGGCCTGCAAAAGGAAATTGATTATATGATAAATAGTTATGAATGCTTTAGTTATGGAAGTAATACTACTTTCTGCTAGGCTAATTTTATATACATTTACAGTTGCGGTCTAAATAATAGTGGAGCTGCTTCTCAAAGCATTTAACTAATAAATTAACTCTTCAAAATCTTCAAAATTAGGAACGATTTCAGAAAACCAAAAAATATTTGGTTCCTCTATAAAATACTATTATTTTCCAATTAGTTTACGAGGTAAAAAACAAAACGCATCATATCTAATTTTTAGAAAGAGAAAGCTGAGATCAGTTTACTATTTTTCGACTACTTTTACAATGATAAATTTAAATTTGAATAATTCAATACATATAAATATAAGGCAAATATAATAATGATTAAATTTGAGGACATAAATTTATTTTGAAGCCATGTCAACTTTTAATGCTTACTTCTTGAGTATTGATTGCAAGTGTTTAAATAAAATGTTCACCATTTTTTGGTAAAATATGTTAAGTATTATTTTTAATTTTCTACTATTATTATTTTGACCGCAGAAGTACAACAACGAGATAAGGCGTTGTAGTCGTGTCTGCCTGTATGTGAATAGCATCAATCAATTTCATCATCAATCAATTTCATCTGCCGAACTATATGATTAAAGATGAGCTCCTGAATGCATTACTAGTTTGATTCAAATGTATCTCGTTCGAACTCAATAAAACGTATGTCTAACTAATATCGTATTTAATCTAATGGCTCTCATTAAATGCAAACAAAACATTTATCACTTTCAGAGTAAACTGGTCAAAATTACGAGTATCACCTTGTATCACTTGGCATAATTTCTTATTACTTGCATAAAAACCAATTGCCTTTAAATTAGGTGCTTTAAAAAACATTCAAATAAATAAATACATACACATATTCATTCAACTATTATTTATGAAGTGAATGAGTCATGACAGAGGAGGTTCTAGTTAACGAGCGAACACTGTGCATAAGAAAGGACTCTATTTTCTGCGCACCTGTTCGTTGGTCATTTGCGGTGGCACATAGCAGAGTTGGAGGCAACGGCGACGCAATCGAGTGTGTCGCATCTGACAGAGATGAGTGGCCAGAACGATGGCGTACAGCTGAATGGCGACAATCACACAGTAGTTGGAGATGGTCAGCGGAATGCCGTGCTGCTGCACAAAGTACGACATGTAGGCGTACATGTTGGCCAGTATGTTAATGAAGTTGCCAATCAGCAGCAGAAAGATGCCCAGCTGAAAGACGCCAATGAATCCCAGGCACACGTGCAACAAACGACGCTCGCGTCGCAACAATCGCTCCTGCTGCGATTTATCGCTGGCAAACTGTTCCCACTGCAGCTCCAGTTGCCGAATGCTGGCCAGGATCAACAGCAGACCACCAAAGACGCCGTTGCCAAACACGCTGCTCACATGTTGAACATAGAGTTGAACGCTGTAGGCGAGCAACTGGATCCAAGGCAGCTTGGCGGCATTTTGCTGCAGAAAGGGCACATTGCAGAGCAGCTCGTACAGCGAGATTAGCAGCTTGCCCCACAGCAGCACCGTTGCTCCACAACTCAATTGGACCCGGCGATGCAGTCGCTCCAGTCGGCTCAACAACTTTGCCAGCCGGCGTCGCTGCCAGATGTGAGCGCCGAGAATGGCCAGCGAGATGGCCACATCGCCAGCCATGGTGCCCAGTGCGATGTGCCTGAAGAGCTGCGAGTGCTGCACATTTGTCGTCTCGTAGATGGCCACACTCTGGCGCAGCAGCAGCGGCGACAGGGCCAACAGGCTCAGCCAATGCAATGCCGCACTGGCTGTAGCTAGGCGGCTGCAGCGGCCGCCACGCCCACTGCTGAATCTGAGAGGCGCCAGGCCAAGTGCTTGCCACAGGCGCAACAGCAGACTCAGAGCTCCCAAGTGCGGCAAACGTGGCATGTTTAATGCTACTGACTAATGCAACCCAGAGACTCCAGCTAGCTTCAGTTAGAGCCTGACTATTTGTTAGCAATCTAACTGCAGTTATGTGACCATATTTACACTGGGAAAAACCGTGTGGAACTAGTAAGCCGAAGTCAATTTGCAGCAAAAAACAGTGTTTACATTATGCGAAATTTTAAATATAAAACTGAGACAGACTCGTCGAAAGTATTGAATTGATTCAATAATATTATGCAAACTTGAATTTTTATAGTCTTGTAAAACTAACGCGACTCTTATTTCAGATATTCAATCTAACCTTTATTTAATTGTACTTGAGTACAATTTTAAAGAAGTTTGTTCCGGCTTGATCTTAATCTTAATCAGTTATCGATGTGTGATAAGACTAACGAAATAACCCATTTCCGGCTTGATCTCAATCTTAATCAGTTATCGATGTGTGATAAGACTAACGAAATAACCCATTCTTCTTTAGAAAACAAATACATATTGGTATTGTCAACATTGAACTGATTACAAATCTTTTAGTTTGTAATTTGCAAAAGCGACTTATGCTTGAATTTGAAACATGCAAATAATTAATTTTTCTTTGTAAGTTTTTCAGGTAAATCCTTTGAAGATAGCAGATTGGCAGATTGGAGTTTTGACATGGAGTATGGAGTGTGTTGAAACAACAACAATAAAAGTCTACTCCCTCTTGGGTGCTTGAGTGGTGTCTTATGAAGTGTCAGCAGGAATAAGGAACGAGGATGTAGTGTTTATGACATGCAACTAGGTAAGCATCAAAGTCAAGACAAAAGCCGACAAAGGCACCTGCAGGCTGAACAGAGTGGGGGTAACAAAACAAAACACAATTAATAAAAACAAATAATAATAGCAGCGTTACTCGATGACACTTAATTTTATGTTGCATTTATTTATTTACCTTTTTCTTTTACCGTGTAGTTTTAACTGTCGCTCGTTATCGCGCCCCTGCGGAATTAGAGCAATTCCAGATAAGTGCTGCGAAACACGATCGATAGATACAGATACGGGCACATATACATATACAGCAAAATAAGTACATATACCCTTGAATGTGTAGAACATTCCCAACATTATTATTAACACAAATCGCCTATGTATATATAAATATATATATATATATATATATGCATATGTACATGGAATATATAATCGTTTACACTGCACATTTTGCTGGCTGACTCAATAATTGCCATTTAGGTGTTTCGCTTTACGCGCAACTGAAATGTTTTCGTTAGGGTGGACATAAAGTTGGGCATTTCCTTCATCTGGTTGAGTGCCTCGTTCTTCGTATTCGACTGGTATTCGTAGGCCACCCTCCGATTGACCTCGGTCAGCATACGCAACAGATCAATCCCTTCGGGTTTCAGGGCCTCAAAGCTGGCCGTTGAATCGAGCACACAGCACAGGCTCTGTATGAACCAGGAACCTTCCTCCACATTACGAAACGAGAAGTACTCTGAAATTAGTTGAAATTTAGTGAGAATTCCTACAGGTCCTACGGATCTCTATTCGTTACTTACTCTCAAAGGTGGAGTAGAAGACGAGCATGTCGGCAGTGCTGGGTATGGCATAGGTCACAGGCTGTGCCACTGGTGCAGCTGGTGGCTCCAGTTCTCTGGTCATGACCGCAAAGCTGGAAAACTCTACAGCCTTTTCCAGCAACTCGCCGCGACAGGCTTGCAAAAAGAAAAGTTTCGGTTTGTTAACCAGCGTTTTGCAGCTATCGCCCAGAAAGGGATTCCACAGGCGCTCCACAGGATACGCCATGTCCTAAAAATAAACATGTTACTTAATTCATTTGAGATATAGGTATAGAATACATACCTTGGCATAGACCTTGCCTTCGGTGCCATGCGACATGAGAACAAGCACAAAGCAATCATTTTGACTGTGATCCTCGCGAGCCACTGCAACAAAAAAGAGAAGAAACACATATTTCACCATAAACAAAAACAAATGTAAAAAATAGAAAGTATTGAAAAAAAAAACACATGTTAACACATATTAAGCAAGGCATATCTCGTCGACAAGTCACTGTTTCTGGGCATTACTCACCCTCCTTGAGCAAATCGGTTATTTCGGCAAAGGTCAGATCGTTGTAGGGACGCACATCGAATCCGTAGCCGAGCAGTGATTTCTCAACATTATCGCGATCCCGTTCAGTGCCCGTGCGTTGCTTCTGCCCCTTAACATCCTTGTGATTGAGTATTATGGCGATGCCGATCTGAGCACAATTCTCGTAGGTGTCATCCCTGGTTGGCCGGGAGATAATTGTACGCTTGAGATCTGCCTCGGATGTGGGCGTTCTTGCCTCGAGCGTTGCATCCGCTTTGTCTTTCTTGTGATTTTTATTTTTGCCAAATGAAAACGAAAAATCGGTGGTATCCATGACCTTCTTTCTTTCCAACTAAATCGTGACTAATTTTATTCACTTCATGTGGCCCGCTAGCTTTTGCTTTCTGCTCTCGCTCCCAAAAGCTACCCTCGCCCAGCTGGTCTAATCTTATCAATTCATTGCGTTTTTCGCTTATCAGTTTGGGTTTCTTCAAAGCTCTCACTCTCTTTCTCCTACCTGTGCCGCACAACCCTTTACCTCTTGTCGTTTTTTGTTTTGGCATAGACGTTGATTAGCCTGCTGCAAGGGAAGTTCTCTTTATTGCCGGCAATTGGCAGCTAATAAAATGGATTTTCTGTTGAGACGAGACAATTTGATTTGTATAACGAGACACGCCCACGCCCATGTTGAGGGGCGGCTGTTGTCATTGCTTGTGGAAATTACAAACATCCGCCAACATCGTCCTCATCATCGTCATCGTCGTTGTTGTCGTCGTTGACGTCCTTCTGCCCGGCTATTAATGTGTTTTCTATAAATTGCAATACGCAGAAAAGCAGAGTTAAACAAAGTCACAGCGCGCCAAAAGTTCGCAACGCAATTCAAATTTGACACGCACACAAAGCAACGGAAACCGGAAATGAGTATGGCACCCAAAGAGAAGTAGCCGAGTGTTTCGTCTCGAAGGGTATTCTACCATCATGGCTGCGAGTGTGTGTGGAAAAAAGTGTACAAAGTACGCAGACAGCATCCCATTGTCAGTGTACCGTTAGAGAGCGCGTTGCGTGGGCGCCTAAGAGAGCGGAAGCCGGCAAAGAGAGCGCTCGCTTTGTGTGTGTGCGTGTGCGTGCGGAACGTGTGGTAAACGAAACATTGTTGCAGACCTGGCACAACAACAACAACCACAACAACTATTCCGGCTAATTAATCCAGCTAAAAATGAGCCGTGAAATGTTTTGATTGGCACAAAGCAACTCTATTAATATAAAAACTTCTTTTTTTTTGTCGCTTATGCCAAATTTATTCGCAAAATGAATATTGAAATTTATGGTAGTAATGCTATTAATTAACTTGTTTTCAAGCTGATATCATTATCACATTAATGAGCGCTTGACAAATTTGATTAGCATTCGTCATGTCAAATGAGCTCAATAAATATTTAATTATGTTTTAAAATTTTAGTGCATGTCTGCATTAAATCCACTTTAATTCAATTTAGGCACTTATGCATTTGCCATCATTACCGCTTCGTTTCACGGGGTTTTGTTTTTATGCGACCGCACACAAAAAAAATCAAACGTCAACCGATTCGATTCGATTCGATTGAGATTGCCAGTGCGAGATTGCATTGCAGAGAACAGCACACATCAGCAGCATCAGCGATGCTATGAAGAGAACATAAACACTACACGAAAAGCAATGGCAACAGCAATAGTAGTACCAGCGACATCTACCATCGCACAGTGGAGTCCACTTTTGAAAATGGGATAAAACTAAAAAATATTTTAAAACATTTCGGATTGAAGTCAGTATAAATAATTCTAGAAAAATGTACAATTTTATTTGCAACCTATGATCAAAAATTATTAATTTAAATTGCTGCACAAAACAGAGTTATTTCATATCCCAATTGGTTGTTGAGTGCTCGTCAGTGTATATACATAACGTGAACCACTGTGCGGCGCCAGCAGCGCCCGCAGCAGTAAGAGCAACAGCAACAACTTGGTTTCATTTCCAGTTTTCAGTTGCGCGACGACTTGCATTGCGAGTGGACGTGTTGTGAAACGGTGCGGATGTGGAACGACTGTCGTACAAAACAGAAAACACAAACAGGCGTCGAGTTATTTCAGCTGGGTGTTTGTGAGTGTAAGTGTGAGTGTCTCGCGAATAATTCGCCTGCAGCAACTGTTTCGTCCAAGCAATTTTGGGAGCTGTGGCTGCCTTTCAGCTCCGCGCGAGAGCTGCTTGTTTTCATTTCATTGTTGTTGCTCTTTGATTAAAGGCCTCCCAACAAAAACAACAACAACAACAACAAATTAAAGAAAAGTAAAAGGAAAGCAAACCAAACCAAACAAAGCTGCAACAACAAAAAACAACAACAACTACGACAACCAAGAAGTGTCTGTGTGCCAAGTGCTGTAGTCCAAAATTGTTGTTTGTTGCGGTATTTTTTTTGGGAAATTAAATGATGTTAAGTGCATAAATCGTTCGACGCAGCAGCAGCAGCAACAACAACAAATGCAGCAGAAGTGAAATGAAACTCCAAGGTGGAAACGAAAAGTATGTAAAAGAGTTGCAGCCCAAAAAAAAACAAAAACAACACCAACAACAACAACACATACAAACAAGCATTCTCCTCTATGTATGCATGTGTGTTTGCACATAATGAGCTGGTTAACCCTTCTCCCTACACATGTGAGAGTGTGTGTGTGAGTGTGTGTGTGAGTGTGAGTATGTGTGTGTGTTTGCTTTGTATGCAAAACGTGTGCGACAACAAATTAGGGTGGTGGTTGGGCCAAATGACAAAAGGAGCAAATAACCCACTGCATAACCGAATTCAAATCAAAAGCAGCACCAACGAAAAAAAAAAACCAAAAAAAAAAAATAAGCTAACAAAAAAATGGCTGCACGCTTTTAGGCGATTGGCCGCAAAAATAAAAAATTGTAGAAAACACAAACAAACCAAAAGAAAAGAGGAAAAAAACATCATCATCGTATGTGAAACCATTAAAATTCTGCCAACATCACAGCGGCTAGAACAACAACAGCAACAACAACAACAAGTAGCTTCTAAAAGTTTTACAAATGTGACCAGCTGCTGCTTCAGCAACTACTTCTTCTTCTTCTACAAATTTTTCTTAACTGCTTCTGTAGTAAAGCGTTATAATAAACAAAAAGCAATCATACAAAAAAAAAAAAAACAAAATAAAACAAAATAAAACTTATGTAAAGCTATTAAAATTCTGCCAACATTCACATTCACAACACCAACAACAAGTAGCTGTCGAAAATTCCGTCAGTGTGACCAGCTGCTGCGCATTGAGCGTTGCTGCTTCCTCTTCCTTTTCATTCTTTAACTTAAATTCCCACTTCTTGCCACTGTTAGCAAATTGAGTTAAGGGCAGACAGAGATCTAATGAACCCCGTCACTGGCCTTTTAAATTACTGAACGCACCTCGCTCAACAAATATTTAACATACTTTATGACAGTCCCCAGCTGACCAGAAGCATCCCAAGCAGTCTGGTGGCCAGGGCAGTAAATGTGTGTTGGGTTGGGTTGGGTTGGGTTGGTGTACAGGTGGGCATCCCAGAGGCGGACAGAGCGAGACTAGGTGTAGAGTCTACTATCACAATATGTAGCAACAATATTTATTTATGTTGAAATGTTGAATGTTCAACGCTTGGTGCAAAGGTTGCGCTTTTCTGCCACACAGCGACCCTTTTCTGCTCCCCGGGGGCAATTGGCTGGGCCTCGTTGCTTGTTGTTGTCTTTTTTTATGAACTTGGCTTTTATGAAATATTCAGGCTTTTAGCTGCTTTGATAGGAGATGTGGGCGCGAGAAGGAGAACAGCTAAGGTTGCTCCTTGGGACTGCTTTGATGTTATGTGTGTGCAGGGTGTGCAGGCAAACAAACATTAATTGTAACTGTAAATGGCGTGAAACGCTTGAATGAAGTGAAAGAGTGAGTGAGTGTGAGTGAATGAATAAAATGAATGAATGCTCAGCACTGCTGCCTTCAATGAGTGCATGAATGACAGTCAAGTAGACGCGACTGAAAATTGCGTTAAGTGGCAGCAACAGCAGCAGCGGCAGCAGCCTCAGCCTCAGTCGGCGACAATTTAGATGAACTTAACAAAACACTTGACAGCAACGCCGACAGGGCCAAAGTGGGCAATGTGAGGGGTGCGGAGTGGGCAGGGCAATGAGCAGAGTTGAGGGGCAAAAGTGAGCAGAGTCCATGCTATAAACGAAATTATGACGCTAAATTGAACACGAAACGGCCATCGAGGCAAAGAGCAGTGCCAAAGCATAAACCCATCGTAGTTTCAATCGAATCGAGAGGGTTTCATTTACAAAAGCAGCTCCCTCCTCCCCTCTCCTCCCCCACACCTACAACCGACCGCGCATTTAACGCGCGAATGAACCAGCGACAGCAATCATCCAAAGCAGGGTTGGAGACTGGTGGCTGGAGATTGGAGGTGGCTGGGCAGCTAGTTCCTATGCCTGGAGTTGGGCCGTTGGGGTCGTCGTGCCATTGTTGCGGGCAGCAGCAGCAGCAGCAGCATCAGAAGCACAAACAGGCATCGTTTCGAACATAACAATAAAAGTCATAATAATAATAGTAGACATCGAAATACGGAAATGATTTTTGGGCAGCCATCAAAAAGGGGTTGTGCTTCACACGGCTGTGGATAGAATTACCAGCGCATGGCTGCGGGTCTGGCCCTGGTTGTGGCTCTGGTTCTGTCTCTGTCTGTAGTTATTGGGACGGGCACACGGGTATGGTTATGGTTCTCGATGCGTAGACGAGCCAGTGTGTAGTGTTACTTGCCACCGCAAGAGCGGAAGGTGAAAATTAAGAAATTAGCGTGCAGCCAGAATGGGGAGAGACAGCTGGGAGCTTGGGAACAGCCCACAAATTACCAGCCACCGCCGTTCACTTTAACTTAATTATATAATGTACGAGACAGCGAGAAAGAGATAGCAACTGCTACTGCTGCTGCTGGTTTGCTTGGTTTTTTTTTTTTTTTGCGGCACATTGCAAATTAAACGAGCTGAATGCATTTAAAGGCTTAAAAGCCGCCACTGTTGCTTTACCGCAAATCAGCCCAAGCCACCGGCTTAGTGAGCCGCACAGCTTCGCTGTCTTGGGTGAGTCAGCTGGAAGCAGGCAGACAGACGAGACTGGAGACGAGACTTGGGAAAAAAAAAAGAAGAAGAAAAAAAATAAAACAAATGGGTGTATGTGCAGTCCTCAAGCAACAAAGCAATTATGCAGCAGCACAGACCAGCAGGCAGGCTGGCTGGCAGCTTAGGCAGCTCAGGCGACATCATGTCAGTTGCTGAAAAATTGCAGTCAGTAAGTAGGTAGAGGTGCAAGGAGTAGACAGCAGTAGCCGGCAGGTTGAAGCCAGCAAATTACTTAAAGACAATTTTAAATTTTCCACCAACAGCCAGACTTTAAACAGCTCTCAGGCCGCCGCCCATTTGCTACGCTGTGCAAAAAAACATGCTTTATCATTTTGAAAATCAAAAGCAATTTCCAAATCACCGAAAAACATCCCAGAAATTCGGAAATGAAAATAATCAAAACAAGTTTATGTTATTTTATTTTTAAAAAACTTGCAAATATTTCAAATCAGCACTTTCAGCTATAGAATAGAAGAATAGAATTCCCATCCATGATCAATTTTTTTCCTGTGTTCAGTTCGAAGTGTATTTCTGCAAAACTGAAGTATTTCTGAAAGGAGAAACATACAATTTTTTAATGGCTCTGTCGATTAAGGACTATCTTTTTTGTTTAAAGTAATTTATTTTAAGCCTTTTCCACAAAACAATATCATTTATTTTAAGGGAGAAACTTGAATGCAAAGCCTTTATTATTTCTTTTTTAGAGTGTAGCGAACTATGGTGTCTGATTGTTGCTATTGACTGCTGTTGTTGCACTGACTGGTCATGCAACATGCATCGTAACTCCCTGGGGTTGCATTGGCCGGGTTAGGGTGCATTGATGCGTGTCCCTGATTAGTGAGCCCTTTAGCCACCCATTGCCAATTACCTGCATGGCTTTTGTAGTCAGCTTAAAGTGAGCAAAGCACATTGTGTGTTATGGCATGATTATGCAAGAGAATATTTTTGAGTCGTGTATTTTCAACTCGAATAATAGAATTTAAACCGAAATTTGCACGTAGATGCATTTGGCAACATTTTTGAGTTTCAACTTTTTAATGTGCATGAAATAATGCTTTGACAGACAATTTGGCAATTTCCAACCAAACCAATTTCCAAACACAACCAAATATCATATCCACAATGCACAAAAATGACAACATGGATTTTCACAAATTGATTAATTTAAGATGCAAAATCAATATGGAAAACAAATCAAATATTTATCGAAATATTTTTTATCTAAAGTAAGCATTGTTAACTGAGGTTGTTTTATGTATATTTATATATTTCCTTTTGTTTATTTGAATGTGTTTTATTTAGCATGCTTTTAAATCTATCATTCATATAAAATTCAGATGGAACAGCTTACTATACTGCCCAGATTAAGATTGTACTGACCTGCTGTTTGTGTTGCAGATAATAATAGTCTTATTCTCCATGTCTCTGAGAACTTTTATCTTCGTTTGCCCCTAACTACAGCTGCAATGCTTTCAAGGTTCAGCTTAAGGGCTTTCGATGCTTTCAATGCTGGAAAATTGACCGCACAACAGCACCGCACACAGTCTGGCCGGGAGTAGGAGCGACCCAGGCAGTAACCCAACCAACAGAGAGGGCTCGGCCCAGGTCCTGCCCCTTGTCAATGTGCTGCTGCGTTTGTTTGCATTACTTGTTCTTTTTGCTGCATATCTCTATAAGTGGCAGCCAAAAACAACAACAAGAACAGTACACTTACTGGATGGACTTAAAGCTACACTCTGAAAAAGATACGCCTTTTTATTATCTGTAATATAAATTTAATAATGATATCAATTTTACGCCTTTAAATAATTATTTTTGTTATTTCCAACTCAAGAAAATTTGTTTTGTGTATTTAGACATAAACAAACATATTTTTTTTTTCTGAGTGTGCCGGAGGATTGGACAGAGAGACAATGTTAGCCAATGTCCGCTCTGTGCCTGTGCTCTGTGCTTCAATTTACGCCTAAGCACTGACAGACGAGCTGACCAACTGCCGCACTCTCTTTCTCCCTCTCTCCCACTCTTGATCCCTCCCTCCCTCTATCTCTTTCTCACACTCTCGCTCTTTGGTGGTCCCTGGACAGTGGCGTGCTGCCCGTGCACGACCCTTCGACGGGGTCGCGGATTAACATTTGTTGCGCCTGCCAGACTCATTCATAAAAGCGCATGCAATCCGACTTTGGCCAGTGCCGTTGCCCAGCTGTCCGGCCGTCCGGCTGTCTAACTGTCCGGGTGAGCAACCATTCCAAGTGCAAGGTTGCATGTCTCGCCGCCGACGCCTGCGGTTACAAGTTTTATGTAGTTTATTTCATGCCTCACTCCCTATCACTCTGCGGCATTTGGCTTCAATGCTGGCGCACCCGTTGGTTGAGCTTTTGTGCAGTTAAGTGCTTAGTTGCGTGTAACTTTACCCTGTTAAACAAACTCACTTACCACACGGTGGCACTGGCCACCTTTGCCTAAGTGTTTGTTGCACCATGCACCGTATGTGTGTGTGTGTGTGTGTGTGTGTCGTGTGTGTCGTGTGTGCCAGGTGCAAATATACTAGGCAAGCAAACAGTAAGGATAATGCTGAAAATATATACTCACCAACAACTTTCTTTCTCTTTAGTCCACCCATCACTCTCCCAGTCCATCGTGTTTGCTTTTATTACAGTTTAACTGCCTTCCGACAACATTGCCCGCCTTCAAGTGTGTGGGCGTGTCGCAGATAGCTGCTTACATATGTACAGTTAATTATCATGAGTTTTCGGTTAGCTTCCGCTAATACAGCATGATCTAATGAAAACTCAAACTTCTTTAAGTAGTTGTTGGAACTAAAATCAGCGTAACTTACCGAAAATACTTTCCACATATATTTGCGTTCAGGAAGACTCTGCTCTAAAAACTTTTGTCATAAAATGTGCGAATTGGGAACCAGTAGATATCCAAGTGGGTGACTGCATCATTTGCCGAGGAATGCCTTAGTTTCCCATTTACATTTTTGCATTAAGTATTTTTTTCTTGCGTTTGCTTCGAATAAATTATTTACTATCTGGCGCATTATTGCAACTACTCACCAATTTTGAATTGTTCCAAAAGGAATATGAGTATGCCTGCTTTCCATTTCACTACAACAATAAGTTTAAAAATGGTGTTTCGTGCCTGACTCTAAAATGCGTTATCGTGCTTAGCGACACTTTAATCCATGTATATGTATATATATGTTTATATACTAAGAACACATACAAATATATTTGGTATACAGATTTTACATATGTTGAAATATGTACTTGGCTATACCTTCCAGTATATATTGATGACAAAGTCCTGCCTCAGAGCTAGAGAAAACGTGTACTTAAGCTTGTGTAAGCAGTTGTTGCAGTTGCAGTTGCTGCTGCATCCAGTGTAATTCTTTGCAACAGCAACCGAGCAACATATACACATGATGCTCTTGCCTCTTGGCTTGCTTCCGGGCTCGCTGCCTTTGAAATGAGCAAGCCAATGGAACCGAGGCGTCTGAGTTGGTGACTGGATGCAAGACAGGCATCCAGTTGCTAGCCAGTAAACAAAAGCAAACATTGCGTGCCAAAAATTCCGGAAATTTTTAAAAGTCACAACATGTGGATTTTTACACACATGCACAACCATAGAAAAGACTCTCTATTGTTGTAGCTTATGCACGTACATACATACATTTGTAGATATGTAATTCTGTACATTAACACCTATGTACAGAATTACATATCTACATCGCCCGCTCGTCATTTTTGCCGGGATGGCAATGTTTTTGGGGTCTTAAGTGCTAAATTGAAATTCCGAAATTAAGTAATTTCTCCCAAGGGCAAGTTGGGTGGAGGTGCGGCTGTACAATTTAAGGAGTGGGCGTGCCACAGTGTTGTAAAACAACGCTCATAAAACTACAAAGATGACATGACGGCAACAACAATGAATAGCACTAATAGTTTGTACATTCTGTGTATGCATGTAGTCGGCACATAAAAAATACCCCTGAGAAGTGGCAGCATCCAAAGCATACACACAGCATACATAGCATCTTCAGCAGCCGCAGCAAAACAAGCTGTAAAAATTATAAGGAAATGGCTAAAACATAAACAACAACAGCCACAGTGTGTTAAACATGCTGCACGAAAGATAAAACTAGACGAACTGACGTCAGGCACATCATTCACCCATAAACCGATGAGGTACCAAAAACACCTAAGAGCTTTTGGCTAGAGAAATATGGAAATATTTTCTACTGAGCTGTAGGATTAGCGTTTCATCACTTCAGAATGGTAATCCTTGGCGGAAGATTTAAAAGAAATTCAATTGACTATTCTCAAGTTTAATATTGTGATTTTTAGCTTAGATTTTTTGTGGGTATCTTTTTATTAGGTAGTTTTATGGTAGACCACGGTCAAAATGAAATTGCTTGTATAAACTTGTTCTGTTTTCGTATTTTATTGTTATTGTTTTATTACATTTAGTATTTTTAGCAAAAATATTATATTTTACTTGAAATTAATCTATTAGTAGTCAATTAAAAAATTTTGATAAACATTGGTTTTTCTGAATTTTTAAAAAATACAAACTTATTGGATTATTGCCAAAAATAATTCATTTCACTGTAAAATAAAAAAATATATATTTTTTTTAATTTATTTCATTTGACCAACATTGAAACCTTACTGGCTACACCTACACCAATTGTAAATGATATTGGGTAAGAGGTTTCGTTTTGGTTTCGCTCGATTCGGCTTGTCGAACATTAACATTCCACTTCTTTGGCTTGGGCCAACGCTTTTTCAATTTCGGCGATGAAGCAGCAAAAAAAATATGTGGGTCGGCCCATGGAAATGGCATTTCCGTCGCCCTACGCCACCCAGTGGCCCAGTGGGTATATGGACAGGAGGAGGGAAAGAGAGAATGCTTCCGTAACTGGCTGCCAAGAAAAACTTAAACACTGCTTGCATTTTTCATATGACACGACAACTATTTATTACCCCGACACAGCCCCTGAAGCCTTAAGACATGGACGGCTTTGCAGCCCGAAGATATTGAGCGTTGCTGCTCGATGTTGTTGCTTTGTTGTTGTTGTGTAGTGGCAACAATAAAGTTGAGTGTAGATGTGATGTGACCGGTGGCTGTTGAGGCGTCAACTCCTGCTGCTCCTGACGCTCCTAGCGACGGCGACGGCGACGGCGACGATGACGATGATGATGATGAAGAATGCGCATGTGTTACTAACGGCCCGATTATTTTTATTGTTTATTTGCTTTGATTTTGCCCTCGTGTTATGTGGTGCTGTTCTCTTTCATGTTTTCATTTTCCTTGCTTATATACATAGAGACATATATATATATATATATATATATATATATACACATGTTTGTATGGATTTGCTTTGTGTGCATGTGTGTGGATTGTGTTTTGTGTGTGTATTGGTGTTGCGCATTTGTGCGTAACGAATAAATTTAGCAAAATAAATAAGGACAATAATCCTTTTGAATGCATTGCAATTGAGCTTTTTACAGTCATTGGCTTTCTCTTTGCCTCCGCAATCGGTTTCCGCTTGTAGGTTTACACACACACACACACACACACACACATACGCACACTCACATAAAACACATTCACTTACGTGCAGCACTTAACTTAACATTGTGTGCCCAGTGGGATGAGCCTGGCTCTTGGGCACAATTGGTTTGTCCAGTAGTCCTCGTCCTGGCTAATGCCATTCTATTTTGCTTGATTTGCATTTCAATTCGAAATCAAATTTTTCAATTGCCAGCTGGACACACACATTGTATGCTGTAGAATACCCTTGAACACACACATATATGTGATATGTATTTTTGTATGCGAGTGAGTGTGTTTACTAAGTAGCGTCTGCTAGCACCCACACACACTCACAATCACACACTCGTTCACTCACACACACACACACACACACACTCTCACTCATGACCGACACACATAATTGAATTTGTGAGCACAAAAATTCATAGCATGCTTTTTGGGGCCCGTGGCTCGCCCTCCCTTTGGGGTGCTTCAGATCCATGTAATGGACAAAAGCTGCGCGCCAAGCTGTTGAAATTTCAAATCAATTTATTTATATTGAGTTAGCATCAAAAAGCATTAACCTTTAGCTGGCAAAGAGTCCCTTACATATATATATATATTTATATATATATATATATATGTCCAGCTACAAAGTCAGCGCAAATGCGCAATGCTCGCTGAATGACTGTCTGTCTGTGTGACTGTCTGCCTCTCAGTCTCTGCTTTTCGGTTAAGCTCGCTCTTATTTGTTAAATTAAAAGCTTCATTGCATGGCAGCTGCTGTTGTATTTGTTGTTGCTTGCGTTGTTGTTGCTATCCGTTGTTATTGGCATTATTATTGGCCTCGCAGCGCACAAGACTTTCAATTAGTTTTATTAGGGTGTACCAAACATTCCATTGACTTGCACCCGCTGCCTCACCCAATAAGCTCAACTCGGTTCTTTGTTATTATTGTTGACTACACTCGACGCTGCTCGGCTCATCGAAATTGGCCTTTTGACTTTTATGTTCAATTTTTGTATTGTGGTTTGCTATGGCGCGCACTGTTGCTCGCATTTCATATGATTGTTTTTAAGTTCTATACGCGATTCTCTCCGTCGACTCCTACGTTGTAGTTGCCGCATGAATGCGCAATATATGCCCCAAAAATATACTCACACACACACGCATTAAGTGTATCAGCTTGCATAATCCACTTTCAGAATAAAATTAAATTTATTTTGTTTCTCAACTGGAATTTAAAACTCTTTCTTATGCAACTTCATATTTTTGCAATGCTCATATTTTCGTGAAACTTGAGACAAAGTAAAGCTTTACTATTATTTCAGTACAGTTATGGGTCTATCAAGCCTACAAGCGTTTATTACGATTCAGCTCACAAAAGGGTACTTGGTAGATTGTGCATAAAAACTCTTTATAGATGTACTTAAATCCATGATTCATTCTTGAACAACTTTTATAAAGCACATTTCAGTTGCGTTCCTCTTTAATTTTTTCAACATGACAATTATTCTATTTTATGGGTTTTATATTGTCTGTTGTTTTGTTAGACCTCAAGTGGCTTTCCCGCTGAAAATCTCAAGTCACCCCCATCCATGTCATTCAACAACTGTAGGCAGCAAATGTTTTTGACACGCCAAGTCTGTGGGTCAAATACTTTTAGTGCCCCTCAATGGCAGCTGTTTGTTCTTGTTGTTGTTGTTGTTGTTGCTGCTGTTGAGATTGTTGTTGTTTTTGTTTTTCAGTTCTTGCCGAGTTGCGAAAAAGTTTAAGAACAAGTTGAGTTTGGGGCAAGTCAACGTTGAGGCACTTGTTGGAAGCCGCTAAACACGGCTGGTTGGACTTAAAACGAAGTTAGCGCCGTCACTGCAACGATGTCGTCCTGAGAACGGTGCCCGGTTGATTATTGAAAATGTGTCGACTGGGTCCAGTTGCCATAACTCAAGCATGGCCAATGCGGCAAACGCCTGCGTCGATTCTGCTGACAACTTTTGTAAACTTTATCCACCCCAATACGTATATATTTTTTTTGGTTGCTTTATTTTTGTGTTTTTGACTTTTTCACTTCTCTACGATTCGTTGCAGTGAAAAGAGCTCAAGAACTAAATAAGTTGCAATGTGAAGAGCGCTTGTGGGGCAAGTGAAAACGCTAGCAGGCTAGCCAACAGACTGAAGGATTGAGAGAGAGAGAAAACGAGAGAAAGAGAAAGAGAGAGAGAGAGAGAGAAAATAAAACGTTGAGAGGACAAACTCAGTGGAAACAGTCAGAAAACTTCTCGAGGAGCCTAGGAACTGCTCCCTAAGAACCAGCTGCTGTGACGATTGACAAGACAAAAACAAAAGCCACGCTTGCAAGAGTTTGACAAGTGGCACAAGTGGCAGCAGCAGCGGTTGCAGCAACGCCCAAAAGCACGCAGCTAGTTTTTCCACTCAGACTTTTCCAAAAAAGCAGCGTCACAGCAGCAAACGCAGTAGAAGTTAAAGCTGCAATCCATGGCCGCGTAGCTTTTGTATGCGGCTCGCATGCCGTGGCCTGGCAACAACAAGAACAGCAACCACTACAACAGCAACAGGACCGTGAATCCTGCGAACAATAGCAGCTCTACAGGCACAATATGTGCTGGACAAATACCGCAACTGAACGTCAGCAGCAAACGAAATAGTTGAGAATCAACAAGGACGCAAGCATTGGCCAAAAACGAGCAGCTTGCACTGCAACACATGTGTTTTTGTGATGAGCCAAGGACACTTCAAGTGCCGCCAACACACTTAAACACACAAGCAGCAGCTGCAGCAGAAACAACATCTAAAGCATTAGCTTAAAACAGTCAGTAGACAGTCGTCAATCGCAGCATGCGCAAACACAAAGCGCCGCCCAGCGGCCACCCAATTAGTCCCAATCCCATGGCCAGGACAATGCAAATAGGGCACAGCAATATAAGTGCAGCAAGTGCGTCAACAACAGCAGCACCTGCGCCTGCAACAACATCAGCTGCCACACTCGAAATGGAGCAGCAGCGCATGTTGCTCGGCCATGCGGCCATCGATGTCAATACACCAGCAACAGCAGCAGCAACAGCAAAAACAGCTGCTGCTACAACAAGCACAACTAGTCGCCTTGAAGCGCCAACAGCAGCAGCAGCAGCGGCAACATTAACAGCAGCCAGCAGCAAGGAGCGACCGAGGTATCGAGTCCAGCTAATGTCCTTGCTGCACATTGCCAGCTATGTGCTCTGCCTTTGCGCTTTCAGTTTCGCATTGTATGCGAATGTGCGACAGACGCGCATCGAGCAGCGATTACAGCGACTGCAGCATCTGGATGCACGCATCGTCGAATTGGAGCTGCGCCTCGAGCAGCAGCAGCTGATGCACTGGCCCGCCGAACAGGTCCACATCATGGAGAGCTCGAGCAGTCCTGGTGCCAGTGCCAACAATGAGAACGGTTCATCGCCACACCTGGCGCTGCATGTGCGTCGTGAACTGCATCGCCTGCGTCGCGATGTTTCCCACCTGCAGTTGACGCGACGCCAGCAGCGACGGCAAGCAGCTGAGGCAGCTGCGGCGGCAGCGGCAGCAAATCTAGGTGGCAGCCTTGCAGCCAATGGTGAATGTCAGTGCCAGCCAGGTAAGTCAACTGATCTCATTTTATCATATTTACAATATAAGCTACAACTAAAACTATTCATCTCAAAATGGTTTCTAGTTTGAGAAGTGTTTTTATGTTTTTTAAAAGGTATCTTTACCAGACTGGTTTAATATTTATGAAATCAATTTTTAGCTTTAAATGCCATTGAACTGTTGGTGTATGAGCATTAGTGTATTTCCCAAATTAACTTTAATCAAAGCCCTTTAGCTGTTTTATACCCTGACTTTTTGAAGCAACCCTCGTCCAGTCTGACGTCTGTCGACGACACTTTCAACGTTTTCCAGGCTAACGTGCTGACCAGCAACTGCCTTTGTTTGTGGTCTGTGAACGGTTAATGCACAATTGGTCAGACATGTCAGTCATTGGCTTGTACCACAGCCACAAGAGTATATAAGTCAACAAGTCTGGTTATTGTGTTTATGCGTGTGCCAGCCGGGAAGCCGACGCAATTTAATTATTTGCGTCTAGGCTAATTTATGGCAGCTACGAGATTTCATTAATTGGAAAAGTGTTTTTTTTTTTTTGTTTTCTTCCTCTGTTTCGCTCTCTTCGCACAACATTGACACCTCCAAGTTCCGCCAATGCCTGAACCCTCTCATGCTCTGTGCGTGTGTGTATGCAATTTGTCTGAACTTGTGTCAGTCGTCTTTTGTACTTGGTTTGGCTTTTAGCATGCAGCTTCTTGTGCTGCTCGTTTCGCTTGGCATTGCCCAAAACTTTGATTACTCGGGGATTAGCCGTGTCCTTTGAGTGCTGTGTCTGGCTGGCTGCCAAGCTTGCCTTGTGGTTTGCATAAATTTCGCTTAAAATACTTTTTAAAAACTTTTACGACACTCACATACACAACGTAGACAGCGCTATCGCAATCACTTCAACCCCCCCAATGCCCTCTGACCATTGCTTATGGGATTTAGTGAGGACATGGATGTAGTCGCTTGTTTCGCCTTTTGTTTGGCGCTTGGCGCATTAACGCAATTTGTCTTGACATTCACACAATTAACTCATCCACTCGACTGCCGCTAAGCTGCTGGCAAACATTTTAGATAATCCGGGCCACGTATGCAGCACATCAAAAGCCCCACAGTCCTCAGTTGACAGCTGGCTGTTGTCCTTGGACAGCATATGAAGCATTCGCTGTATGTGCCAGGGAGCCCCAACTGTGCCACGGCAACTAAATGCTCAAAGCAATTATTTAACAACTTGGCCAATTCGTTCTCGAGGGCGCCCTCCCCCCGTTTAAGTCCCGGAGACAAGATACGACGAAAAGTTTTCTAATCGATGCGCACGCAGGTCGAAAGTTTCTGCTCGCCAGCGCCAATGGTCGAAGTTTCTTTTCAAAGTCACTGCAAATAAATATATTTTGGTCTTCGCTCCACTCCCGACGGCTTTGATAAGCGCGTGCCAGGCGAACGTTACCGCCTCCTGGCTGCTGCCATCTTTGCCAAGACATTCAGCCTTTTCACAACTCTGAGCCGCACACAATAAATCAAAGCCACCGGCGGAGAGAGCAGAGAGAATAGCAGACGTTTGTCGTTTGCTTATCTCAGAGCGACTACGGCAATGGTGCCCATAGCCATCACCAGAGCTGTCCGCATGTGTAGTGCAGCGTAGCGCAGCGCAGCAAGGACATTGCAGCCAAGCAAAAGGATGCTCAACTTTGAAAACGGTACGGTTAAGTCGATTAGTTTGGATTTGTCGATTGGTCGTTTTAAAGTTCAAATTGATAAAATTTCTTTGACATGCACCGCATTGGCTAAAAGCACTAAAAAAAATACGCCATGTACTGTGGGTAAATGTAAAGGTAAAGAGAAATGTTTGCATCCTAACAAAAATAATTATGCAAACAAATTAAGTTCACATAATTAATTTTCATAATCTCAATAATAAATTTTTGATATATATTTGCGAAAATATATATAAAAGGCATGTTTAGTCCCATAGTCAACCCCTATTTCGGATCTTGTCGAACTGCAAATGACATTTGGCCACTTCTCATTCAGTCTTTGCTCATCCCTCTCATACATCACATCACACACACTGACACACCCACCCGCACACACACACTCACACTCACACTCACACACACACACACACACACACACACACACACACACACACACACACTCACACTCACACTCACACACACACACACACTCATCTCTCATCCGTTGCAGCTATAGAGTCTGTAGTTGAACCTTGGCGAGTGCTCTGTATGGAGTTTTTCAGAATCACTCTAATGTTGACCATACGCTGCTGCCTCTGCTGCTATTGCCTGCTGCCAGTCCCTCAATTTATCATAGCCAAGCGTAAAATCCACTTAGCAACAACAACAACAACAAGAACAACAACAGCAACAGCAATCATTGGAGAGAGCTTGATGCTCAACGGACATTGCTAGCTGCGTGTGACATTTTGCAAGCCAAAATATGTAGAACAAGCCACAGAGAGCAGCACAGACACAAACACACAACACTCACACACACAACATACAACACACAAACACACAAAACAAGAAACACTCATAACACACACACTTATTCAGTTGCACACATGAGGACAGTTAGAGAAAATGGCATATGAACTATGGAAATTCCCAATTAGGTTTTAATGCGTACAAGTGCTTTTTATTCAGTGCAATTTCTCACAGATAACGTCACAAAGCAGTCAGAGATGCCCAGCATTCTCAGTTAACCTCGCTCCACACACAAATTCAATTCACGTGTCTATCGCAGAGACCTCCTCACACCCTTCACCAACCAACCTCTGCTTCACTGCTTTTTTTTTTTGTGTATTTCACAGCTTCTGATGTTGTTGTTGCTGTTGCTGTTGGCTGTGTATATTTTTGCCAGTCATAAATTTCAATCACGTTGTCAGGATAACACCGAGTGGATATACTCATATGTCTGTCGACTATGCTAGGCTGCGTCTCTCTGCATATGTTGCCATCGCTGAGGCTGCCATCAGGTACCAGCCAATGCTGGCATGGTTTTGAGGTGGTGCGAGAGGCCAACGCACCCAATGCCAACCCCAAAGCCATGTTCCTTGTTGCTTCGGCTGTGCGGTTTAAGGGCGTGCCAAAGCAGAACGGCTAACTGTCTTCATTTCCCCCGCTGCCACTCTTGCCACTTCGAGCGTGCCCACAGACGCTTGGGTTTCTCGTGACCATTCAGACTGGAACCCAAAAATCGAATCGAATGCTGGCAGACCATGCCATCCCAAAGCGGATCAGGGGATACCACACCTCGGCATATCGATTGTCGCTACATATCAATTGGTTTCCTTTTCGTTTTCAATTTGGCCAGCTCCCTGTTGCCAGTTCCATGCTGGGCATTTGGTTTATGCGACTTGGAGAGTTGTTTGCACTGTTCGCTGGCAAAGTTACGGCTGTTGTTGTTATTTGGACTTTCATTTGTGACTTTGCGTGACTTCTGGCTTACCTGGACACCTGAACACGCCTTGATTACTATTTAAATGCCTCGCTAATAGGCCAATAAAACATTTCGATTCACAGCAGACAGCAAACAACGGGAACAACAACAATTACATATATCAGGGCAGGCGCACAACGGCAGCTACAAATTAATAATTAGGGAAACAAAATTAATGCTCAACTGTCGCCGTATATTCGTGTCTCCCCATCCTCAAAGATGGTATGCCGACTCACCCACACACGACGCGACATCGGATGCCACATTTGTTGACAAATTTATTTATTTTCCATGTTTGCCATACAGCATCTCCCTCTCGTCCGCCAGCTCCCCTTCCCAGCCTTTGCCCTTGCCCGCCCCGAGGCCCTATCATTTGGTTTTATTTGCGGTTTCAGCTTCTCATCGCTTGTGCGTCGAAATTCCTTGATGGGGAAAAAATGCTATTAAAAATAACACAAAAGCGAGTCAGTCAGAAAAACACACAGGCCACTGGAAAATGCTGAAAAAGAATACAGAGGCAGCACCAGTAACACATAACATGAGAAAATAAAATTAATTTATTGGCAGCAATAAAATAAATGAATTAATGCAAAAATTCCATAAATTTCATTTAATTTTCAGAGAGATTTCGATTTCGATTTCGATTTCTCTGCACGCTTGTATCACATCTCTCAATTTATTTAGTGTTTCTGTTTATCATCAAAGCCAACATTTTTATTATCACGCTGCAAGCAGTATACTCAATGAAATACAATTAAGAATAACATTTCGAAGCAAATTTTAAGTGCCCTAATTCATACAAATAAATATATAAATACAAGCATTCACTAACAACAAATTTCATAAATCAAACAGCCAATTCCATGGCTAACTCTTCATTACATAATATTGATTGATTGATTGATTGATATATTAAGAATATTCAGTGCGGAAAGTGTCTCCTCATTGGCCATCATTATTTTCAGCTCTCATATTTGTTTAATTACTTATGTTGCTTTTCATGCTTATGCTTGTGCACTTGGATGCTTGTTAGGAGTTGTCTTTGCCACAACAACTTGGTAATTAACTCAATTCTTTGCTTACGCGTGCCGGATATGCCTCTAGTTGTAGCGCACCAGCAGACAAATCATGTTGAAGGCTTAGATATAGAACGAGTATATATTGTGTATGATATGTGTGTGCGTGTGTGTGCGTGTGTGTGGTGTGTGTGTGTGTGTCTGCAGCTGTGACCGGATCTGCAACTGTCTGGGATGTTTGGTTAGTTTATTAGCCGCATATGTGCAGATTTTTTTTTTCGGTTTCCAGTTCACATATGAGGTTTACGCTTGCTTATGGGCTGGGCTTGGTTTGGCTCACTTTGCTCTTGCCTTAGCTTTGGCTTTAGCTTTTTCTGCGGTTACGCCTTGTTGCCTGTTCCTGGAAATTGAGAGCGTTGGCTGCTGCGTAAATATTTCAGCGCCAAACTGAAATTTATCCGACTCGTCGGCTCGTTTTGGGCCGCAACTGCGACATTTGACAAGCGTCAGCCAGCGATACAGTTCACATTGCCTGGATCTGCTGCAGAAAACATGGGACTGGCAATGAGAAATTGGAATGGGGAGGGGGGAGAAGGCTGGTTCAAGCATTGGGCGTGCATTGCCTGTAAACAGAATTCATTTTTATACTTTTACGTGATTTTCAGCGACAATTCAGCGAGTACAGCGATATCGCTGTTGAACGACGCACATGATCCAAATTTCATGCCAAGCTCACGTACACAGCAGCGCTCCAATATCAGCGCCGGCTTCAGCAGCAGCAGCAGCGCCAACAGCAACAACAGCAGCAGCAGCGGCTGCTTTATGATTTATTGCCTTGACATTGCGTGCTCTGTGCACAGCCTCTATTTACCATGCCCCGCACTCGTCCGCTGCTACGTTGCACAGACACAGCCACAGCCACAGCCACAGCTACAACCACACTCACAGCTGCCTACCCTCTTGCCCATCCACAACTCCATTGGCTGGTTGGCTGGCGGGCTGGCTGGCTGGCTGGCTGGCTGGCTGGCTGGCTGGCCGGCGTTTATTTTTACCAACGCATTGTTTGTTTGACAGACACACACAAAACTACTCCTCGTCGTCAGCCAGGATTTGTAGTCATTCTGCTACTGCTGCTGCTGACGCTACTCATGGGATTTGCTAGCGTTAGTGCATCGCTTGGCACCCATTCTCGTCGCCTGTTCACATTTAGCGATAAATACAAGTTTTATGATGGATAATAAATGGCTTCATTCGCGTTGACAAATAGTCTGGTTTTGTTTTCATTTGCTTTGGCTCGTCTCTGCCCGCAATTTCCAATCCCTCTTCTTTTGTTTATGTACCCGTGACCCATCCCTGCTGCTGCCCGTGCCCCAAGTTTTGTGAGGATATTGCTTCCGCCTAGCGGCGCTCTGTCATTGGCATTGTTTTTTGGGGGGCAGAACTGGTCACAAGATAAAGAGATGATGTATTGCCGGCGTGTCGTTTCGCGCGTTGCCAAGTGGGTGGATTATGTTTTCAGGTAGGATTAGCAATTACGTTTTAAATAGAAATTCCAGCAATTTATCATCGGTTTGGCTTTGGTTTCGCCAATCTGTGCATTAAATCGCTAGAAAATAAGCTGCAAAAACGTTAAGCGCTGTTTCAATTGTGCTGCCAACATTGAGAATTATTCACTGCTTTGCTGGCTAAAATGGAGTTTATTGCATCATTTAAAACTTGAATATGCCAACCAAAAATATTAGACAGGGCATTTATGTGGCCACTCCCCATTGAAGGCTGTCGATTTTATGGCCGATACAAAATTGTGAGTATTTTATGCATAATATTCCCAGACACGGTCACAGCCATTGCCTTCGGTGCGGGCCACAACGATTCATTTTCAATTTTCGACTATTTATGCAAATTAACAGTAAATATGCATAAAAGTTGAAAATATCATCTTTTTTTTTTTTTAATATGCATGGATGTATGCGCAATCCATAAAAGCGCAAAAATATCACTCATACGCCCCGTTGCGAGAGCCCCAGCATGGCTCATTAGTCCACAAAAAGCCCGAAGATTTATACTGTGTCGCAGCTTGACAGACAACACCGTCCGTCAGTTTGTCAGTCTGTATTATTTTTTATGTTTCAATCAATGAAAAATGAAAATCAAAACCCCCATCAATGTCACAGGGTTATCTTGTCTCCGTCTCCATATTAGCCCTGTTGGTCATTTCCAACCATTTTTACAATCTGGTAACACAATCTGCTTGTTATGAGCCCCAACGAAAGAACACACAGTCTGCCAGACACTCACAGACGCCAGACAGCCTTTTTTCTTTTGCACACACAGCGAAAGTCAACATCAGCTGCATCAAAATTCCCATCAAAATCGAAATCAAAATCAATCTCTAGCTTTGCCCATATCCATTTCATGTATTCATTCTCAGGTCAAGGTATTGTTTGAACGATGTCAGCGACATTCTTAAAAATCACAATCGATCATTGTCAAACAACAAAAAAGAAAAAACAAAAACATAATAATCGTTATGTAAAAAAAAGGGGGAAACCGTTTTGAGAAATATGTTAACGCGTTGCTTAAAATTAAATTTACTTTTTAAGTACTTTTCCCAGAAAATTCAATGAAATCTTTAGCAGCGTAGCATGGAATATCGACGCTCAAAATGGGGCAGTTAACGCGCTTCTGAATTCAGTTGCCACTGTGGTGTGTGGTGCGTGGTGCAATGCAACCGTAATTGTGCCTGTTTGCTAGGTTGAAGGTTTGAAGATGAACAAAAGAAGAGGAGGGGCCTCAGCAGCAGCAGCAACAGCAGGGTGACGGTTGAGGCGAACTGGTTTTTTGCCTTAATGCTGATAAATTATGCCCGATGTGTAATATGAGATTCCGGAGTATGTTCGAGAATAAACAATTATGGGAATATATATGTGTGTGTGTATGTCCGTATTTGGACATTTATCAAAGCCATTGTCTTTTAAATTCAGTCTGCCATAATTTGTGTAAACTATAAGATTACAATCTTTAAATCTAGAATTTCACGGTTAGTTGGCGTTATAATTGAACAAATCATTTGAAACTACCGAAATTTGAGTTGGGCTCTTTAAATTCAAAAGATGAACTAGTTTAATGGCTCATAGCTGGTTCTTGGTGAAAGTCGTTACTGCTTCGAAAAATTACTCGAAACCTGCAATCAGTTAGTCATGGGAATTTTCATGCATGTGTTGGCGACATCAAAGTGAGTATTCCCATCAACCCAATCCGCATTCGCGTCTCACATGACACCCTTTTATAGGTTGTTAGCCACATAGCAATAGGTAGAGAAATAATTGCCTGAAATTACCTTCCTCCTTTGTGGCTGTCTGATTCATCAGATTGAGTACCTACTTCGCTTGGCCATCCTTTGGTTGCTTTTACGCTGCTGCGTGCTAAAACTCAATCAAAATTGTCGCCTGTTTGTCAATGGCCGTCTACATATATATGTGTTACACTCCCCTAACTCCCCCTACCCCTTTTCTATTTGCTTAGGCGCGCCACTGACGTGCAATTAAGTTGCGCTTTGCTTTGTGGGTTTTTCCTTTTTGTGGGCGCGCCTTGTCGGCTCTGGCTTTGCCTGGCATTTCATTTGCATTTGCATTCTGCCGAAACGCATTGTCAGACATGCAACGTCGTTAGAGACGACATCGACGACGACCGCGACTTTTACGATGCGGCCACTGCGCACTCCGCATTCGCGTCACCATCACCTCCATAGCCCTCCCCTTTGTCTATGACTGCGGTCTCTTTACACAATTGGAGCGCTAAAGCGTTGGTTAAATCTAATCAAAATGCGAATGTGTCGTCGGTTTTGTCGCGTTCGCTGTTCAACTTGTTGTAGTAGTCGTTGTAGTTGTCGCCTCTTCAACAGCCGCCAATGTTGTTGCTGCTGCTGAACCGTTGTTGCCGCCTTTCTTTCGCACGCGGCCAACATTCAGCGTTCAATGAAGCAGTGTGTAGAGCAGCTCTTGGCCGCATTGTTCACACAACGCAGACAGTTGGCCCGTCATTTCGCCATTCAAATTACCAACACCAATAACAACAACAACTGCAACAGCAGGCGACAAGTTTTTCAAGTGCATGGCATGCAACACCTTTTGACATGTTCGTTGCCTCCGTTGCCAGTTTTGTATGTCGTTCGCAATACCCTTGCAATTTAAGGTTGCATCAATAGGTTGTTAAATGTAAGTTCTATGAAATCTAAACATATGTTTTTTATTAATGATCATACCCATGTAACTTGAGTCTTGAAATCAACCAGTTGTGAACCTTAAATCGTCTAATCTTGAGAACTATTAATTGTACAGCCAAAGGTACAGAATAGAGAAAAAGGATAATTTTTGGGTGGCATAGTATTAGTGTTATTGAGGAGCATCATTCAATGCAACCAGTTAGATCTATTGTGTTCTCTTCTGAGTCTAAATTTCTACCATCATCCTTAACTCCTGAGGATAATACACCTTTTAGTCTCCTATAATATGCTTTCTATCCCAATATCACAATATCGGCAGAGTTAACTAACTAGCTATAACTATTAAAAATAAGAGCATTAAAGTGTTGGCATGATGAAAACAGTTATTGCTGCTCGTTTTACAGAGCCATCGTTCATGGTCTGCTTCCACTGCGTCTGACTCTGTCTTCGTCTTCCTGACTTTGACTTGATTTTGACTGTGTTGAGGTTTTGCGGTTTGTTCACAGCAGACTGGGCCAGTTACTGTGGCTTTTGTCACACTCATCTTCGTCGTGGTTGTCACGTCAATTTCACTGGAATTGCATTTTGGTTAACAACAACGGCAACAGCAGACGGAACGCATGCGCAGTTGTTGGGTTTGTGTCAGCGGACAGTGTTTGCCCCTGTTGCAACATGTTACACCCATGCCCCCTTGGCCAGCCAGGCGACGAAGACTGACCAGTTTGTCAAGTTGTCGCAAGCACAGCTTACAAATTTAATCAGCTTTAAGCGACATCTTTGGACAGTTGCCCACCCACCCTTCCCCCCGCTTCCGTTGCCGATCCCGCTTGTTTGTTTGCCTTTTCTATGCTCCACTTGTTGAAGACTTTGTTGCATGTAATATGTTGCCCCGCCCTCTGCACAGTTCATCGTTCCATTCATAACTATGTAGCGCTTTTGATTGCAGTAAGTTAACATTTCGTATGCAAGCCATCGCTGCATTCTGGAGCATCTGCACAGTGATGCGAGCCTTGTTGAAAATTGTATTATGCAAAGTGCTGTGTGCTGGAAATTAAACATTTGCATTTCGGTGCCCTCGCTGTTCTCTCACTTAACACCTCTTTGAAGCACTCATGTGTGGCGCTTATGTGATGCTTATGTTGTTGTTGTTGTATTTTTTTTTGACTCTGCTGTTGCTGCTCATATTTATTTATATTTTTGCCTTTTTGGGTGTAAAACGTTTTAGCATCTTTCAAGTGTCTTACACACACTCTCGGTGAACGCATCGCACATAAGCAGGGCAACATTTACATAGTTAAACATATTAAGCACCACAAATGCATTTCGTATGTGCACTTAAGAGCAAGTGAAATGCTTAAATAAACAACAACGACAACAGTAATAACAAACATCGGGCAAGTAAACAGACAGCTTTAAACATACAACATAAATAGAAGAACGCATAGAGCCCAATTCTAAATAATAAATGTCCGTTCCACGGTGCGGCAGCTGCCTGTCGATGGGGTTGCAGCATTTATAAGCTTGAGATGTTGTGTCTGGACCAACACCAAAGAGTTGTCAATTAAAGTCAACTTTACAACAACAACGTTAACAATAACAATAATGGATATATCTCTATGGCAACCAGGGTCGCCGTCTTATCAACAACAACAACAGCAACAACAACAGAAACGTTGCCCGCATCGCCTCGAAAGAACCTGACAAACAAACTGCTAAGAATAACATTTATTATGTTTAACAAACCCAAATGGCGTCAACGTTCCGACACCTTCAGCACCGCTGCATATGCCGAGTTCAAGATACAGACACAGATATAGCTATATAGAGATACAGATATATAAAGACGAGTATATATACTATGTGTATAGCGTTGTTGTTTTTGCTTTTGTTTTTTTTATGGCGCTTGGGATGCAGCTTATAGTTGTCACTACAAATTGGTTATGCTTGGAATAGGAATAGGTTTCGGGGGTTCGCTGCTTGATTAAGCGCCATAAATCTTCAGGGTCGCCAGCCAAAGCTTGAGATACATTTGTAACTAGACTAGAAAAGGGTCTTCTCGCACCAGCTGCACATAACAAACGAAATCTCTTTTCAAACATTTTGTTGAACAAAACGAATGCGAGTGAGAGATATTTTTCGTGTGTATATGTTCTAAACTCCAGAGGCAACAGCGAGTTCAACGGCAGCGCGTTTTGTATCTGTATCTGGGCTATTGTGTTGTATCTAAGAGAGTGCGCTGCTCTCGGCACAGCCATAACGTCTGCCTTTTTGAGCACATTTAACACTTTATATCATTTATTGTAATTTTGTTGTTGCTATTCACGCGTAGTGTTGTGCTGTATTTTGTATTTTGAGTTTTTGTATTTTTTTTTTTTTATGTGGCAGGCAGGCAGCTGTTAACAAAACGGTTTCCCCATAAAACTCGCACCATTTTTGGTTGAGCTGCATTTGGCTGCAGCAGCATTGAAGCAGCTACATCTGCTCTTAGTCGTCAAGCCCACTCGAACTTCAGATACTTTGCAAGTCTAGTGTCTAGCCGGCGGCAACAAGTTGCACAAGCTAAGTCATTGCAGCTAAGCTTGGATTTGGAGACTGTTCATGCGTGGGTTGATTGTGATTAGGAGCAGCAACAACAGAACTTGAATATATGACAGGATATCTGGCTGTAAACATTTTAAAGTTACTGAATTTCATCTTTGACTGACGGAGATGAATTTTTACGAATGGCAATTGAAGATTTTAATGAAAGTTGCAGAAACTTAGGATCTGAATTCTAACAAATAATTAAAAACTTAATAGACAAAATATCTTTCTATCTATTTGGACTTACTACTTTCCATAAAATGCTCTGTGCACTGCTCACAACCACTATTAAATTTGTATAAATTTGTCAAAAACGCACCGAACTGAAAAGCCAGCTCTCAAATATTTGCTTTGATGGAGGAAAGTTAATGAAGCAGTTGATGGTTACAGTTGCAGCAGCTGCGTGCAAATGGAACACACCTCGGCCCTCAATCTTTGCAGTAAATGCTCATCAATAATCTCACGTGTAAATATTGTTGTGTTCGATGGCCTTTTTGACATTGCATCACCCTTCGTTAATTGCCGTTTGTTGCAAGCATATAAGCATGGTCCTTACCCGGACTACACCGAATAACTTGGTTGTTATTACCGACTCGTTCAGTTTCTGTGGCAGTGGCTTTTGTGCAGCGGTAACTCTGTTTACATGCCTCTTAGCTCGCCACACACACGCACCATCATCATCAGCATGAGCAACAGCATCATCGGCTTTGGGCTTACCTTGCCATTTTTCTCAATTCCTTTTAGGCCTTTGTTTGGTGCTCTCTTTGCATGTCAACGGGCTTAAGCTGGGAGACGCCTCTGCAGTCGCTGAGCGTTAGCGACAGCCGCATCCTCCGCCTCTGCCTCTGCCTAGACCATCACTTCCTGCCCTGTCCCATTCTGCACCGCCTACCCGGACTCGCCCTGTTCGCCCTGCTCTTGCCAGCCTGTCTACCGCCTCGTTGTTCGCCTTTGTGTGCGATTTCTGTATCTTCATCGCTTGTTTAGCTTGCTCCGCTGCTGGCAAAACTCGTTTGCATATTGTCATAATTTCTGCACTTGCACACAAACACAGAAACACACACAACCACTGGGCTGCCTCTTTGCAGGTTTTGTTTAAACAGCTCAGTTCAGTTCAGTACAGCTTAACTCAGCTTAGCTCAGCGCTTGCCGCGGCGTCGACGTCAGCTTTGACGTCGCCTGGCTGTTATTGCCACGGCGGCAACGCTAGCTACCATTTGTGGCAAATGTTGCATGTTTTATTGTTATTTTGATTGCATTTATTGTATTTTTAAGCTGCATTGTTGTGCGCCTTAAGACGACCGCCTCGCATTCACAAACGTTTGCTTCGTGCAACGCTTTTCACTCACAAAGCGAGAGCGTTGCGATTTTCTTGTGCGGCTTGTTAGACCTTTGTTCCATATTGCTCTCGGAGATATTCAGTTTGTTTTCATTTTTAAAGACTGGCGACGCCAATAATTTACATAGTACTTATACAAAAACAAAGATGACAACCATTATTATTGGAGTGTATCAACCAATAGTCTAATTTATTTGCAATGTGAAAAATAAACAAAGCGTTTTCATTTTTGTTGTAAAAAATATAACTACAAAATTTGTAATTCACTTCAATCGTAACACAATTATGTCTATGTAAAGGAACTTCAAAGTTATTTTAAATATTTTCACATTTTTTTTGCTACTTTCTTTTCGAGTGGCGGGAAGAGCTCTTTTATTGTTATGCTGTCACAGTAACGTCACCATCCCAGTTAACGCTAGTCTCTTTGGCCGTTTGCCTGACGGCTGGCATGCAACAGCCGTTGCACTTGGCCGGTAATTTGCCATTTGCATTTGCTCGTTGTTGATTGTCCATTAGCGCGTTCAGCCAAACATCGAGTGCAGCTCGAGAGTGTTTTGGAACGCGGCGTTTCCGTCTCTGTGGAAAATAAAGAAGTGTTTGTTGCTGGCCGGAGGTATCAGTTTTCCAACCCCCCTTTCCTGTCAGACCGGCAACAGCTCTTGTATATTTCTACTAATTTTCACAGCATTCGCTTTAGTTGCGCTCGTCTGACATAAAAACCCCATTGAGATTAATTAGGCGTGCAGCCCTCTACCGCTCCTTAACTGAGTCGTGATATCAACTGAACCAATACAAATACATAATCAGCGAACTAACACACATATACAGATAATCATATATAGATAGTCTATCAAATATGCAGCAGCATTCGAGTTGCATCTGTACGAGTTTGCTAGAGTTGCCTCGTACATATATGTTGAGTATTGTTAATTAGCAAGTTTTTCTAGCTGCTAAAAGTTGAACATTGTTTGTTGATTAGTGACTGCTGCGAGCAACAATGACCAACTCTCTAATTAAAGGTAACACGCTGCAAACAAAAACAAATTTTAACCGCCCACCCTATTTATGCCTCGAAGTTGCCAACATGTGTGTAATTCAAACTCTGCTTTTCTAACTTGTTTTGCCGTACAAAAAGAAAAACAAGCAAAGTTTTTTTTTGCCATGATATAACCACGGTGCAAAAGGTGCTGCTTCTTTCACTCAGTTTTGCTGATTTGATAATATAAAGTGCATAAGGTGGAAGAGATAAAATGTGTTCAGAATGTGAAATCTGATGAATGAACTGAACATTTTTGCGCTATGTTTGATAGATGAGGCGAACTGTTGTTGATTGATTTTGTTCTTATTAATTGATTGATAGAACCCTAATGATTAACGATTAATTATTTTCAAAGAAGGTTCAACGGCTTTTGCTATTTAGATTTTGATTTGTTTATTTATGTCGCAACGCGTTTTGTTCGACGAGCAAATTGGTATATTCTTATATACAGCGAGGTCATAATTGCCTTGTATTTAAAATAGTAAACACCGAAAAACTAAAGTAAGTAAAAAAGAAAGCAAACAAAAAAATTAAAGGCACTGAACAAATATGCTGAACACTTTGCTGACATGGTTTGCGACTTAAACTTTTGCAGAGGAACAAATTGCAGCAAACAGAAATATTTGCTGAAAAGCACAACAACAAAAACCTCAACAACGACAACAATGTGAACAACAAACAACCACGTGGCAGTCAAAAATTGAAAACTAGTTAGATATTCACGGTAACCGAAAGGAGTCAACACAAAAAGTGGAACTCCAATTCCGTACACAAAACACAAAAAAAAAAAAAAAGAAATGAAAGAGAAACCACTTTTTTATTGATTTGCTGTTCAATTTGCTTGCAGTTCGTTTTCAGGGGTGGCTGTAGTGTTTTTTTTTTTTTTTTGTGCTGTTCTTGTGGCACAAATGTAGCCCAGCAATGGCAGCCAGGCGTAGTAACACCAAAGGAAATAGAACCTAAACCATAAATAACAAGAAACGTTGCTCACAACAACAAAACCAAGTACCACAAAATAAAAAACAATTTATATATATATAAACATATATATATAAGTGTATGATATCAAAACTCAATTTCTGTAGTCGACTAGAAGTTACCCTAACATATATACTAAATAAAAATTCGTAATTGATAAAAATCTCATATATTATTAAAATACACAGCAAACCGTTTCCGATTTGCAACAGTGGATGGAAATGTTTTTATTCCGAGTTATATTTTGTAAGATCTAAATCAAAAATGCTTGCCTCTTAAGCCTCCTTGATGAAAGGTAGTAAATGCCAAAGTCCGGAAGCATCACAAATGACAAGTTGGCTCCTTTTTATTGGGGCTACTTGTCGACGTTGTTGAGTCGAGACGACAGACGAACTGCTGCGCCTGCAGGTTTTATTTGGGTCCGAACCAAAAACTTTTTGCCACTCCCGGCAACAGACAGAGAAATTGGACAGCTATCGCAGCTAGACAAACATAAAGTAAACATAGCACCAACAACAGCAACAGCAACAACAACAGCAGCAGCAGCAGCAACAGCAACAATGTTACACAAATTGTTGAAAATGCTTCAGCCATGCCACACACCAGGACAACAGTAAGGGTTGCCCGGTGGTGTGCGGGACTGCCGGCTGTATGTCTTTTTTTAATTAATTGCCAAAATGCGAGGCTGGCAAAAAACGGGCCAGGCCAAACACTTGTGGCCGGCCTACGGAGTTTAAGCGGGGCGAGCATGCCGTCAGACCGGAAGGAAGTCAGTAAGATTGTTCACAAAAGCCTGAAAACACACACACTCACACAAACAGTAAAGGAGTGTGCCTGTGTGTGTGTGTTCGTTTGTGTGTGTGTGTTGGGTTGTCAGCTTGTAGCATACTTTTGTGCACAGTGCTGTTTATGCGACTTGTAAGTTGGTCCTTGGGCGCTGTTGCTATTGTTGTTGTTGTTTTTTCTCACTTCCTTGCTGATTGCCGGCAACATATTTCGCAAATTGCTGTCAAAGTGTTAAGGAAGTTGACTTGCCTTGCCCTCAACGGGAGCCCTTACAGCAGCTGTCCAATTTGCCCGTAGCAACTGCAATGAACTCAGGTCGAATCTGTGTGTGTGCCTTTAATTGCAAGCAGAGCCAGAAGAACTGCCTCGAAGATGAATTGCTAATGGTTTTTACGTTTTCTTTTTTTTTTTTTTTGAGACTCTAAACAACAATAACAACAATAACTGTAATAACAATCATGAGGCGGTCGAGTTTACATTGGCCCAGTGCAGAGATTCAAGTGTCGGGCTGGCAGTTCACAAAAGAGCTCCGCAAGATGCATGATAGGCTACTTTGACTGATGGGCGCCCAATGAATGCTGATGAAGATGAAGAGACCGATGGACGATGGTTATGCCGATGAAGATGAATCGAGATGAAGGTGAAGATGAAGATGGATATGAGCGGCGCCGTCGTGTGAAAGTTTTTGAATTTTCAATTGTGTATTCAGTTACAAGGTGAGGGACCAATTCGTGGCTGCTCTCTACCTGGATGGCTGAGGAAACTCAATTAGTTGCAAATGCGCTGGCACTTGGCTCGAGCAGAAAGGCAGCAGCCAGCAGCAGACAGACAGACTGACTGACAACGACAACAAGCATTTTTCAATTAGGCGAGGTAGTCAAGTGACTTGGTCGTAGACGACTTGGCCAAGAGAGCGCCAAGTTGCGGCCATGGGCATGCAATTAACAGCATCACGTGACCTGCAACCTAAGCAACAACATCTAGTGGCATAATGAAAAATGAAGCAGATAATGCAGCGACTATGGCTCAAGTTCTGTGGTGGTTCCGCCCTCTTGGCCCAATCACGGACTCACCCAATTGACTTTTGGTCTGCCGTCAATGGCATCATTAATTTAGCCAGCCCAAATTTTCGAATTCGTATTGAAAGCGACTTTGGTGTTGGTTCTGTGGTTTGCATGGATGGCGGTTTGCCGGGCGTTCCATTTGCGCCATCCCAAACTGAAAATAATAAAAAGTAATTAACGCCCAAGTCATAGAATCAGCGTTTGTGGGGCATGGCCGCAGATCTTTTCACTGTTTTTTTTTTTTCTTTCTTTCTGTTGTGGCTCATTTCGTATACAATTAAGTGGCCCGGCCAAGTTGCCGGGCTGCCCTTTAGCCACTGTCGAAATATTCCTTAACTTTGTCTATGCCTGTCATGAATCTCATTGTGAGGCGTTTGTAGGCGTGTCCATTCGTTGTGCGCTCCTTGTTGCTTATCTGATTACGCGGCAGGAACCGCAGGGCGGCTTTGCTGGGCCAAAGCCGCAGCCTGTCGCGGATGACACGTCAATGGCAGCTCCGTGGAGGGTTCGAAAGTTTAATTACCACTCACTGTAATCAGTGCCTATGTGTATGTTTTTGTGTGTGTGTGGGTGGGTGTGTTTGTGTACACAAAAATAGCTACAGTACAGCAAATTACGGCCATGGAATTCCAAAAAGGAAACAACAGGCATATTTTGTGGAGTATGCGACACTTGAATACCCAGCTCGACCATCAATTAAAAAAACGTTATGAATTAAAATCGATGTTGTGCTTTTTGCCATTTGGTATCTTATCATTTTATGCATTTTTCACACCACACTTTTTTTAAATAATAAAATATAATTCACATATAAAACTGCTCGAATTTATTTCAATCAAAAAAAGCCATTGTAAAATTGATTTTAATTGAATAATTTCGGCTTTTTATACTTCTTATATTTTATATTTTATGATTTATTGATGTACATTAAGCAATAATACATTGTAAACGATTATAAACTATTTATATAGTTAATATTCGCTTTTATAAATAAGCAAATAAATATTCTAAGAGCTACCATCAGTTATGTTAAGCTTAGTTGTAGGCTTGTTGGAATAATATCTAAGATAATTATTACTTATAGTTTCCACAATGTTACATAGGCTGTTAGCAACTAATTCGTCCACACTATCAGCCCATAGTTTGTAGGGTAAACACCACAGCACAACAGAAACACGTTCAAATTATTTTGCAACATCCCAAAAAAAAGCAGCAAATACTGAATGCCCTCGCTTGGATAGCTACCATTGTTGCAGTGGAGTGAGACGAGGTGGGGAGGCTGTTGCGTCCCCAGCGGCAGCTATAGAAAAAGTTGATGAACAACAAGACAATGAACTATGTTAAACTTGTAGCCACAGTAAACTGACTAAACGAGTGGCGACCTACCGACAAATTTTGCGCTCAGTGCACGAGCTGCGAGCTGGACGAGGAGGGGAGGGGCCCAGACAAAAGGGTCCGCTGTGCCCTCAGGGAGGCAAAGAGAAAATAAATATGGGAAAATGACGTTACAAAGCAGCTAATGGTCAAGAGGGCAAATGACCGTTGGTGGGTGGAGAGACTTGGTGGATGGGGATACCGTGTGGCAAAGTGGCGGACTGTGTGGCACGAGATAAGCTTGCTGCATCGGGCATTTGGCCGATGGCAATAGATGGAAACCAAAACTACTTGGTTGGCCACTTAAGAAACACAATGCCACAAGCAGCGAAAGGTGAAGGAGAGAAAAGCTGAAAAGAGAGTGAACAGAGAGAAGGAGATGGAGAGAGGGGGAGAGAGAGACGAGACAATGCAGACGCAACTAGAAATTGATTAATGGATGCAAATGATTGGAGAACTGCATACCAGAACAAAATCAAACGGGACAGGCGACGTGGTTGGGGTGGATTGAAAATCGGAGAAGAAGGGGCTGCTCTGTCAAAGCGTACATCAAAGCGGTTTTTGGCATTTTAGGGGGTCTTGAGGTGCAGCATATTATGCGCGCCATGTGGCTTCAAAGCCTGTGCACAAAGGAGGAGGAGGAGGAGAAGGAAAAGTTTGTGCTGACCCCAAAAAAGAGATGGCGAGTATAATTTCCAATCAATTGAATAAGCCGCACACAGATGGTCGGTCGATCGCATTTTATTGCACACTAAAAATGAGGCACAACGTCGGCGAGTGCATCGGTTGTCGGTTGCGGACTGTTGGTTGTTGGTTGTCTGTTCCGTGTGTCCAGCTATTCAGCTGTATAGCTATCCGACTGACCTGCCCGCCCGTGGTTGCAATTGTTTTGTTTGCTTTAATGTCTGCACCGCAACAGCAGCTACACAGGCAGTGCCTGTGCCAATGACTCAGACTCTGTGGGGCAAAGAGGTGGGTTCGGGTAGATGTAAGCGGTATTTCAGCGTAAGAATAACAAACCAGCGGCGACGTCGACGACTTTGACGATTGTTTGTGGATTTTATTGAGGCTGTAGCTGTAGCCGCCATCAATGACGTTGATGAATTTCTATTTACTTTGTTTAATTCCTGTTTTTATTTGCCACTCGCCTTGGCTTGCCACTCAACGTGGCCAATGCCACTCAGCTCCAGCCACTTCTTTTCCCATCTCTCTGGTTGGTTCATTGAAACTGCGTGCAATTAGCGCAAAGTGCTTCGTGGCACTCTTTATGAGTGCGGGGTCCGTGTCGATTTTTAGCTGCAATTACCGTTCGCCTGTTGCCCGTTTAATTGATTTTGACGCCGGTCCGTGCCCCCACCCCAGCTCTTGCTCCCATCCCCCCTCATTCCAATCATGTGCACCCCTCCCCACTCCTGGCTGCAGCGACAGCTGCAATTAGTCTGCTGTCCGATGTGCGTGACGCTGCTGCATTTTCAGAGTGTGTGCTAAGCATCAAGCCTGGTCGGTCGGAAATAAATCTTGCCGCTTCCAAGGGCTTGGCCCAGTGGAGCTCTACTTATTGCGAGCTGTTTCCTTTTTTGTTGTTTGCTTTGTTTATTTCTTTTGCTGTATTTGTCATGTGATTAACTGCTGCCAACTGTTTTTTGGTACTACTACAAAGAGGGAGTCACTTTGGCTGCAATTCAACTTCTCCGATCTGATTTGATTCTTTGGAAAAAGGAGTCAACAGTAATTTTAGCCAAATGAAACTTTGAATTAAATTTCCTGTACTTTGTTGGTCTTACGCAATTATCAAGTTTGTTTGACTTGAGTTTGATATTTAATTAAAAGACGGATTGTATCTCAGTTATCAAAGAGATATCACTGCGCAATGTAACAGACAAAAATCATTTAATGATATAGGACACGCTTTAGAAAAGCCAAGAATCGATTATAGTTATTTTTTATGAGTAGCGTATTAGTCCAATAGACTCCGAATAATAATTGAATACAAATTAAAATACACCTTTAAGTTTTGTTCTGCCTATGTATTTTATATTTCTATTTATTCCCACACTTAATAAATTCTGTATAAAAGAATTTGAGTAGAAATTTATGAGCACGAAAAGGTTTTTGTACTATAGAAGAGATTGCTATATAAGACTCAATTGCTTTATTTTATTAAATTACTCAGTTCATTTTGCTGAAACATTTTGCATTTTCCAGGTATTTAGAAACTAACACATTTGGTTAAAGTTGTTGAGGCTTGAAGTGCAATTCAGTACGCAGAATTGAAATATTTTCGTTGCAGGCACTTTTCATAATTTATTTTTCTTCTTTTTTCCAAAGCATTGCCCATTATTCAAAGAGCTCATAAAATAGTTTCAAGCACTTGTATATACAAAATAACAAGTGTGCAGGCGCCCATTTAGCTGTGTAGTAAATCAATTGAAACACAACTAGAAATTCTATGAGCCATTGCGAGCGGGCTAATAAGTCTGCGCTTTACTGCAAATAGCTTCCAGAGGCAGCACAAAAAAAAGGCTAGTGAAGTTGCTCAGAAATCATAGAGCGATTCATGAGTGGCATAGTTATTTTTTTTTTTCTACTTTGTTGCTGCGCCACAGAACCCCAAACGATAGCAAAGCAACAACTGAAATGCAACAGCAGAAGAAATGAAAAATATTTCTGGGGAGCGTTGAAAGCAGCGGCCAGACCATGAATGACTAATAAATTGGCACTTAATCAAGTTGGGAAGCCAAACTCAAAACACAAACCACATGGAACAGCAACTGCAACCAAATGTATCTGTAGCCCGATAAAAATTGTGTATCAAGTAAAATTAACTTGCAGCAAGTGGCGGCGCCTCTTTTAAGGCCTATATATAAGGACTATGGTACATAGATAAGTTTTGGGCTTAGGCAACAACTTATATATGAAAGATAAATCAAAAGCAATCAAATTAAATGCAGCACAAACAAATGTGTAGGCAGCGACGAGGAAGCTGCTGAAGTGGCAGCCACTTCAACTTCCAGCAAACAGCAACTGCAAAGAGTGGCAACAATCGCTAGTACCCTTCAATGCAACAACAACATCGGCAGCAGCAGCAGCAACATCAACAACAATTACTGAACTTTGAAAATTGGCGGACTTTGAGGCGCAGCATAGCTGGCGCTAGCCAGGCCAAGTAACTCACAACAGCAGCAACAACAAAACCAGCAACAACAACACGCCTACATTGAACTTGCCTGTGGCACAGCCTGTTGCTTAGCACAGCGTGTCGCAACTTTGTTGCTGCTGCTATTGTTGTTGATGTAGTAGTTTTTTTTTTTTTTTTTTGTGTTGCAGGCACAGCGGAAGCAAGCAAATAATAACAACAAGACTTAAAAGCAGGGCGCATAAATTTATCAGGCAACAGCAACAGCAGCAACAACAACAAACTAGAATAACTTTTAATAGACCGAAAAGTGGGTTGAAAAATTATAATTTGTTGCTGCTGCTGAAGCTGCAACGCCAAAATTGGCTGCTCGTCCTACTGCTGACAACCTCAAAGAAACGACTGCCACATGTAGCAACAACACTCAGTCGTCAGCTAACAGTTTCGCCCCACCACCCACCGCTTCCCCTTGGTTGCTGGCAGTGGCGCTCTGCTGTCGTGCATTTTGTTGTTACTTAGAATATTTGTTTTGATTTTTTACTTGGCTGTTTTTTTTTTATAAATTATTTGTTTTTGTATTTCGGTAAAAATAGCAGCGTGCATATTTTTTTTCTTTTAATGATGATGAAGCGCAGCGTGTTGAAAGTTAAATAAACAGCAGAAGCAGCAGCAACAGCAGCAGCAGCAGCAGTAGAATAGCCACACATTCAGCAACACAGTTTAATTAAGCAAACACGGAAAACGCTCAGTGCTGTAGCTAAAAATTCATTAAAATCAAGTTTTTTTATGCACCTGATCCCATTGTTTCCGTGGGGCATGCACCTTATGTCAAAAGAAAATATGTAGTTTTTTTTTTTTGATTAAAAATAATGTGTTATTTATAGGGTTGAATAGCGTATGATTTTTGAGCGCCAGCTCAGTAAATGTTTGTTTTTGAGCTTTGAAATCACTTACACATGCCTTGAAATAGGTAAGCAAGACTCTTTGTAAAAATGTTGGGGTATTTAATAGTCGAGCAAATAGGCATTTGCTTTGTTTACATTACCCATGCGACTAAAACCGCGACGCCTTCGACTTCAGCTTCGACGTGTTGTCAGCGCTGCATTGTGATAAGCGGAAAGCGGCAAAAGGCAGGCAGCAGTCATGTGGCAGGCCAACTGCAGAGAATGGCATTGACTGACTGACTGCCTTAAAGCAAACAAAACGCACGCGCGTCAAGCGCAGACATTTAATTTGCATAAAAAGTTTGCCATCTCCCGACAACCCCTAGCTATATACCGACACACATACACACACACCCACACACATACATTCATCTGCTATTGGGGTAAGTAGGTGACAGCCCCAAAGTTGGCAGTGCCACGGGGCCAATGCGAGCAGCGCTGACGCAAAAGTTAAGGCTATGTTCGTGGGTGGGCTGATTGTTTGGTAGTCAGCGACCCGCAACGATGCCGAAACGCCAGCTGAAGCAGCAGCAAAACAGTAGCAGCAGCGCAAGAAGCAGCAACAGCCGCAGAAGCGGCAATAGACAAAATTAGCATAATGTTAATTTTAATTTGAAATTTGGCCACTCAACGTTGGCCAGAAACATTATATAACGTGTTGATTCGGCACATTGAATTTTTAGCACATTTTTACATATACCATTCGACTTAAAAAATAATTACATTTAAACAAAATTGCTTTCTGCCATGCTTCAGAAGTTTTAAGCACTATTATTAACTAGTATGAGCGTCTACTTTAGTCGAACGTTTACCATATGCTTAACTATAAAGCGTTCTCATGTAGCAACTTTCTGCGATAAATTCAACAAACTAAATGTGTTTTAAAAGTGCACAAGCAGGTCACAGCTGGGACCGGCGGTTACGACTTTATATTTTTTTATCTTTGCTTCTATTATTAATACCCTGTACTCGTGCTACATTTGATAACGGGCAGCATGGCTTGACAAGCGAAATCGAACTTGCCTCAAGAAGACATGAAGAAAGTTGGCATAGTTTAAATCTCTGTTAATATTTAACTATTCGTATCCGTCTGCCTATCCACCTCAACTCATATTATCATTTTCTTATCCCCTGGCACTGGGTAACTTTTGGTTGAGCTTACTCAGCTAATTCGTATTTTTTCTCGTTACGCTATCTGTGCAGCAATGCGAGCGTTGTCATAATGCGCCTTGGACTTGGTGTCATGACATGACCCCGGTCACGGCTTTGTGGTTGGGATGGAACTTAGATTTATGTTTGTGCATAATTGGCAATGCCGCAGCAGATTGAGGCTGCTGCTGTCCGGCTAACCCAAGTGCGATATCTGCGTATAATTAGCACATTGCCACTTGTGCCTAATGAGCCTGTTAGACACGTCAGGCAGTCAGCCAAATGTCCGCCCTTGCAATGGGTGCCAATAAATATTAGATGTCGTGTTCATGTTCATGTTCGTCTTTTGAAATGCATACGAATCGCTTTATGAACCCCTTTCGCTTAACCAGGGCAAAGTTCCGCTGGCAATTCATGCTGTCCAAAATTTGTATTTATTGGACAGAACGCCACGGGGCGTATGTGTATTATGCCAATATAAGCATTCCAGTCGAGCGGGCGCTCAATATGACAGAGTGCGCCCCGTCTGGAGCTGCATCTAAGTACCGAATGAGCGCGATGGGTACTTAGAATCAACAGCAGTTGCGGTTCGAGTGTGTGGGCGCTGTGCTGCATGAGTAGAATATTCAAGGGGACCAAATGATGCCCGGGATTAAGCATTGGATTGGATGGCGAATCCTTGTCTTGGCTTGGTTTGGCTTGGCAAACGGTTCTTTTGAACCCACAGGCAAAAGCATTATCATATCTTGCAAACTGCAGACATAGTAGAAGGATGGAGAGTTCTGAACCTCAGCTGAAGCATTCACTGTCTCGTTTCGAAAAAATTCAATAAAAATAATGAGAGCTGGAGACCAACAATAACAATACAAAAAGTGGAGTGTGCTATAAAAATGGCAACGCGACTCGACAACAAAAAAGAAAAGAAAGAAGAAGCTAAAATAATAGAAAGCTGCTGCGTCTGCTGCATATTTTGGCCCTTAAATAAATCGACTTTGCATACGCGCAACTGGACTATGTATGTGTGTGTGTGTGTGTGTGTGTGTGTGTGTGTTTGTGTATGAATATTTGTGTTTTTATGTATTTATCATGGCACTGGCACTCAATTTGTTTACAAAGCGTAACTTTCAGCCACTGCTTCACAGTGGCCCCAACATCCCTGCGAAGCAGCGCAACAAAACTGAACTAAATTATTCAAAGTATCGCGGTTGCGAACTTAAGATACCCTGTGTTAAATTTTAGAGTATTAACAACTTTAAAGCACGTTGAATGTTTTGAAAGATGTCAAATTTTTCATTGTATTATGTGATGTTGTCTAGTCGGACGGTATTTGAATTCTTTACCATGCCTTGTCTTCAGAGAATGTCTAAGTCTGGGCGTGGTTATTCAGTATTATCCTCATTTTCACATGGATGCCGCTCAGTTTTTCTCATTTACGGACAAGTTTTTTAGCCATGTCAGCAGCGATGTCGACATTTGTGCACTTGCTGCAGGCAGCTGCAATATTTATGGTTACAGACTAGCCAACAACTGCAACTGCACACATAAAGTGTGTATAATACACACACAGACACACACACACAGACACACACACACAGACACACACACACACATACTCAATCGCACGTTCACTCAATGAACAAATAACATGTCAAGTTTCATTACAGCTCGCCCACAATTTAGAGAACCCTCGGCTGCAGGCGATATTTGTTGGAGTAGTTGCTGCTGTGGTAGTTGTTTTTTCCATTGTTGTTGCTGTTGTGGCTGTCCGATTAAACTAACTCTAGTTGCGACCCCAGCAGCAACATCATCGTTTTTATCAGTCAACCTTCGCCCGCTGGCCATTCGCCACTTGCAACAACAGCAGGAGCAACAGCATCAGCAGCAACAGCAACAACATCAACAGCAGCATCAGCAACTGTCCCAATGTCTACATCTATATCTGTCTCATGTTGCATCCTCCCCTCCTCTGTCTGCCTTTCTATCTGCCTGTGTGTGTGTGCATAAAATGGCTGGCAATTTGAAATTTATGACTGCTACATGATTTGTATGATATGAACGTAAGCAGTTTGCACTCACGTAGTCGGGCCAGACAAAAGAGTTTGGCGCTGCAGCCAGTGTGGATGAAACCCAATGTGCTCGAACTGAAGTGGGGGCAAAGGAGATGGCTGCTGTTGCATGTACTACGCCAACGGGCATAAAGATCGCATTTGTCTTCTCCCAGCTATCTGATCATTTAATTGTAATTTGCTGCTGCGGTTGCCCGGGGCAACGACGGCCACAATATTACACAGTCAAAAGAAGAAAACTCCTTTTGTGTTTTAGTCGCTGCTCATTTGAATTTGATCTGGGAGAAATTTGTTTGCCAAATGTGCTACACTAAAATTGGGTAATTTAATTCCAATGTTCTAATTAAATGCCAGTAACAGCTGACGGCGGATGCAGGATATAAGAGGAACAGGCTTCAAGCTGCACGTGAATGCACATAGCCTATGCTTATCCGGTCTTTAGCTGTTGCTGCTGTTGTTGCAATTGTGTCATCGTAATACGCGCGCAAGCGTAAGACTTTCAATTATTTAAATTACACCACATGAACAATGCCGCAAAAGCGCTTGCCGCACAGCAGCAGCATTATCAGCAGCAGCAGCAGCAGCAGCACCAACATCAACATCGGCAACAGCTGCAGATTGCCGTCTGGCTGCTTGCTCGCAATGTTGTCGGTCTTTTATTTTCTTTGTTGTTGTCTTCGTTGTTGTTGTTGTTGTCGTCTGCCATGTTACAAAATTGCCGCAAGTTTAACGCATGTCGACACTGGCTGCCATACTACCCATTCTCTTCACATTTTCGTTCTCGTTCTCATTGCCATTCCCATGCCATCGCATCCAATTCCAACACATCCCATCGCATCCCATCTCACTGATCCAGCTGCCCAGCTACCCACATAATTCATTCATATCATCAGCGAAGCCACCGGGAGTGTCAGGCGTCAGGAAAGGCGCTGGGAATGAGATGAGTGATGGCTCGAAATATCGCGCATATTGACATCATTGTCATTGTGTAAGTGTCACTTCATCTCATCTACGCCATGTTTGTGAGCGATGCACAACTGGCTCCAAATACACCACCACACCACACCGCATCATCCGTTTCCTCGCATTCTCCCGCGGCTCTTTTAACTCAGAAATATTTCACATATGCCACGTATGACACGTTGTCGTTGTATGAAGCGGTTGGCAATGTGCTCTGCGTGATCTCTGGTGGCTGACAAGCGCACGTCTGCTTGGTTATCATACGGAATGTGCATTGGCTTGCATCGTTAGATGAGTTAAGAAGAGCATACAGTTTTAGAGAAGTGTGTCGGTAATTACAGAGTCTTCCTCTCGTATTGCCAGAGTTCGATGTGAATTTTAAACACACACACGCAACACATGTTCTGCATAAGTTGTGAATTTTTCAAAAGGTAAGCTTCAAAAACATGTTTCCCGTTATTTACATGTCAAACATAAATGTTCGCTTCTGGGCATAAAGGATTTATGGGCTTGTCGCTTTCAACCGGCCTGCAGCTGATGCGCAACCATCCTGTGCCTCAACTAACGCCACAATTAAGCCATAACTCGCCGCTTATTCAGATTGGTTATGTGGTGCAATTTCGGCTTGGTTACAAACCATTATGCTACCCACTCAGCCGGATAGACATATGTGTGTACGAATAAAAAAGAAGAAATGAGGCTTACAGCAGCATGCGCAAAAATGCCACACACAACAGTTAACAGGCAGCGACTTGTCAGCAGAAAATGACGGCAGTAACAACAATGAGTGAAGGAGCAGCAGCTCATTGCGTTCGGGATTGGGTCTGCGAGTGGAACTGGGGTTGGATAGTGAAGTGCATTCTCAATTGGACACTGCTCTGTCTGCAGGGCAACGAGCCAAAAATGTATGAATTCAGATATACAAATATACTGATACATTTACATTTACATTTATAGTTACATATTTCCATTTATTGCAGCACTGCTCGCCCTCATCTTGTTTCATATTCGCATGAATTTACTTTGTATCACTTGTCACTTTTTTATTATTATTGCCCTTTGCCGTTGTTGTTGTTGTTGTTGTTGCTGTTGTTGCTGTTGCCGATGCTGTTACCGCCGTTGCTGTGATTTTATTTTTTATGGCTCATCCGCAAGCAGAATCCCTCGCATCAGTTGCTGCTGCTGCTGCTGTTATTATTATTATTATATCATTTTTCATCAGCTTGATTTCCATCCATTGTTGAGTTCATAAGGCGCACAAATATGTTTCATTATTTGTTTGCTGCTGTCGCAGCTGTTGAAGGGATTAATTTCTTGATTTACCCCTGCTATATGCATATATGTATATATATATGTGTATTTTTATACATCTATATTCATATTTATACCGTATGCAACACGCAAATAAGTAAAAAAAAAAATCTGTACGCTAGGTGCTGGAGGATGCTTTGTTCTTTGCCGTTGCTGTTGCTGTTGTTGTTGCCGTTGCCGTTGGCATTGACAACGGCAACTCCTCCTGTGCCCCCTCGTCTCCTTTCGCAGTTCGGCATAGCTGCGGTCTTTAGCTTAATTTTGTTCCCACATGCGATGCAGTTGCGTGGAAACGTATAGAAAATAAGTGAATATGCTAATACCAAACGATTGGGAAAAGCAGTCATCCATCAGCGACACGTCAGAGTAAAAAAGCGTATTAAATTCTTGTTCACTTAGATGCGTCAAACACTTTCTATTGTTGAGAGACGTCGTGCCGCTCCTCTAGCTACTACCTAGCTACGTATTTATTTCTGTTTTTGCTTTTTATTCATGGGAATTATTTTTTTTCTTTCTCTTTTATATATTGTTGATGTTATTGGTTTGGATTATACCATTCCTTGCCTCTGTGCCTTTATTTTTCCAGCAGCTTGTCAATTCAACGCATTTGTTTCTCTTTAACAATTGCTCTTCTTGTTTTTCTTTAATTTCCATAGGATTATCGATGGGACTTAACATTTTCCCTAGATTTACTGTACATTTCTGCAGATACACAAGCTCATCGATAAAAAAAAAAATACCCTACAGAATAATCCTTTCGAGAGCATATTCAGTATATGAGGTGATTAGACTCGTCGATGTTTTTATCAGGGGAGCACTTTTCGTGTATCTCAGTTTAGCACTCATATTTGCAAGAGTGACGTAAGCCCAGGGTATTATAAAGACACAAAAACGAAGGCGAAAAGTTTTCAACAACCCATGCGCAAAGAGTCGAAAAGGTTCGGGGTATGAAGGTTGCTAGAGTGGCAGGCAAAGCAGCTTAAGCCTTTTGCCAATTACTTAAACATAAGCAATGTCGAGGGATTTATAAGTATTTTTCCGGCTGCAAGTTTTCCTTTTTTTTTCCATGTCCCTGCCAAGGGATGTGCTCTTTAGTTGATCGTTTGGGATTTTTTGCTTCTTAGTTAGGTGTTGACATAAACATTAAGTTAAGTTCGGCAGTGCTCGAGTAAGCAAAATTGTGTGCATTTTAAAAGTTGCAAAGTCCAGGCAAACAGACTGCCAAGTAAGTTATTCACTTGAAAACTCGACGATGTTAGCTATTTAAGGTAAGCATAAGCATAAGCAGCTTTACAGTTTGTAATGTGATAAGCTTAAACTGATAGCCTTTAGCTGGGTATTGTGTGTGTGCAGCTCTCTGCAGATCTATCGAGAAACAATTGATTATTTATTTCAATTCAATGCTGTCTTTGTCTCTTGTCTGTCAAGTTGTCAGTTGGTGGAATTAAAACAAATTGGCTAACAATAACTTAGTTGGCTTTGGCCAAAATAAGTCACAGTGACACTGATGGCATATTTTGGGCTTTTCAAGCGCTTTTTGATGTTTTGCTGGAAAATTGAGATTAAACCATCAAACCGCATTTTATTACTAGCTTAAGCATTTTGCAATCACTATTATATCCCTTGGGTTGGTATATCAAAACTACATTACGCATCATTAAATATAATTTCAATATGAGAAAAAAGTATAGGTAAAAACAATAATTACGCACTCTGTCGGAAAATGAATAAATCAAATCGTAAACTGCAATAAATTATTTCATTTGCATTGAGCACCACGAATTGAATAATAATAAATGAAATGTAAATGCAAAATACCAAACAAATATGAGAATCCTTTCACACAACAAACACAAATTAAATTCGCAAAAAATAAAAATGCCAAATGTCAAATAAACGTAAAGCTAATTTGTCAGTTTGCCATTTGACAAACCAAACTGACAGCCGCCAACACCCAACAACAGTTGGCACTCGTCAAGGGCGAATGCAAGTGGGAGGCAAGTGAGAGGCAAGTGAGAGGTGGGGTGGTGGGGCAGTGGGTTGTTGAATAGCTCACCACAGCCGACTGGTTGTGTTGGAGGCAAGTGCCGTCAATCAATTCGAAATGAATCAAACTCAGTAAATGCATCGCTCACATTTTGCAATTAACCGATGTATTCTTGAAATGCTTGGCAATTACCTTTAATATTTATGGGCGAACCGCAAGCATTTGTTAAACATTACATTTACATAAGAAACGTTAATTAATTGCAATGTTGCAACAAGCTGCAACAGGCACATTTACAACAAAAGCACAATTTCTCTGATAAGTCGACCTGTTGACAATTTTGTATGACACAGCAAATGCGTTGCATGCAACCTTATGCCACCATGTTGGTTTTATTTAAAAAAATCTCTGTGCTCATGCTGTCAACACACACACACACACACAAGCGCACACATGCATAGATTATGGCCTAAACAAATTAGGCACAATGCAAACAAATAGCAACACAGGTGGGAGCACAGCTGATGTGTGCATTGAATTTATGGTTAACATTTAATTGGGCCAATGGCAATCATGCTGCATACAAAGGCAGCATTCGGCCGATTAATTGGTGTGCGGCATATCTACTGCAACGGATTTGCCCGTCATTAGTTTCCTGGCAACGCATGTGCGGCACACACACACACACACACAATCACACACACATACTGTTAACAAGAGCTTAAGTTAATGTGCATGGTGCCAGTCAACTAAAAGCTAAGGAGGCAAAGCATCCTGTGTGCGGTTCTATGTGGGTGTTCAGTAATTAATGTTCCATTGACATCGCTTGCCAATTAAAAGTACACCATTACTCTATACACTTATACCCCAAGATACCAACACGCCAATCACAATCAGAATGGAGCCAAAGGCAACAGCAAACAATGCTGTTATTTCTGCATTGGCCACTGATACGGTCATCTTCTTGACCATAACTCAATTATGACTCCATTGTCTTCATTTATGTAGAACAATTTGGCAATCAAAGTCAACCATGCAGCTGAATGATAATGATAAACAGAGCTTATTATATTGAACGACTTGTCGCAAGAATATTGAACACTACACTTATGATATCTAGGCAAAACAGTATTTCAATTAATTTGACGTTCTTTTAATTATCCAATAGACATGGCACAAATACCTGCTTACTGATTAATGGTTCATGTAATATCTCACCTTGCTTTAGTCTCTGTAGCAAAAAACAAGTTTGTTTTTTTTAATGAGCTCTCATAAATCAGTTTGGAACGAACCTTAACCTGTTCGGGCAGCTGTTGCTTGCTTCACTGCAACACAGCCAACATATGCATAAACATAGATTCTCTGGTAGCAACCGAGATGCCTCGACATTTACCTCACATATACGTAAGTGTGTGCGTTTGTGTGTATGCGTGTTTTTAGCATCTGTGGCTGGGTATTGTTGGGGCAGTGAGACAGTAGCAGGAACTTGAGGCATGGCACGAACAAAATACAGTTGGCTTTATTCAAGCAAACGACAGGAATTATTTTGTGCGAAAAGTATCGTATATCAAGGAAGCAACTGAGACAAGAAGCCACCGACAAGGACATGGACAAGGATAGGGATCTGAACAGTCTTGCTATTTCGCGATGCAGACGTTTTGCTACACAGTTACTCAGTGGTGCAGCTGTAGTCGTAATGCTTTATTACACATATACATGCAAAGTCCTTGTTGTTGCATTTCGCATGTCCTTGACATACGCAAATGCATTTATTAAAGTCACACAACGCCAGCTTGCAAGCAAAATAGCAACAGCTTACAAATACTGCAAGACTAAATCAAGTGTCCTTGCTGTATGAGTTGTACGTGGAAGTTCACTTTCATATCGAAGCTTGGAGCTACATATCAGACTTTAACGAGAAAGTTTTCGCAGTCATATTCGTAGCATTGACAGTGACTAGAACAAAGCATTTGAGCATATCAAAATTCTTGCCATCTGATTTGTTTTTTTTTTTCTTTTTTTTGCGATTCCTTTGGCCTAAGTTGTGCTGCGAAAAGTGCAGTGCAGGGGATGAAAAGGATGTGATCACAGCAGACGACACGGAAGAAGTTTAAAAGTTTGCCTACAGTGTTTGCATTTCGAGTACAGTTTGCACGCAAACGTCCTTCACAGGATGCCGTTTGGCTGACAAATGCACACGCAGCTGGGGCAGCAGTTGATTTAAATAGATGCAGACACACACATACAGGTAAAAGTGTGTGTGCATATATAAGTATGTCACTTTTTAGTGTGGGGTAATGAAAATTCTGAGCAGCTGAAGCTTAAACTCACTAAGCAGTTGACTACTTAAACAAAGTTGTGCTTCACTGACTCAAAAGTTTGGCCATAAGTCAAAGATCAGCGTTATTTACGCACATGCGAGCAGAAACACCCACACACACCATCAAACACACACATCCTCACACACAAACACACAATCATTGAATTACAGCAATCAAGCTGGCAGCTTACAAATAACATGGCTGCCAATTTGGGAATGCCAACCGATACCCAGCCAAAAGAGACAATACTCAACTCAACTCGCTGTCTGCCATTTGACGCACGACTGAAATTGAATTGATAAAAAGCACATGCGACTACATAAATCTTCATTCATATAATTCTATAGTATATATCAAAGGTAGGCGAAGCATCTCTACAATGCTGGGTTTTTTTAAAGTCGTACTTAATACCCAAAACTTTCATATGGTGTGTATATTGCTTGGAAGAGTCCCTGTTGGTTTTTAGTCAGACGAAATATTTTGAGCAAGTTTTCCAATTACCCAAGTCTCCATAGAGATTCCGCTGTATCCCAAATGTGGCGGCAAAGTTTCTTAATATTAGCAAGTACTTGGAAAATGTTTATTGCATTAGCTTTTCCTGTCTGCGCAGATCGGTGAGTAAGCAGCCACCTTAGTTACCCGATGGCTGCTCACAGCCTCGCCTCGTCGAGAGTCAATTGCCTCCACTCAACTCTCTCTTCTCTCTCTCTCTCTCTCTCTGTGTCTATCTGTCTGTCTGTCTGTTTGTTGGCTTGTTTGGCACTTGTTTGTTGTACGTGTCAATGTGGTGTTGTACGCACGTAAACGATTCCGAGTATTTATTACGCGCACAACTTGACATAATTCCTTTTTTCCGCTCTACCAGTTAAGCCATTGGTGAGGCTCCCCAGCGAGAGGCAAGACTCATCCTCCAAGCAAAACGATGGGGATGAGCAACTACTTCAGTTGAACTAATGTTGACACTGTGGCAGCAGCTACGGCTTTGCAGTTAATGCCACTTTACTGTACAACTAACACGACGACATCTCGATATGGATTTATGGTCGTCGTGTGTGCGACTTGCATCACGCGTTCATTGAGAGCGTTGAATTGCCATCATCGTTATCAGCATCAGCAGTGTTAGATCATTATCGACTGCGATACACAAAAAAAAAAAAAACAAGTTTTGACTTAACAACTTTATCTGCAGAGCGCGCACTTATTTTTGCCCATTCCACATCATCTTTCTCTGTCTGTCAATGGGATTTCTTAGCGCATTAGGCAGCGACAATAGCAACAACAACAATAACAAAAACAAAATACCATTAAGAGGCAACAAACTGTTAGCCAAAATGGCGGCAACCGTTGACGCCATCAACGAGAAAATAATCCGAGAAATGCGGCGTTAATGGCAACACAACTGAGGGGGAAAAAAAGGAGCGAAACGCATGTGAAGGCAAACGATATTATGATTATGATTATTATTATGTTGTTATTAGATTAAGCGCAATTTTAACTTTTTTGTCTGCCTCCATTTCTACTGCAACTGCTGCTTGTTCTTGTTCATTGTCCCGTTTGCCTTTGTTCGGCTTGCTTCCGATGGCATTGTGTTAAGTCGACTCTTTTGGTGCTGTGGCACTTCCGTTTGGCTTTGGCTTACGACACTTGATGCCCCAGTTGGCCAAGTTACCAAGTTAGCCAAGGAATGGTCCCCCAAGCGCTGCTTGGCTAAGCAACCAGGCAAACGTCGTCCATTGTTTCAAGCTGTGCCCGCGTCTTAGCCACGCTTAATTGGTTGGCTTTTATTACTTGCAAAGTGCTGTACAGTGAGCGCATAATTTTTACTTTCCTGCCACACTGCACAGTGGATCAACATGAACAAAATATATTTTAGATTTTCAAAAATGTTCGGTAAAGTTTTAGTTCAAAACAATGACTAATTAATCTTTTATATAAGCATAATTTGTCTTAGATCTTACAATATTCTTGGCGTCGAAGCCTAGTAGCTCATAGTTAATTGTTTCAGAGGCTCACTAAAAATGAAAACCTGTTATTATTTTATCCTCCGTGCAGCCTAATTGTTAGCATATAATACGAAAATTTGGATAATTCGAATCACCAAATGTTTAGAAATGTATTTCCAAGGGTCGTTGTGCAATTGGATCTGTTTGAAATTCTTCGAGCAGCTATTAGAAAAAACTAAGTGCGGGGAAAAGATCACTCTGCACCTTTTTGATATTTTTTTGTTTTTTGTGCCTAGAACTAAGAATTTTCTGTCTTCGACTCGAAACTCCAATAATAAAGTTCGAAATAGCCTCAAAGTTTTTTTTTTGTGCTTGCTCTGCTTTGAACCCAATGTGACGAGGCAAGGAAATCTTTTTTTTAATTAAATGAGCTGCCTGCATTTGAGGGGCGTTGCTCCGCTGGAGTCATGCTGGCTGGCTGGCTGGCTGGCTGACTGGCTGCCTGGCTAGCTGGCTCATGTACGTTTGCTCACATCGCACCTATACACACACCCAGAAGGCCGCCCACATTTAGAAAGAGACGCGTGCCGTGCTGGGCCGGTTCGGCCCTTTTTCACTTTGGTAGTTTGTGGCGCCATTTTGGCGCGAAATGAATTTAAATTGTTTGCTGGCGTTTCCTGCATTAAAGGCAGCTTCCTCTGCCTTTGGTCTTTTCTTTAGATTCACTTGCACCTTTTTCGAGAGCTAAAAACGGAATTACTTAATTACAACAATTATTAAACAGCAGCCGTAGGGTCTGCGTATTCTCCGGGAGTAAAAAAAAAATAAAAAAAAACATAAAGGGAAAGGTAAAAACGGCGCGTGTTTCCTGTTGCTTTTGTTGTATTTTTTGTCTTCTCATTTTGTTGATTTTGCTGCTGTTTTGTTATCATGTTTGTTGCTGGCTGTTATTTTAATTAAATATTTTCACACCTACTTCATTTGAGCTTGGGAGCCAAGAACGCGGGCAGGCGTTTATTTCCTTGCCATCGTCTTCGTGTTGGCCGTTATGTAGGTGTTAATTTCCTGTCTCCAGGCAACAACAAAGGCCAGACATTTGCAATAGCAACAACATCAACCAGTATTGTAAGCGTCGGCTATAATAAGAATAATTGCCAGGACTAGCTATAAGGAACGATGTCTGAAATTTTATGCGCCGTAAAATTGCATACGAAATAATTGAATAGCATCGAGTCGCATCTTTTTGTCCTGTTTGTGATGCTGCTGGCTGCTGCTCTTGCTGGTTGCTGCATCTTCTAACTGGCAGCAGATAAAGTTTTCTACAGCGCTAAAATAATAGCAGCCAAAGTGGTTATAAATATTTTGTGCACAGTTTCCCTCAGTTGCCCTCTGGCCCCTTTTGTCCTTTTCTTCGTGCTGCACAAAAGTCATTTTTCAGCTAAATGAATTTGCACAAGTTGCGGGAAAAATGCGCAAAAATCGCCCAAAAAAAAGGGAACTTGGGAAGTGATGCTACTTGATAGGGGGAAGAAAGGGGTGGCCATCTTCAAATTTGCTGCGTCACTTGACACAAACTGCGGTCAGTAGCAAAGTTCAACGCGCACATCTAATGAGCTGGAATCAGTTGTCCTTAAGACCCAAGTCTGACTTTTTGCTCTGCTATTTACTTAAGAAACAACTTTACCAATTCTGCGTAAGAAATTTTAAAATCTCATTTCAATTGCAGGTCCACCAGGTCCACCCGGTCCGCCAGGCAAGCGAGGGAAGCGCGGCAAGAAGGGCGATGCAGGAGACAAGGGCGAAGCGGTATGTTTCTGAGTGCAGAAGAAAAAAGTAGAAATCCTTATATGACACTTTACTGTACCCAGGGCCTTAATGGCATCAGTGGCGAAAAGGGCTCGGCTGGTAAGCCCGGTGATAAGGGCCAAAAGGGCGACACCGGCCATCCGGGCGTGGATGTCTTCCAAACCGTTAAGGTAAGTCGCAAGGCGTTCCACAATTCTGCTGCTGCAAGACTGCATTCGAAATTGGAAAATCGAAATTGAATACGTCTAATCGACATTTTTTTTTAAATCTCTAACACAATGCTGCTCTGCTTTCTGCATTCCCGTAGGGCCTCAAGAGATCGGTGACTACGCTGCATGGCGGCACACTTGGTTATGCGGAAATAGTTGCTGTTAAGGTATTTCATCCATAAATCTGTTTCAACTGCCGTAGAGACTAGACATGACAGCCTGCAGCCATATCCCAGCATCCAACCCAATTCAACCCTGGATTCTGTGGAGCATGGTCACTGTCATTTTTCAAGGCAAAATACAGTTGGACAGAAAGCTGCAAATATTTGCAACTTGTTGTCCTCCGGACTTGTCCTTCGTTCTATTTGCACTTGTAGTTTTTGTTGGTGTTGTTGTTGTATTTCTACTCGGTATTTGTACTTGTTTATTATCCTGCACATTGTTGTTCGTAGTGCTTTTAACTTGAATCAGCTCTTTGGTTTAAGCTGTACCATAAATTTTTGCTACTTTTGCATAGTTTCTGCTTAGTCATTTTGTTTCATTGGGGACCAACCGATTCATAGTAGCTGCTCATTCTTTTGTCATTTGAATATTTGCTATGGTCATTTTATCATTGCCTTAATGGTATCTGATGTGGCTTATGGTAGCTTATACATGTACATGTATGTAAGCTAATATTTTAATTGTTCCAACGACAAGTGATTTGCGTAAGCATTTTGCAGTCTTTCCATTACCCAAGGTATTTGATTTTATAAATAATTTGTCAAGCCAAATCAAATTATCAAAGTAAATATTTTTAATTATTTTAAACTAAAGTTCACTATGACAAAAGTCGAAATGTTACCTAATGTATTGAAAGTATTACTTTAATAATTATCTTACAACCAAAAAAGACTAAGTGTAAGAACAATATGCCTAAACTGGCACGGTTAACATATTATATTCTTGTAGTTCAATTTCTTACGAATCTGTTTTTAACATTTTCTACTATCATGGTTGAGTCATAATTTCTCAAGCAATTTCTATACTTCGTTTTAGTGTCGATTATCTTCTTTAAATAAGCTATGTTAATCACTAATTTGGTACTTTTCCTTTTTAATAATTTAATCTTTTCTCTTCTTTATTAATTTTGAAGCTAAATTTTGCTTTGCAGCAGCTGTTTTTTTTTTATTCTAATACACTTTTTATTATGTTTTCATTAACCAATTTAATTTTTTTACGCAATTTTTTTTTTTTATCAATTTCTATTTGTGTTTGTTGTAAGGATTTGCAAGAAGCGGGCGTTAACGTATCCGCTTCAACTGTCATACAGCTAAAGGTAAGTTTTCGGGTTCTGGTATTCTCCACTTTGTGTACATTGTATTGCATGCCTCCAATGTAGCTTAATCTTTGTTTGGTGCACGTGCCTCTCCATTTAAGCAGAAATCGTGTGGGTTCTTAATGCTAATAGACATATTTTTCAATAATCTAGGGTGAGCCAGGTGAACCTGGACCGCCGGGACCCCCAGGCGAACCCGGCAATCCGGGCGTGCCAGGCGAACGTGGACCACCCGGCGAAACTGGACAGCAGGGAGTGCAGGGCGAGGCCGGTCTGGCAGGACCGATTGGACCTCCTGGCGTTGCGGGCGCACCTGGCACAAAGGTGAGTGATTCACAGACAATGAAGCAGTAAAACAAAAACGAAAGAAAAACCCGAAATACAAATAGCGACACACAGATAGACAGTGAGAAGGGGCGGTGCATGAAGAAGAGCCCGATAAGGATTGAAACCGATTCATAAGTAAAACAAAGATGTCACAAGGATTAATGCACTATTTGTATCTGTTGGATAAACATTGTGACGTTTTAAGTGACTACGAATTCGTCGTCGTACCGAAATTGTGTGTATGTGTGACTGAGTCTGTGTATTTGTGTGTGTGTGTTACTGTGTGTGCGTGTCTATTGTGTTTTTGTGTGCTGTCTGCTATTGTTTTTCTGATGTTCCCTTTGTTTTTTTTCTTGGGTTTCCACATTATTTATCGTTTATTTATGTATTAAGCGTCCCCCCTCTCTCTCTCTCTATTTGTCTCTCTCTCTCACTCACCCCCTCTCTCGTGTCTATGTGTCACCTTTATGCCTCTGTCCTTGGCATTTCCACTTAATTTTCCAACAGACAGATATCAATACAGATTTAGACCTGTGACTCATTTCCATCTGTTTCTCTGCTTTACAGGGTGACAAGGGGGATCGAGGTGATCGCGGACTAACCACAACCATCAAGGGTGATGAGTTCCCAACGGGCATCATCGAGGGTCCGCCGGGACCGGCTGGACCACCTGGTAAGTGTCTCTTGGAGTTGGCAGCTGCCTCTCAGTTTGCTTTCATTCAACAGCCACTTAACTCTCAGCACAAATGCAGATACAGATACATTGAAACTAGTCGTAAACTACAAAAACCGCAGCTTATTGATGTTTGTGAATCGATCGATCGATGTGTATACTTTTCAAGTGGTGCCACGCGGCTGGATTTGGTTGCTCATCTGCGGGTTGCTTAATTTATTGCCAGCGGACTCTGGGAATAGTTTTCGGCCGCCTCTGGCCCCGGCCCTGTCTCTGGCCCGCGGCCCTAATTGAGTCATTGACTAACGCTGTCCCATTAGAGCACATTTTTGTATTTGATGTGGCCTTTTGGTGTGAAAAGCAGCTCGTTAAAATGTAAATCAAATACCAAATGCATAGCAACAAAATGCGTTTCCGTTGCTGTTTTTATTGCAGCGAATATTTTTGAAATATTCTCGAATAAATTTAGGTTTGTTTTTTTTTTTGTATTTTTAGGATTGTTTTTTTTATTTTATCCACATTTGGAAATTTGTTTGCCTGCCGCATTTTGCGATAACATTTACGACCTTTGTGTTTTGTGTGCTGCCGCATGCCACAATGTTTGACGTCGACGTCAATTAAATGCCCCACAATTCGTTGGCAGCAGCCGCCCACTCGCCCACTGTCCGGTCCACTGCCCTACCGGCATGCGTCCACGCCCACAATATCTAGAGCAATTTCCACTTTCCAGCTAGTTTTACGATCTGGCCCAACATATTTCTGCACTTTATGCGATTTTAATAAACGAAAATAACCCAAGCGCTCGGCTGAAATAGCTGAAACGCACCGGAATCCAAATACGAATTCGAATCCGGCGCTTGTCATAAAAATTTGTAGACCCGGGCAGCTTGAAACACTTACCGCAGTCATAAAAACGCAACTTTATGTCATTTATGTTGCTTTTAGCGGCTCATTAGCATCGCTACTCGTTCCACGATCTACTCGCAGCACAGCCAGTGCAACATGCCTTATGCGGTAAATGTGTATATGTAAGACTGTGTTATTACCTATGACTCTAGTCGGATGCACTCTGACCAATTGTTTTATTAGGGGTCTTCAGTGTGCGTAGTAAATAAACAATTCTTAAGACAGCATAAAAATGCACAGACACAAGCCATAAATGTCAGTGGAATGGGATTTTCAAATCGGAGGCAATATATTCTTCTTCTTATTTCGGGAAATAAAATACGTTGGAGGAAAACCATTGTCAGCTAATTCTCTTAAGTCCTGAGTTTGTATACAGTTTCATATTTTGTTACTGTAAAATATCCCAAATATCCTACTCTCTTCATGGAAGAGCATACAAAAGTCTGGGCATCAGAACCGGAACCCATTTTTACAGTTGCCTAAAGCTAAGTGAAAGCCCCTAATGCATATAATCAATGCACACCGCTATCAATTAAGCGCTTGCTACAAGCCCGCATCGCGTAACCTCCCACTTGCCTTATCAGAGCATCAGAGCCCTGCAGTTGTTGTCGATGTTGTTAAATTTGTTGATGTTGTTGATGTTGTCGATGTTGTCGTTCTTGTGGGAAATTGCAGTTGCGTTAATGTTGTGCGCATTGCTTTTAAATTTGTTGTTTGTTTCAAACAAGATCTACTGTTTCGATAGACACACAGTTGTCGGCAGTTGCCCAGCGTCCGACGCAATAGCAATGGCAATCCCTTGTCCAGGGCCCCTACCTCGACTCCTAGGGGGACTCTCCTTTGACTGTGCTGGACAATGCGATGCGTTGATGGACATGAAATTGCAATTTATTTTCCGAAATCAGCGTCGGGTTTGAGTCGCCAGCTCATGGGACATGCGTCTGCGTCTGCGTCTGCGTTTGCGTCTGGTTCCAGATCTGAGCTTCGGCTTGAGTCATTTAGGCTTGATTTGAATAAATTGAATGTCATTTGTATTTGGAATTCTTTCATCTGGTGGCCACGTCTCTATTCCTCTGTTCCTCTGTTTCTCTCACTCTGTCGGCTGCTTATCTTATCGTTGTCGTAATTAGTTAAGCTGACTTGTGCTTTATGTGTGGGTAGTCACTGAGCTGGACCTGGGAGATGTCTCGGCAATTTAATGTGTCATTTGTATTTTGCGTCTCAAGAATAGAGCAGAGCAGAACAGCCCAGAGGAAATTTGTGTACTATGGCAGTTGCTTCAGTCCCAGTTGTAATGTCGAAAATTTCAATTTATTTTCTGATTTATTTGAATTTCATTTCAGTTATATTGTGATTGCATTTCATCCGGGTAGATTTTGTCTGTTTTCCTCTGGTCTGCTCTACTCCTTGGCATTTGTCCATTGCCTTGTGTACGAAATTAAAACTTATCATTTGCACTTCATCTGCATTGCCTTTTTTGCTAAACACAAACAGAATGCGAAGTGAAAAGCCAGATGAAGAGGGAAATGCCCAAGTGGACCAACAATATCCAATATCCTGACTCTATAAATCCACATCAGGCCCCGCGGTCCCATTGGTCAAGTTTGTTGTCCGCTGCTGGCAATAGTTTTGATTGTGGCTGAAATTGTCGCCTAAAATGCTTAACGGTAAATTATGCCACCATAAATACTTACCGAGTCCGAGTGCGAGTCCAAAACAAAGAGGGGACAACAAAATACTTTATAAATAAACGGCAGACGACAGAGACACAGACAGAGACAGAGGCACAGGACCCATAAACCAAATGCCAGCCAAGGCACGCAAATTTATGCGCAATGGCCAAGAGAAGAGGAGTCCTGGCAACTCAACGACCCATATCCCGCCCTAAACTCAATTTTACGAACTTAATAAATTTTCTATATCTTTTCACACACACACACACAGAAACCACACTGCTCGAGCACAGGCACAGGCACAGGCACACATTTTGACAGGTCGCACAATTGGATTTATCTATGACATGAATTCTGTGTACTCGTCTGCCTTTGTGTGTTTCGCCTCCTCTTCCTCTTGTCTGTGTGTGTGTGTGTGTGTGTGTGCGGGTTATTTAAATGGTCACATTTAATGGTCCAGCCAACAGCAAGCCCAAAAAACAGTTTCTCATTATTTTAACTAAACAGGTCGTCACATCGCTGCTGTTGCCACTGCTGGTTTTAGACGTTTTTGTTGTTTTTGTCTCGTTGTCGATGCTTTTTAGTAACTCCACAGTGGGGCAAAACTTACGAAAGGTCAAAATTACAAATTACGTTTTCTACGAAAATGTTATATATTTTAGTTCTTGAACTAATTCAACATCAAAATCAGTTGCATTTTGTTTAACTTGAATATGCAACTGCTGCATAAAGTAGCAGTTGACTGGAATCACTTTCGGTAAATAGGCCAAGTCTTTCGAAAGAGGCACTCTTCATTAGCGCACAACGTGCTAGCTGTAAACTACTGTTTGCATTGGACATTTTATTTTTGGCCAAATAAACAATTTGCATTTTAAACTAAAACCCCAAAACCCAATAAAAAGGCAAAAGCGAACGCAACAGTCGCTTATCGTTGCCAGCATCATCAGCAGTTGAACAAATCGCTGACCGAAAACCAGACAAACACTTCTTGACTGACAGATGGATGGTGACAGTCCATTCAGCTGCGATAATAATGTGTATAATTACAAAGCAGCATCAATGCCACGCCTCTTGTTTGCACCACACTTGTCGCACCGCGCGGCTGTGTCGATGTTTATATACAGTTATGTGAAAACCTTTCAAATTAAATTCGCTAAAAAGTTGACTATATTGAAATCAAATAAAACTTCATATTTAAGTATATTTTAAGGAAAAAAAAACACAATTTCAAAGTAATTATTCGAATACAAGGATTTTTCTGCAAGTGTATCTGTATCTATGTCACAGAATGACTGTCTGTGTGTGTGTGTGTGAGTGTGCTTTTGCATATTGCTATTCGTATATTAAAATGATTCGCCATAAATATCAAATATGAACATTCACAGGTCCGCCCGGGGAGCGCGGTGAACCCGGCGTGGTGGGACCCATTGGACCGGCTGGACCGCCTGGCGAGAAAGGACCACGCGGCAAGCGGGGCAAACGGGTGAGTGTGAAAACCAACTGAATAACCAATGCGAAAACTCGCTTTGCAGTCAATTTTAATTAGAAAACAGTGACGAAAAAAATTAAAAATTACTCAACAACCAAAAAATAATAATAATGAAGACAATTTATGAATATGTAAATTGGTTTGTAAATCTTTGTAAAAATGCGTAGAAGCGTAACACTCATTTACATACTCGTTTAATGAATCTGTAAATATTTGTGCAGTAGCAAAGCTACAAACATAAGCTGTAAATAATTAGGGCGCATCCGCATCCTTTCGCATGATCCGACCAAGCAGGTATCTAATACCTTGCATGTTAAATATGCATAGTATATATACATATATATATATATATATACATGCTCATCTATACATTTATGAGTGATATGTGAATGTCCTTGACTACGTAATGAGCATGTTCAAATGTCATCCCCAAAGAACCAAAGCTCACCGCTCACCTAAACTCATTACAGGCACTGTCAGAGCGACGAGAGAGAAACCTTGATGTAATGCCTTTGATTAAGCTTTAAAGTATCTGGCAGATACGCACACTAGATGAGGGTGTTCGCGCTTAATATAAATTCCCCAATCTGCTGGCATACGTCTCATTTTTGTTGTTTTTTTTTTTTTTTTTTTTTTTGGTTTTTTTGGTGTGGGCCCCGTGGCGCAAAACTATGTCGACGCACTTGGCGCCTCATCGAAATTGTCAAAAATGTTTCGGAGCTTAAATCTTGGTCTTAATTTATGTGCCCCCTGTACGGCCATAGAGTGTATCTGCAGCATTTATCTAGGCATTTGCTGTGCGTTATGTGCTCTTCTCTGGAATGTCAACAGTGCAAAGATACTTAACATTTTTATTGGCACTTGGTGAGTCGGCAGCTGTTGCCACCCCGTGACGTGCTGATGGATGCAAGAGAACCTCTACGGATTCTCATATTTTGCGAAACACTTTTGATATATGCAGAAGTGAACTGACGGGGAATATGAATATGTATCTAGCACGTGTTTGTTTACATTATGAAACATGCATAAGCGCCGCTGGCAAACGAGGATGGGTGCGCTTGGTGCTCGATAGGAGTTTTCTTTTTCTACTTTCGCCAATCCACAAATATTTGCGCGTTTTTCCAATTTTCGTAAAACACTCTGATTATTGTACATTAGACACACACACACACATCGATATATATATATATATATAGAGAGCGTCAAATTCATGAAACACGCCTTTGGTCAACTGCTGTTGTCCCAGTCATTGGCGTGGTCATTGCTTTTCCGTTTACTGTTGTTTTTTGCATTTGTTTTTGTTGTTGTTGCTGTAATAACGCGTTATAGCACAATAGCGGCAACTCCAACAGAGTTCCAATACAGCCAGAATCAAGCACCAAAATAACAACACCAAACGGCAACTGGCAACTGGCAACGTGCAGCTTCACATTTATGATTTTTGCTTTGATATACTTTGGGTTAGCCGAGAGTTGTCTGAAGAAAACTGTAATTCTGAAATAATTGAAAATGCCAATTAAAATAAAATAAAATTAAAATAACACGCATTATCATAAAAATATAGTATGTAAATGCGCTGGATTTTTTTAATTAAGTTCGTTCTATTTGTCCACATTTTTTCGTGTGCACAAATACCTATTAAATTTTTAGCAAACGCTGTATTTTTTCCATTTCCTTCAGTTTCGTTTTGCTTTGCGTTTTCTGTATTTGTTAGAATTTCCTTCAGACGCACAGAGTCCAATTAAAAATTGAACGTTTGAAAAAAGAAATGTGTCCAAAATTAATCAAACTTTTGACTTATCACTGCAACAACTTTTCGCGTCAACCTCTCTGTAGTCTTCAGCTGCGGGTGTTGCATGCCACGCCTCAAGCCACAGTGTTTTCAATGCTATGCGCACTCGTGCCATGGTGCTCGAATGTGCCGATTACAGCGCCCCACCACTGGCCCTGCCACGGCTCTATGCGTTGAACAGGCGCTGCAGCGACGTGATGTCAAAACAAATGAAAGTCATAAGAAACGGCAGGCAGTCTTCAGCTCCCTGTCTGCCTTCGGCAAACAAACAAAACTTTTGGCAACAAACAAAAGTTCGCGCTTCCCGCTCAGACCCAGACTCTGGGCTCAATTCAAGCCGCAGCAAGGCAATGTTGAGCATAAAAAATTATTTGCAACAATTGCCATCATCTTCGACGTAGGCTAGCCTGGGTTGGGCCGGTGCCGAGCGAAGCAGCTGAAACGTGACGGCTCCCAGCAGCAACGGTTACGGCAGCATCGACACTTCGATTTTTCAATTCGACTATCAGCGGCTTTGATTTTCCGAGGAAAGCCTTCAAGTCCAAACACGGGCATTAGGATGAATGAAAATGTGAATGAGACTCAGAATGGGAATGTGAACGTGAATATATCTGATGATGATGATGATGATGATGCGAAACGATGAAAAATTATGCTTGGCACTCGTGCCTTGTGTGCCACATTTCTGTTTCAGCATTTTTCAAATATATCGCTAACGTTGCCAGCATTAAAAATTCTTATAATTAGTTCGACAAGTCGTAAAAAAAATTCCAATTGCTAATGTTCTGTGTTTCGTAAACATTGGTTCAGCGCCATAATGCCACGCCCTGTGCCAACACGCCTCAACCAACGCTTTGCTTAAGCCTAAAACCGCAGCAATTTTAGGCTTACTCGCCTAAATACTCTAAAAATGGTGCAAAGATTAATGACAATTTTTTTTCTACTGTTTAAATATGGATTGTACTCAGTTGTTTTATTTTATATATTTTATATATGCGTAGCTTCCAGAATTGTGATAAAAATCGCATGTCTTCTTGTATTCAAACTGCTCTATTCATAAAATGAAAATATTAAATTTTGATAACTTTAAGAGTATAAAACATTCGGCATACCAGAGACATCTGCTCAGCTTTTTCCCTCCAGATGATGTCGCGCCAGCTACGGCCATAAAAAACGCAATTGTAGGTATTATAAATTTGACATGTTATTTTCGTCGCCTCGTCAGAATAAAATGCTCATATGAGAATATTGCGTCATTTGAGTAAGCAAAGGGAAGGCAAAAGTCGCCGGCGACTGGTTGGCACATGAAATGAATTTGGCCGGGAACTGGACTGGAATGAGTTGCGATGTGATGGAATAATGTTCTACCCGAAGTCAGGGCATTGCGACAGATGTGTTATGCGACATACTAAAATTAAGTTAAGATCTTTAAATGAGATATTGATGTGTTTCTGAAGAGGCAATGCGACAATAATGTCATTTGGCATAATTACCGATCATTGACAGTTGTAGAACCATTTCATGTTGGAATATATGAAGATCATCTCGAATTTGACGTATTCATTGTATATTTGAAGACGAATATCCTTATATCGCAGCTCTTGTTTGCCCACTAATAAATGACCTGTATTGATACATGCAAATTATTTTATATTTGCAAATTGACTCTTCAGAATAAATTTTGCTTTCATTTATTGCACGAAAATTTTTCTTTTGCATATTTCAACGCCTTCACAATTGCCGAGTTATACGTCTAATACGCAATTTACGATCGGGCAACATATTAAAAATTTAAATTAATTTCAAACTTTTTGACGAGTGGCACTGCTGCGACTGGCAACTGGGGCGTATGATGAATATCCAATGGCTGTCCAACTGAGACAGCGGGCGGCGAATGCAGAGAGATTTGCCATTTATTATGCGCGCTGACATCGCTTTAGCTTTTGCTGTGTTAGATTTGCATTGCCATCTTTTTTTTTTTTAATAAAGTTGAAACAATATTTCACACACACACACACACACACACACATACACTAATACGGCAGCGGTGTTGCCTAGACCAGCTCTGCCTGAAGCGTTGCTGTAAAAACTGTTCTTGAAGCATTTATGTCAAATTTATGTTAATATATTTTACAATCGTCGTTTCGGTCTCACCCCGTGCCCCATGTCACATCAGCGTGTGTGTTGTCTTTTGAGGCTCAAAATCTGCATAAATTTCCCAGGCAGCTTTTAGCTCCCTGCTCGCATTTCTTATCAACAACAGCATTGGGCAAGTTTCTAGCGAGCATCGTGTGTGTTTGTGCCTTTGGTAAATAGAGTCATAAAAATTGCCGTTGCCACAAAAACAAAAGGAAAAAAGACTTGCAGATTCGTTACACGTTATATAACACCGCCCTCAAAACCAGTAGCCGGGTAATGTGAGCCAAGTCATGCCCCCAAACTGTTGGCCAGAAAGTCACTCGCATGCGGCACACCGCTGACGACTTGTAGGCGACAGTTTGTGCCACTTTGAAGCCTGCCGTACATGGCACACTTTTCCACGAATTTCAAAGCCTTAAAGTTGCTTACGTGAAAGAACTAAACAACAGTCGTGTGTGTGTGTTGTTGTTGGGGTGTGTGTGTGTTTGTGTGTGTGTGTGCTTATATCTTCATGTCTGCCACTCAAAGGGTTCACATTTGTTGGCGTCTTTTCGCCGACAATTCGTTTCGGGTGTTGCTTAAACGACGCAATAAGCTTAGCACTTTCCACCAGCCAAGGAAAATCTCAGACTAAATTTTCATTGCTTCTGCTCGACTTGAGTTGGGTTGGGTTGGGTTTATAGCTCGATTTGATAAGCCCCAGCGATGCTGTGTCAACTGCCATGTTTTGTATGTGTGTGTGACGTCATTGTTCATTGAAAACTGCGTGGCATGCAAATTTCCCTTCTCATTTTTTTATTCTTTGTATATGCGCAATTTTCTATTTTGCCACTAAGGCAATTATTTGTGGTCAGTGCTCATATGTCTTCCCGTATTGAATATGAAACCCAGTAAAATCGGTCAAGCATGCCATGCTTGCCATACGATTTTATATATATATATGTGTGTAGGTGTGTGTGAGTGTGTGGCTTGTAATGTTGCCCCTGGGGTGTGCGTAACTTTTATTTTATGGGCACGGATGATGAGGGCGCTTTGGGAGCAACAAAAACGATTGAATAAAGAAATCCAGCCGCTACAACCGGCACCAGAAATGTTTTCGTTACTTTTTCGTTACGTATGCTGGCAAATAAAAATCTCAAGTTAGCGACACCAAATGAATGGCCCCGCCCACCGCTCATCGCACGCCACCCGCCGCCCACTCACCCAAAACTCATGGCAATTTATAGGCAGCAACGTCGTGCTACCGATGTGGAGTTGGGTTTGGTTTCCATTCAATCCAATGGGGGGCTGCAGCTCCACAGCTCGCATAATGTTGCGTATGTAAGTTGGGTTACGAGTTTGCGCCAATCCGTAACTCCTCCAGCAAAACAACACACTGGGAAGAGAGAAGGGAGAAGGGTGCTGGCATTGTTGCGGCTGTGGCAGCAAAAGGCAAAATCTTTAGCAACGATTTCCCTAAATACTGCCAAATTTCCGGCATATTACAATATCAGTACAGCAACATCATCAGCAACAATGTTAGCGGAAAAATGAAATCACGCGAAATTTTTACAACGCGTCTTGACTTTTTCCTGCGGCTGACTACCAATGGCTGACTACCATGGGCAAGACTGACAATCCATTGGGGATAAATAAAGTAGCCTAATTTATGCAACTAATTTATCCAAAAACTCAAATAATACTTATAAAATTCATCTTTTCCAAATTCTTGATTATGGATTTTCGCTATTGTTTTGTAGAGTAACATGTATTAAGCTGACACCAATTCGATGTATATTGGAAATACTTGAAGGAATTTTATGTAATCTTTCAATCTTAAGCCATATACCGACATGAAGTGAACGCTTTGTGCAGGCAGAAAGCTTACATGTCTAAGACCACAGATTAGTCTTCTGACTCCATAGTCAACGATGTCGACGCGAAACGGAACATATTACGCATTAAATGTGGCCGCGTACTTGCGAAGAACTTCCCTGCCATTGTGTGATTCTTGTAAACTTCTGCGGCAAGTGAACGATGTGAAACGCATTACATGGCTGGGCCAACGGGGCGGACGAGGGGTCAGGGGCCGCGGAAACTGTGTGTGAGCCGGAAACGAGCTACAAAACTTTCACCTCGAGCGGTGCTCAACTGCACGTTGCTGTTGTTGTTGCTGTTACTGTTACTGCTGCTGCTGTGACTCAGAAAAATATGAAATTCCAAAAGGAAACTCGCTATAAAAAATGGGAAAAATATGCGCGCACGCACACAAAAATACAGACAGACCGACAGACAGGCAGACGGGCGGACGGACGGACGGAGGGACGGAGGGACGGAAAAAGGACGCAATATGTACAGCGCAGGACTGTGGCATATGCTGCACTTGAACACGAACATGGAAACAGGGGAAAGGAACGATGGCGGAGACGGAGTCATGTCATGCCCTTCCTGAGGCAACCGGTGTCACAGAAAAGGTCGCTCCGAGATCAAAATGATTTTCAATTTAACGCGTTTACGTGCGGCCATTTGTCTGCACCTGAAGCGGTATTTATGGTAAAAAACAAAAAAAAAAAACACACTTCAATATCCGGCGCTACGCTTGACCGGAGTCCGAGCGAGGGGCGTTGGGCGTTGGGCATTGGGCGTTGGGCATCGGCAGGCAATTACTTTACAATTACAAACATTTTCACAATTTTAATATAAAAAGTGCCTGAAAGTATGCAGCGAGTTTCTTCAAGTCGAACTTGAAATTGAAAAGCGTTTGTGCAAATAAAAAACAAATTTGCGCATAATTTAAAGAAATTCGTCTTTTTTTTTGTGCACATCTATAAAGAAAACTGTATGAAAGTGTGTGTGTTCGCCTGAATACTTTGCAAATTAAAATCAACCCGAGGCGCTCGCACAAATATTGATACATTCTAATGGATTTCACATACACAGACACACATTTACACACACTCATCAGCAAACGCCCACACACACACACACACTCAGAGAGGGAGAGAGATAGAGAGAGGCTGTCGCAAGAGGCAGACAAGAAGTTTTTATCGTAGTTAGGCAGCTGCGTCAACAGAATCGTCCTTGCGAATGGCTAACAAACATTGGCCCAAAAATCACTTGGCTCCCTATCTTTTATTTATGTTATTTATCGCAACTGCCGCTGGCAGTGTTCGCCTTAAAGCCTTTAAATCCTTAGCCCGTACCTTTTTTTGCTGTTGTTGTTGTAGCTGCTTTTGCTGCTGTTGCTGCTGCTGTTCCGCACTGACAGTCGTTGATTTGTCGCTGGCATTTGTTTATCGGCTGACTGACTGACTGACGAACGGACTGACTGAAATACCATTGGAGATGAGGGCGCCCTTAATCCCGCTGAATGTGCCTTAATTATCGCCAATGCCACACGCAGAGCAAACGTTAAGCGTTCGCTTTAATTTAAAGCGCTTTAATTGCTCAACAAATGGACGACTAATCACCAAAGCTCAACAATGGCGCGCACGCAAAGCGGAAGCGGAAATTCACGGAGCCAAAAGCGAATACCGCTGCCCACACCCATATCCCCTGAGTCTCTGCAACATTGTGTAGAGCTTGCAACAAAAAGCACCAGCTGTGCTCATACATACAAACACACGCATACACACACAATCGCACACACAAACACACACACACACACACACACGCGCACAACTACTCGTATGTAATGCAGATGAGCTGCGCATTGAATGAGTATGCATAAAGGGGCAAAAGTTACTCGTGCGCTGTGGCAACTGCATTTGCGGTAAGCCACGACGGCGTCATGGTCGTTGCTCCTGCTCCACTCCTTATGGCCAGCGATGGGCCAAGTTGCGTTTAAGTTCTCCTACTCGTTCCGTTCCTCTCGTTGTCTTCTTATTTTACTTTCTGGTTTTTCTTTTCCACTCTTTCTCTGCCATTTCTTTTGTTTCTGTGCATTTAAGCAAGAACGGCCGCCATTTCGTCGTGTCACTTAAGCATATGCGCAGCTTCAAGTAGTGGCATCCAGCTGTGCCCCCAGTGTATCAGTGTGTGTGTGTGTGTGTGTGTGTGTGTGTGTGTGTCTGAGTCTCTGTGTCCACATATATGTTAAACGTTTTGCATTGTTTTGCTATCTCAATGTGGTTGCTGTTGTATTTAATATCAGTGAGTGCAGCACTCCTCCAAGACTTGCCTCAAAGCTTAATTGTTTCACGTGCCTCAGCATCATTATAGGAAATATTATCGGTAGAGCATAGGGTTTTCAAAGTGGTACTCATTTTAATTTTCATTTTTGCCATTCTGTTAGATGAAAACAAATGCAAAATTCTTGTCTATTAAATGTCTAACTTTGTTATTAATATGAAAATGTTTGTTTTAAACTTGACAATTGCTAAAATTCTATTTACCCACGCTTCAGTCAACAGTTAATTGCCGTTTCGCAGAAGCCACGTGTGTAAACGGGTTTAATTTTCTTTATCATTTTGTGCGTTGTTGGTTTTTATGAACCCGCCCAAAATTTGTTTAATACACTTTCTCGCTGCCTCTGGGCGTGTTTGCAGCTCGAGCAACTCTAGCGCTCAAGTTCTTTTCGTAAATTCAATGTCCCAAATGGGATCTAAATGCAACTGGCTGTATGAGCGTGTGTATATATCTGTGTGTGTGTAGGTGAGTGTATGTGCGTTGCTGTTGTGGTTTCATCGATGCATTTGCAGGTTTTGTCGCTGACTCCTTGAAAATTTGCCTCAAAGTTCTCGAGAAGCACACAAAAACCAATTCATTATCTTTCACTTTGGCACTCACTACACACACACACACACACGCGCACGCAGACACACACATATACATATATGTGCATACAGTGGCACACACATTCACACACACTCACACTTAATGGCAAAAGCCCAGCAGCCAGGAACACACTTGCACACCGCACTTGAGGCACGTCGCTGCTTGACTTTATTTTCGACTGGCACTCGCAAGCCCCATTCCTCCATTCCGCAGCACCCACCTCCCCTTAGTGACCCCCTGAGCGAGTTTTAAAGGTTTTCTATGCGAACATTGTCTAAGTTTTGTGGGAGTCGAGCGCTTTTGGACCTGGCACCAACTTGCACTTAACACAATTTCGACGCACACAAAAGACTTTCACTGCGTCGCAGCAGCCAGCAAAAACTCGCACCAACCAGCACAGCCACCCACCACGAGCACCGTCATCAACAACACCACCACCACCACCAACACCACCGCCACCATTGTGGGGGAGGCCAAGTTTTTTTCTTACCAGCGAATTACGCGCCGCTTTTGTTACGCCATCAAAGCGTCTGTTCGTGTGTGGAACAAGCTCGTGCAACGCCTCAGGCGGCGCCACGTGGCATAAATTAATCTTCTCACTAAATTTCCCATCCATCGTATCTCTCTTCCATCCACCAATTTCGGAACGCATTTGCATTCGCATTCGCTTTCGCGTTCGCTTTGAGCAGCTATTTGGACCTGGCGGCACCAAACTGGAAGATGACTACGAGGATCCGCCCGTCACACTGTTGCGTGGCCCACCCGGTCCACCAGGCACGGCTGGCAAGGACGGACGAGACGGACGTGATGGCAGTAAGGGTGACGCGGGCGAGCCTGGAGAACCGGGTTCCTTGGGTCCACGTGGCTTGGATGGTTTACCGGGCGAGCCGGGTATTGAGGGCCCACCTGGCCTGCCGGGCTACCAAGGACCACCTGGTGAAAAGGGCGATCGCGGAGATATTGGTCCACCTGGCCTAATGGGACCTCCTGGCTTACCAGGACCACCGGGCTATCCGGGCGTCAAGGGCGACAAGGGCGATCGAGGTGATTCGGTGAGTTAGACATCTCTTTGTGATTGTCAATAACTAATAATTGGTTTAATTGCAGTACCGTAAGATGCGACGTCGACAGGACGATGGCATGTCGGATGCACCACATATGCCCACCATTGAATATGTAAGTCATTACAACTTCCCTTCTCCCTCAAGCAGTAGAAGTACATGTGTTATTTCTATTAACAAAAGCTTTATGGACCACCCGGTCCACCTGGTCCGATGGGCCCACCTGGACACACCGGTTCTCAAGGCGAACGCGGGTTGGATGGTCGCAAGGGTGATTCTGTAAGTGCAAAAGAAACAATTATCCAACACGAAATAAATGCTACTTTCTGTTCAGGGCGAAAAGGGACACAAGGGCGACCAGGGACCCATGGGCTTACCGGTAAATAGCTGAATATATTATACCCAAAAATCGTTAATAATTGTAGCATTTGTGGTATACTTTTAGGGTCCGATGGGCATGCGTGGCGACTCTGGTCCATCCGGTCCGGTGGGCAAAGCTGGCGTTCCGGTAAGTGACAACTGACGGGCCACTTTTATTTTTATGAGCTTACTAAAAATTGATTGTTTGGCTTTTCCGTTGTTACAAAATTGTTGTTGCTTTGGTAAATCGTAAATTGCGAATCGTTATTATCGTTAATGTGACTAAAAATTGTTTAACCTTTTATATGTTCTCGTATCTCTCTCTCTCTCTCTCTTTCTTCAACCTGGAACAGGTGTGGGGCGACTACTAATCCAACTTACATACAAGTGCAGTTTAATTATAAATAACAAACACATTGCGCCAAAAGACAAATGAAATGCGATAAAAGAAAAGTTACACACACACTTACACACTCACTTCACAAACACACACTCACACACACATATACACATACGCACAGGAGGCTGAACCCTGCGGATAAGAAAGATTAAAAATAAGAGAAAATAAAACATGAAATAGGCATAGGAAATGTTAAAGCGCTGACCCCACTCAGTTTTATCGTCTATCTAATTAGTCGTACATAGCGTAAATAGATCTCTGTGTATATGTATGTATGTATATCAAGTTGTACATACAAGCGAACTCCAATAAGATATATCAGCCGCATGCCAGTTAAGCGTGGATTCGTATCTATATTGATAATTGATGAGACCCCCAGTGCAAAAACCCCCGCATGCGCCTAACCCGCCAGTTAAATAAATTACAAATGAATACAAATTAATGATAATGCATTCATATCAAATCAAACATAACAGAGCCGTAGCACAATTTGCGGCTAGCCAGAGCCAAATGAGTATTTATGTATACAAACAAATCGAAAAAGTGACAAACATAATAGATTTCTAAAGAAACAAGCGATCGCACATATTTACAACAATCAATTGTATCAGCTACGACTAAATTGGGTACATAAGTATGTATATACATATTCAGACAGAGGGGGCTGATAAGCAAATAAACAAATATGCAAACACCGAATGCAAATAAGAAAACAAACAAACAAACAAACAAACAAGCTCTCAAATATGCTAACAAATATGCAATGCAAATGTTTTAATTGCATTTCATTTGCCGCTGCGCTCGTCGCAATTCCGAGTAGTAAAAGCAATGCAACAGCAGCAACAGCAACTGCAACAGTTGCAACATGCTTCTGAGAAAATCATATTGTGGCTACAATTTGGCTAAAATATATAACATATACAGCAAACGATGTTATTCAATCGATCCGTTTGTGTCTTACTTTCTTGATTGACCCATAAATTATATTGCCAGCCACAAAGTCAATATAAATGTATATTTAAAGTGCTGTTGCTTCCCTTGCTGCTGTTGCATTAACTTAGGTGCCGTCCAGAGGCTTTGTCGTATATTCAAATTCAAGGATGCCAAAGCTTCAGTGCTTGACAGAAGGAAACAGCAATATATATATATATATATGAATATATATATAGAAATATATATTGTAGTAGATGATTAACAAATTTCAGCAAATATCCACAAATAAGTGAAACGTGTAAAATACTATCCTTAAAGATTTGTCTCAATGTTTGATGTTTTTAATGTCTACAAAAAACAATGTCTAAAAAAAAAAAGAAAAAGAAAAGAAAAGAAAAGAAAACTGTTTACTATACATATTGAATACACATAAAATACAAATTGATAACGCATCTCAAAATATACTCGTAAAGAATTGTAATATCATGCGATACCAACAAAGAGCTATCTTCCAATTGTGCATATTTTTCAGTGTTAAATCTAACTTCAATACAAAACGCGTTGAAACACAAATTAGTTAGGCTAAAGTTTAAATATACCAAATAGTCTATGCACATATTTGTGTACGAAATTTGGAAACTCATACAAACCATAAAAAAGACACAATAAAGCATTGGCAATAACATCGGCTGGCCGGTGAACAACAAAGCGGCCTCAGAATACCCTTTGTTCTCCCTTTATTACAACATCACAATCCGAACGATTAAAAATGTTTACAATTCGCTTTCTTTGTATGCGAATTAATTGAGAGTATCTTCAACAATAAATACATAATCTTATCATGTATCCTATTGGTTTCAATTAGCATCTCAAATAAATTAGAGCAAATCTACCTTTCGAAATAACGAGCAGAGTGCAGAAAATGCAAAATCAAAATGGAATTTGCATTTAATAAATAAAATGCGAATGCAAAATCAAATAATAATACAAAAAGAAAAGAGAAGAATAATAACAATGGCAAATGCAAATGGAATCAATAATATGTATCGGAATTATAAAGCACGCTCAGCATTTGCATAACACAAAAACAACCATCGTTGTGCATATGCATTTTATAAAACAAAGCCTAAAAGGACTTTTGCATAAGAGTATGGGAAATTACAAAATATATATATGTATGTCAATTTATTTTCAATTAGATGTATCGTTCCAGACAAATGGAATTATAAAAGAAAATGAACAACATTCGCAGCCCTTTTCGCATGTCAATTTTAATTTAACCAGCCTCAAGGTGTATATAATATGTCAACTAACCATAAGATATGATATTTGATCAGCTATGCAATAGGCTTCATATAGCTCTCTTATTGCTCTGATTGCGTTTCACTCCAGTTTCTCACACTTTAATCTTCTAAACTTTTAACCCCTCTAACCTTTTGTCTAACTAACTAACTCACTCAATGTAACCCAGATCCATAGGCTAGAATAATGAATTGTGCAGTCTCTAGTAATATGTTCTATCGGCAAGTGCGCATTACATTTAACTTAAACATTAGCATTAAATCCAAAATTATATTTAAATTCTATTTGAAAATAAACTCCATAAGCTGCTAACGTAAATTATAAGTGTACATTTGTTAATTACCTACTAAATTACGTTTTGCAATTACGCGCAAAATATGTGCATATAATATGTATACATATGCATACATGTATATGTATATGTATATGCATTTGTACATGTATTTATGTGTATTAATGTCTATACATCTATGAATTGTGTGTGTATGTCAATTTACGTATAAATATTATGAAAATTACAATGAATTACGCCAATCTCAGCAAGGCAACGCCTTCACAGGCAACAACAAGCAGATTGGAAGGCGGCTAATGAAATCAATATCATTTTCATATTAATTATGCATTTTCAATAAAGTGATGGTTTTTTACTAAAACAAAACAAACAAATTAAGCATACTCATTTGTACATACACACATCCCATAAGTAACCACAAGAAAACCAAGAGCAAAACCATAAATAATCCCAACACGAATTCGACTGCTGGTTAGGCCATAGTTTGGTTATTTGTTTCAAGCATTTGTTGACGCTTTTTCCACTTTCATTCTTAATTGCTACAGGGTCCGCCTGGCTTGGATGGCATGAAGGTATATTAACCCGGTTTTGTCAGCTTCGATTTTGGCCATTGTCTAACCGAAATCTTTTGTTTTCCCACAGGGTGCACAGGGCGAGACGGGTCACAAGGGAGAGCGCGGCGATCCGGGTCTGCCGGTAAGCAAACCTCAAACATTATACACCAACTACGATGTGATGTATTACATATGTATTTATACAAGTATTTGTACATATACGCTCACACACACACTCCCACACACCCACACACACTTATGTGTTTCTCTACCTTATGTGGTTTACTAATTTGAATAATTTGTGTTTCTTCTCTTTATATTGTTTATTTTTTTTATACGTATGCATGCAACTCTCTCTTTCTCCTTTTTGGCGCCGCACTCTGTTTTCAATCTATGCAAAACCCTTACATGTTCACATCTTTCAACCTTTTTGACCCACATACATACACACACACACACACACTGACAAAACACACACATGCACACATGCCAAACATTCTTGAAAAAAAAAAAGGGCACCGATGGCATACCCGGCCAGGAGGGTCCTCGCGGCGAGCAGGGCTCACGCGGCGATGCTGGTCCGCCTGGTAAGCGGGGACGCAAAGGAGATCGCGGCGACAAGGGCGAACAGGGTGTGCCCGGACTGGACGCGCCCTGTCCGCTGGGCGTTGACGGGCTGCCATTGCCGGGCTGCGGCTGGCGGCCGCCAAAGGTTAGCATGCGAAAATATTTCACTTTCTAATTGGCTAAAACTAATACAACGTTGAACTTTGCATGCGCCACAACCAAATTGCTCTATGCATATCTTTTTGTTGTTGTTGTTCTTATTGTTGTTGTTTTGTTGTTGTTGACTAACTCGGTTAACTAACTTTTGCTTCCAAACACTAATACACACACACGCACAAACACACACACACACAAATACACACATAAACACATATGCAAAACACGAACGGCACAGGAGCCCATCATCTCAACGCCCATGCACAAGGACTATTTGCCGGATGTAACACAGCCGGAGAGCAATGCCAGCGATTATGAGCAAGAGGAGGACGAGGAGGACGAACAGCCGGAGGATAATGAAAACGAATATGATGAATATCAGGAAAATTTGCATAACAATGACTAAAACGGAAATGGCCACCCGCAGAACGACAAAAGAGCAAACACAAACTCAGACACTGAAACACAGCCAAAGCAAATAGATTTCCTACACACTCACTCACACTCACTCACACACACACACACACATATATATACGCACACATGCATACATAAATAGGGACAGACACGCCACAAGCGAATAGTTAAGCATTTCCGATTTTAGCAGCGAACTTGGCTCCATTTCGCACTCTGTTGACACATGCAATTAGCGCTAACCGATGCCAAGTGGCTCCTACCCCTTATGGCTGCTAACTATAGTAGATCCTATTAGCATACGCACACTTCACACACAACGCACATGCACACACACACACACACACACACACATTCCACCTACACTCTACATTTCCATCTACATTTTGTACACTCGCTGGCTTGGCTTGGTGTTGGAACTTTTGAGCTGAACATACAAATCGCTTTGTTTTTGGTATCAACATTTGGCCACTCTTGGTATAACATTCTGTTTCGCCCATCGCAGGAGAACTGGCAGACATGGCTGAAGGACGAACTGAACGCGCTGCAGCATACGAAAACAAGAAACTAATTGCCTCAGCTGCAAACGCGTTCGACCAGCCCCAGAACTGGTTGTGGGCGCGCAGCTCAGCAACATCCAGTTGAACCTTAGCAATTTGGTTTTAATTTTAGTAATTTGTTATTGTTAATGTAGAAATCGAACCAAGCTTTGCAATCAACCATCACAAAACACACAGCCTATCACCACACACACCATATACATACATACATACATACATAATATGTGCCAAAATCTTTGCGAATCGCAGCAGACTCCAGTTCTAGGCTAGGTTCTTTGCAATGATAACATTTATTTGTACTCTTAATTTACATGCATACCAACAAACATATATCTATAATTATATATATAAATTGTAAACGTTGTATCTACTACTACTGATATCTCTACTACTTTTTCTACTACTATAAGCCGCGTATAAAAGGAACTATTTGAAAAAATAAAATAAAATATTTAAATATACATAAAATGAAAAATAATCGTTTTATTTTGTTTCTATACTCCATAAATAAGTTAAATTTTTCTGATGAAGAACATTTTTAGTAGATCTTAGTAGAAATCTTATTTTCAAATTGGATGACTCTGGCTGTTAATTGCGATATATTGCTTGGGATGGCAATGTACAATACGATATAAAGTGAAATCAAAATTATATTTCTGTTTTTAATTAAGACCATTTATTATATATTGTTTTAATCAAATTATAAAACATTTTACTAAGAAAACTACAAGCCTACATTCAGTCAGTAGTATTTTGTGATTATAATTAAGATCTAATATATATCAGGAACAACAAACAAGTTGTGAAATACGAATTACAGTTTTTCGTCGGTGAGGTGAAAGTATGATCGTAATTCTATATCGGTGACTTTTTAGGTTGTTGTTTATGGTATCAAATATCGTTGTTGTATATGATATCGCATCCGCGATACAGGCTGATAGAAGTGTAATATACATTTAGGGGCACTCATGTGAAGAGTCAGCTAAAATTACAAGAACTGTGTAGCTCCATCAAAATGCATTCAAGAATTAGGGGGTCATCTAAGAGAAACACTTGAACAACTTACCTTCACAGAGCGAGGAGAAATGGCTTGGAATATGAGCAACTTTTTTCATAAACAATATTCCTTAAAAAATCACTCTTATGCAATTGAAGCATTTGAAAAAAAAATATATATTAATTAATTGTCTTTTATTTTTTTGTCTGTTTACGAAATGAAAATGTCAATGTAAATCAAAGAAATCAAAAATGTATGCAAGAATCTAACTCTTCCATGCATTCTTAACCTTGGTTAAGCTAATAAAACAACAACAACTTTAACATCAGATTAGATAGGTTATTCTATATTTAACAAAAACTTAAGGGATCTTTAAATATCCACAGATAATTAAGCACTTAAGCTATTTCTCTTAGAGATCTTATAAAGATCACTTAAATGAGCATTAATCTTAAGAAGCTCACACCATTAAACAGCAATGAATCTCTTAAAAATCACGTTTCAAAACTCAAACAGTTTTGGTCGAAGTGAATTTTTGCGGGAAATTAAATGCTCTCAGCTGCGTTGCCACCTGTCGCCAAAGTTATTCCCAAAGTCAGGCAAGGCCAACGGAACGACTTACAAAAGCTCGCCGCTATAAAACGCACAACTCACAGCTTTCGCCAAACGAGCTTTCGACGTTACTTTTAAAACGCGAATGAAACCGGAATTCAAACTGCGGGCAGTTATGAAATCGTGCAACCGGAAAGCTTTTGGAGCATCTGTGTGCATTACACTCGGAAAACTACAGTTTTATGGCTATGTATGCGCATAGCGAGTGAGCTATACACACATGCAGTAGCATGAATTACGAAGCAGCCCCGGGGGGATGGCAAATCGCTGCGAAGTGCACACAAGCTAGACAATGGAGCTGAACCGAAGGTTATTTGTTGCCCCATAATATAATTTTCATAAACTGCCACCCAATTGCTGATCTTATCGGTGTCCATAGGACACCGAGGACTTCAAATGGGGGCGCCACCCCCAACACCCACTGGAACCGCAACAAGTAATAGTTTTTGCTGTGGATGTTATTTATTATTTGCAATTCGTTGGAACACTTTACATTTATATTTGTATTTAAACGTCAGAGATTGGGACGATAAGCTACGACTACACACACAAAACAATTTGACAGTTTAATTGGTTTAATTTACGCATTAACAGAATTCACGAGATAACACGAATCCTGTTCTAATTGAGCTTTGGGATATATGTAAATTTCATATTGAGTTCGCACATCCAACAATTAGTTATACATAGTTAGATATTAGTAGTATATAAAATGTACATAAATATAGATTTTCGATTTTATTAAATTTTGATTTAACAAATTGGCCTACTAAATTAGAACATTGAATTGAGCAAGAGTTGAGTTGAGTACCGTTGACAAGAACATTTAATTAAAGACTTCAGAGCATTTGGGACTGCTAACTGCTAACTGCTAACTGGATTATAAATTGTCAAAATTGAAATGGAACTTGAGGTTGCCTGTTGATTCAGCATTAAATTAGAATCGAAATTTGATATTAGACTATTTTCATTTACTAACAGCGACAAAGACCAGATCGATCAGGCATCTCCGGACTGCAGTTAGAATGTGGTCTTGCCAAAGATGAAGTTGCCGGGGGCGCTCGCATCCTCGGCAGCAAAATACTCCTTCCACAAGTTGGCAAACTGTTCGCGAGTCACATCGTCCTGGCCCTGGGCCATTTTGCTGAATGCCTCCTCGCACTCCTTCTTGTCCAGCCCATAACTGGAGCAGACCAGCGTAAATTCCTTAACATCGATGCCGCCATCATGCGAGGCATCCTCCAAATCGAACATAAAGTTCATATACGCATTCTGCCAGTCCATTACGCTGCTGGGATCCTTGGCGTATGCGTCCCACATGTTGCACCACTCATCCACGCTGACCTGGAGGACAGTGATAGACATCGAGAGAGAGAGAGAGAAAGAGAGAGACAGATAGAGAAGAAGACTATTTGAAAGGCATCAATTTATGTGTAACGCTCCAATCGCGCTGAAAATCACATAAAGCATCTTGCCGCAGGTGGGCGTGTCAGCTGGCTCATAAAACATCATAATGGCTGGGCGGGGGGTTGGGGGCCGACTTCATGCGGGTTGTAATTTATGCGATCTGCGCATTATGCCCTACCGTTTATAAGCGATTCTTTTTTGTTGTTCTGGCAAACAACAGCAATTACCGCAACATCAGCAATCGACGCCTTGACCAAATTGAACAAGTTGCTGCTCCTTGACCCACCCGGCTAACAACTTTTGACTACGAGCCGCTGTTTATAGTGGGGCAAACGTTAAATTTGGTCATAGCAGAGGTGGATGGTCATGTTTTAATGTGGTCATAAATAAAGAAAACACCACACAATGTGCGGTCAGCGCCATCAATTGCAGGGTGAATTGATAGACCCGAATCCCCCTTCCCTGCCCTAAGTCCCACAACCGCCCTCAAGTTGAACTAACTGCATATTTTTAATGTTTATTGCATCTAAGTGGTGCGCGTTGCCAAATTGAAATGCCAAAAGGGCCACACACACACAACACACACACATACACACGCACACACGTACACATCCTTGGCCGTGTCTCTGGCTGGATTTGGCTGCTCCAGTTGTTGTTTATGTACGGTTGCCGCTTCCTTTTTCTGCATTTGCTTCTGCTGTTGCTTTGTACTGTCTAAAATGAGTTAAGGCTGCAACTATAAATCCAAATATGGGCTGCCCAAAGCCCAAAGACTGCACAAAGGCCGCAAATAGTTGACTTCAGCTTATTTGCAGCGAAGTTTGTCAAGTTGCTGGCCAAGTGCCAAAAACTTTGCGGCTATCTGTGCCACAATCAAAGTGCGGCAAACTGCTGCCGAACCACATCAAGCAGCGGGACAAAACAGGCCTGAAGCACCTGTCTGCTAACAGCACTTTCATTCTACAAATAAGTAAGTATTTTGAGGCACGGCTTGCCACGTAATTTAATTTGTGCAGACGCAGTCTGATTAAGAACTGTGCACGGAATACATCTTTGTGGCGGAACAGATACCCAAACAGCCCAAGCGGCTGTAAAGTTTGCCATTGTAATGAGCAGCGGCCTGGAAAACTAAACTGAAGTCGTGGCCCGGAACTGCAACTGCATTACTCAAATAATTCACAATTCAATTTCCGTCCATTGTTGTAGATGTGGAATTTGCTTACTGGCACACAGCCATCCGCCAACAACCAGCCCCTCCACAGCAATAAAAAGAATATTTATGAACAGTTTTTTTTTTCTGCTCTCTGTGCGGAATGCGACTGACACTGTCATTTTTGCAGTTACACGTTTTCAAACATATTATCAATGTGTGTGTGTGTGTGGGGGGGTATGTGTGATGTGACGAGAACCACTTCAGAACAGCCGACAATGGCATCGAGTACAGTCCATAGATTTCACACTTTCACTGCTGACAATGGAGCCATTCAAAATGGCAAGCAGTAAACCCCAAACGAATCACTTGACTTGCAGTTGCCTTTTTCTTTATTGTTGCGCACAGACAACAACACTCACACACTATGATGTTCAATCTGACTGAGGGTGGACTCACCTGGCCATCGTTATCCTTGTCAGCCTTCGATCGCAGACCAGTCCAAATTTCCATCATGACATCGTAAGTCTCCTTGTTCTTTGGTGTGTCCTTTGCCCAACCGCGCAGTTTGCACACCCGCTGCAAACAACAACAATAACACCAACAAATTTCAACATAAATTGAGTTATCAGTTACGAGCTGAATAAACAAAAAACAATAAATAAACCCTATTGCCCAAAAGCAAACAAAAAACAGCCAGTAAAAATGGCACACAAAATCAGCAGGAGACCAACAACAAATTGGCAAGATACTTTTTGGTATGCACATTTTCGTTTCAAGTTTAGCTGTTTTTTTTATACACTCAGCAATTGCATATTCATCAGCAGATATTCTAATTTTTCCACATTTGTTTTGGCCGATTTGAATGGCTTGTGTTTTGCTATTGGTCCACTTACCTCGATGGCCAGTTCGAAGTCCTTCACATCAATTTCGCCGCTTTGGTTCACATCTGTTTTGGTCGCGTTGATATTTTGGCAATTCCGCATGAGTTGCATTGTTTGCATGTTTTCATCCAGTTGGAAGTCGGTTGTTTGTGATTCCAAAAACAAAAGAAATAAATCAATAAACAACTGAACCTTAAAGCCACTAAAACGCCGCTACTGGCACAAAGTTGCACTTCCAAAAATTGCCATCAGATTTATTTGTCCATGCCTACTTAGTCTTGAGAGTTCCATGTTTTTTGGGCAGGTAGTTTGGCATTCAAAGTTGGCGTGTCATAAGCATTGGTGTTGCGACTGCAGCAATCGTGTGCAAATGGACACTTCAAATTCCAGTGTCAAGTGTTTGGCGCCTGTGTTTTATGGTGGCAACTGCAGGTGCTGCAATGCCATGAATGGCAATGGGCCAAAGGGGCCCGACTATCTGCTGTTTTCTACCTGACAATTAGTCATCATTGATAAGCACTCAGCCTCTGTTGCACATTCGTTGGCCCACAATTGTGGCATATGTTCGCTTATGAAAGCAACAAAATTCCTTGCCTGCTTTTCGGCGCACATTTAAAGCTTTCAAGTCACGACTCCTGCATAAGAGCAGCGCCAGATTGCAAGCATACGGAGTGAATAACGCAAACACATAAATAAGTATACGCAATGTGCACAGCCAATGTTGAAAAATTGAATTGTATAAATTGAAAGAAACTTAGTTTCTGCTTCCGATTGATACACATCTGGACTTTTAACACACAGCTCACACATTCAGTTTAATTCCACAACTTAATTTGTTTTGCAGTTTTGATTAGGCAGAAGGTTTCTGCTGTTACTCACCAAAGAACACATTGAACAGGAACAGCAGCTTCTTTTTGCGAAAATCGGAGATGGACATTTTTTTTAGTAGTTTATAAACTTTTTTCTTTGTTTTAGTTTACGCTTTGGGTCTCCGTTGTTTAGTCGTTGCACGTCGACAGCTGCAATGAAACAACAGTAGTGACACATAAAAACAAAAGAGAATAAAAAAATACCACATAAATTACGCTGAGACTGAGAAATATCTGCAATTTTAAAGAGTACTCAATTAGGAGCGTGTTAGGCAACGAAATCTTGGCCCGCTGATGACTCGTAAAATGGGATGACGCTGAAAATGCAACGCTTTGCCTTAGATGGTCTAAGCTGGCTGCCAGCTAATTCTGCAAAAGGGAATAAAATAAAACTGTCTAAGGATGCAAAAGGGGTGCGCGCTGTGCAAATGCAAAAGTACGACGAGCTCTCAACTGGGTAACGAAGAGGGGGAAGTGGGGAAGACGTCTCTGTGTCTGTATTTGTGCTTGTCTCTGTGTCAGTCTTGCGTGGCATGCCTCATTTAACCTTCAATCGAAAGCAAACAGCCAACGAGGCCAAAAGTGGTTCGCTAAATCAGAGCATGGCATATAAACCACAACGCAGCCCATTCATCACACATGGGCATGGTCATTGCCAGGCTTAAACAGGCCGCTTTTTGCTTTTGTTGCACAGCCGTTAACCGGTGTGGGTGGTTGTTGTTATTGTTGCTATGTGCGTAAAGTGGGTGTGGCCATGGGCGTCATACAACCACTGTTTACTTTTAGTTTACTGTGGCCAAGCTACCGAATCACCTTGCAGCAATCTGCTGTTTTATTTATCATCTCCTCGCACTGCAGCAAAGGCAAAGCATAATTTTTGAGCAAGGAAATTGCAGCCAGGATGTCAAGTGGAAAGCGCAATGCAATGAAACTGATGACGATGGCAACGACAACACACCAGATGCGGATGAGAACGCTGATGCGGATTCAGCTGTTGAGCTGACGCCGACGGCTTTATGGCTGGTTGATGAGCTGGCTGGCTGGCCGTAAAGCTAAAAGACTTTGAAAATGAAAAGCCATTTTCTTTTATAATAATGCACTTTGGAAAATAAATTAAATTCCACATATTTCTTTATGTTAGCTACCTGATTAATAACAATAAACATTTTTATAATGCTCTCAATACTATTTGAAATTGCGATCTTATCAAGACGTTGTGTTTATTACCAAAAGCTAATATTACTAACTTTATGGCAAGAGAAGAAATTAAATTCTAAGAACGCCTTCCACAATTTTAACTGCTCCGCTTGCATCTGACGATGAATCGGGACGTGATGTGAACTATATCGGCGTGTATATAAAAAGTGATAAAATAAAAGAGCACTCAAACTGAAGCCAGCTTAAATCATTCTAAATATAATTGCGCATTTTTCCACAACTAAATTAATTGAATTTCAAAATAGAAGCAAAAAGAAATTAAAATAAATGTTCTCAACTATGCATACATGGCAAACTATTTAAACACACTCGTAAGTTAAAAAAAAATGAATGCAATTCAATGTGAAAAGGAATTTTCGAATGAATACAAATGACAATTGTGCAACATTTGTTTAATAGAACAAATATATTAAGAAATGTGTTTAAATATTAATTTTAATTTCAGATTGTCAATTAGAATGTGAGTGCATTAACAACACACACCCAAATACACACAAGCCTGCCTGTCACGGGTTATTAACTGTCAACACACCTGGAAATTATTAAGTATGGGCGGAAACACAAGAATATAAAATGTAAACGTCGATTCTGTTTACGCAAAGTATGCAAAAATATAAAAAGCAAAATGTAATTCAATATAAAGACCTTTTCATTTTAATTTGTAACGAGCAGCAAAAAGGTTCAGTTTTTTTTTTTAATGCTTTGCATATTTATTTGCCACGACACATGCATATTGTAAGCCACTCACAGGGATGGAATTAAGGTAAATGTGTCAGCCATGCAATTGGCTTTCATTTACGTACCGGTCTTAAATTGAAAATTAAATTTTAAACCTTTTGATAGTGCACGACTGCTAAAATTAATAATTGAATGAGCGCGCAATTGAATTCCAGCGCTTTTGCGACATATTATTGCATTATGCATACGCCATGTGGTGCGGTCGAGAAGCCGACATAAAGCTGTTTTGCTAATTTTTTACAAATTCGAATAGTTTAAATGAACTTTAACCCATTTCCGCTTCTATTTTCACTTCCTGTTGCCCGGTTCTTTAACCATATCCCATTCGTTATCCGCTCATTATGTTTGTAGCTTTGTGTCAAGTCCCGCATTAATTACCAATATCAATACTAATACGCCTGTGCATAAAAGCCACGCATGCCAAACCACAAAATGGCTTTGGCTGTGGTTATGGCAGCGGCCCAGTCAATAACAGCCATAGTCGTTAATTAGACCCAGCCTCTGCTCCTTATAAATACCAATGCCAAATTTTTGGTTGAGATTTTTATGGCGCACTGCCCATTAACATTTATCATTGACGTTATAGTTATTAGCCAAATATGAAGCCATCAAATTTTTAATTGCCATTTTAGCAGAGCTTTGACTTTACTACGCATTTCTGAGCAACATTAAATATCGTCAAGGGGCTTCCACACGATTGGCTTGAAACAATCAATTTAAATTTGTATCGAGTTTCATAAGTTTGATGCCTTTTGCTATTGCAGCAAAACACCGTTTTACTTGTTTATTCAAAATTTGTTTGGCTTGGACTTTTGTAATGGCTTTTGGCTTCAGGAATGAAAGTTTGCCAAGACTGCCATAAAAACCTGATTAATTTTCTTACAACATTATTGGTTGCTTTAAAGTCACTTGGTTAAATGATAATAAATACAAGATACTTTTGAAAAAGCTTCTTTTTTTTAATTGCTTGATGCTGATCAACCAACAATTGAAAAATAAAATGCTAATTGTAAATTGATTCTGAGCTTGAAAGTATTATTATTATTGTAACTTTAATCGAATATCAGTTAAATCGCTCGAACTCTACCATAATTAAAGAAGCTAAAACTCTTTGTGTTCCTTTAATGGCATTCAATAGAAGTACTTGAAATACTTTGAATTACCTAAAGTAAAATATAAGAAAACATCAGCGAATTGACCTAATTCTTCTGAACCAATTCTTTAATTTTTTCAGGCTATTGACGAAAGATGTCTTTTATCAAAATTTTTCGATTTCTAAATATATTCAACTATAAAAGGCTTCAGCAGCAAATGTAAATTCTTGGCAAATTATCATTCCTTGTAAATTCACAGATTACATTTTACTTCTTGAGTGAAAAGGCCTTTTGTCTCCCACTCTTATCAGTCTCATCTGCAGGGGCATCTGTTTCTTTGCTGTTTCGGATTCTGATTCGACTTGCTTATATGTGACACAGTTTACAATAGCCACTAATTACTTTTGCGATGCCGCAAATTTGCCCAACCAATTTAAAATAATAGAGAATGCGACAGTCTTTTATCTGGCGATGCGGCTCATTGGTTGGGGGCAGATAGTTGGGTCTGTGTTCTGCTGCTACTGTTGCATTGTTGCATTATTGCATTGTGTGTTGCGCAGTAATTTTGTGTAATTTGCATTAATTTACATTTAATTTGGTGACCAAGAACACACACAAAAGAGACAAAGAGGAAGAGACAGGAGCAACGAGGGAGAGAGATTGGGAGCCAGTGGCGCTGGTTAAGGCCTACGGCGCACACGACGCTTGGCCGCAGCGGTTGGCTAAACAAACCGTGACAGGACGAGGATCCTTCAGCAGAACTATTTGCATATTTTTCACGATTTATGTTTTCTTTTTGCAAACTATTTTGAAAAACTTTGGCCATCATCTCTTTGAATGAATTCATTACATTGAACCAGTTAAGTTTTCGGTCTTCACAATGCTGACGATAATGAGGCGGATCTGCGGTTTCCAAGGGTCAGGTGGACGAAGTTCCTTACAAAAACTGACTACCAGCCAGCAGACCACTTGACAACGCTGCCGAGGTCCCGCTGGCATTCGCATGTCTCTCATCCTTCTGCTCACTGGCTCTTCACAACATTTTGAGGAACTTGTGCTCGTTATTTACCGTTTGTTCTTGTTCTTTTGTCGCTTTTTGAATTGTGTTTTCAAAATAGTTGCTGTATTTTTGTAACGGAAACTCTTAACACAAATACAAATGCACTCGCAGTTAAACGCACACACACACACACACGCACACGCACACACACATACAAACACACACGAAAGGTAGTGTTATTGTTTCACTTTACCGTTGGTTAGCTCTGACTCTGACTTTGACACTGACTGTGGCTGCTAATGTGGATGTCTAAATGGCGTCCACTCAGGGCTTGTGTGCTCGGCAAGGCGCCTCGATGTTTTGTGATGTTCACTCGTGGCGAGGCAGCGCCTTTTATAAGCAGCACCAACCAACAGCCAGCAACGGCAGTGGCAACGGCAAAGGCAACGACGTCGGCGTCAGCGTCGGCTTCAGCAGAGACGCGTCGCAGTCGCAGTTGCCTCGTTGCAGAACTTCGGCGTCCGTCGTCATTGTTGTCGACACTGTCGTCGTTGCCTTCGTCGTTGCCTTCGTTGGTGCTGCCGTCGTCGTTGTCGTCGTGGTTCGCTTTGGGTGCTTTTTGTCATCGCACGTTTTATCTTATCGCTGCGTCTGCGTCGCTGTCGACGCAGCTCTGCACTTGTCGCTACTGGCTGCAACGGTGTTACTGCGCCAGTGTGTGTGTGACTGTGTGTGCGTGTGTGTGGGACAGTGTGCAGTTCATATTTCGGCTACCACGTGCTGCGTTACAGGACAGCATGCGGCATTTTCTGTGTCCGCTTGATTTTTGGAGATTTAACACTTGCAGAAATTGCTAATTTAATTTAATTGTCTTTTAATTATTGGTTATTTTCCATTTATTATTTGACTAAAGTGCAAACTGAGTTTTTTTTTGCTGAAGGCAATCATTAAGCAATTTGCAACAGAACGAATGGAATCAGATAACAAAAATGCTTAAAATATTCTTTATCTGATCATCACGATAATCTAATCGCAGCATTATTTACCATTCTGCTGAGGTGCCCAAAATGAGAATAAATAAGCGGTTTGATTGACATGTTTGAGTAGAGAAGTGCCCACAATAATGTTAAAGGCTGATGCTAATTTTAAAACGTTGCTAAAAAGAGTTTCCAACAACGGGTTGACTACTTCTTAAACTATTTTTATTTACACAAAAGTTGTATACATTATGTTTAATACATTGCTCTAGCTGTAATCTATATAAAATGGGCATAGTTAAAATTAAATACTAAAAAACTTTTCGGCACAAGTTTAGAATTATTATGAAAACTATGAAAGATTCTTTACCAGGAATGATTATCGTGTTATGATGGGATTGTTATATAAATAAGAAAATTTAATTGCATTTTTTTTAAATGTATTTTTTGTGAAGTTTTGCCAAATACAATTTCTGTTGTCTGCAGCTGTGTTAACTGTGTGTATTTTTTTATATACTAATCAACTAATATAATAAGGTATTTTTCATAGTTTTAGCAGTGCATTTAAATCATCGCAATATTTAACAAAAATATAATTACTTCAATTGAGAAGAGTAGTGTCAAACTTTCAACATAACATAAATTTTCTAATCCAACTCAACCGCCATTATTTTTTTATAGCACAGTTTATGGATGCATATTTTGTACAGTGCAAGAGACAGCAATAAAACAAATCCAAAATATGAGCAATTTTTCTGGAAAATTTTTAAGCATATCCTTGACACAAACCCACAATTACAAACACACACACACACACACAAATATATATATGTACAACCACAGTGGTGCTAGTTGGCAGCATTATTAAAGTGGTGGCGCATTCCCATTCGATCATATCCAAATGTGGACCACCAGTCAGCTGCAGCGGCAGCCAAAGACATTAAAGCAAAACAATTTCATGCCTGGTCTTCTTGGTTTTAATTACACACGGTACACACACACACACAGACATACACACACACACAACTGTGTATGTGTGTAGTAGATGAGTTTATATATGTATGCGCTGGTAATTGTTAACTCCTGCTGAAATGTCGCTGCCAATTTATCACAATGAAAAAGTGGCCAACAGAATAGACCACCCGCTGTGCTGTCAGCCTGGGCATAAAATCCACAAAAATCAAGAGCGCCATCTTCACGTTCCATTGCCAAAGCGTTCCAGGCTGCTCTTGCGGATGACCATTTTACCAATGTTCGCCAAGTTTCGTTTCGCTTCCATGACAAGTGCAGCTGAGCATAACTCTGAGTGTGTGATTGGGGGAGTGTGTGTGTGCGTGTGTGTGAGTGTGTGTGTGCGACAGTGCGTGTTGGAGTAGACAAATGTTTAAATTGGAGGCCCTTTTACCTGTTTGCATCTCAAGTGGCCATATGAGTGCACCTGCAACTGCTTCAGGCTCTTGCCTCCGCCTCCGTTCAAGCAGACGTTTTGCCTTGGCAAAAAGGAAACGGATGTCGACATTGACACACTTTCAGATTAACATGGGCCGGGGCCCAGCACAGGCCCAGTCCCCAGACAAATGTTAAAGGCTTGCAAGCCTTGTATAGTTTTTGCTTTCCTTTTGCTTGATGCTCTTGTTGTTGTTGTTGTTTTTGTGTGCTGTTGTTGCCACCGTTTAGCTGTCCACCTATTTCGGGTTGTTGTTGCCTTACTGATGCTTCTGCTGCTGCTGATGCTCCTAAGCATGAATGAGCGGCCACTAAACGTTACCCACCCAAAAAAAAAAACACGAAAAGCCATAAAAGATATGGCAGCAGCCAGGTCGCCTCGGGGTCTTAAAACATATTTACAGCAAAGCACAGAGTGGGCAGGGAAATACATACACTCTCTCATAAATACATAAATACACACACACACATACACACACACATACACACAGACATGTGAGCTTGACACGGCAACAGCACGTTATTTGCTGGCAGTCTGCAGCTGCACACACTTTTCCGTGCCATTCCCGTTGCACGCTTTTGTGCGGACTTCCGTGCCAGCCACACACCTGCTTTTGGCGCTCGGCAATGGTAACTTGATTAGACCAACATGAAATTAAGTAATTTCGCCGTATTGTTTAGTGTTTCTACAGCAGCACCTCTCCAACAACAACAACAACAACAAGCACCAACAAACAAGAACAACTGCAACAACAACAATAACAATGGCAAGGAACACACAAAATAATAACAAGCACTGCATGAGTGCTCAATACAATAGAATAGCCCAAGAAAATCCCATGTGATGAAATGCTCTTGTAGTGGCCAAAAATTAAAAGCATTTGGAAAAACTACGCAACAAAAGCAGTGAAAGACGCAGAACTTCTTTAAAGGATATATAATATATTATAATAGATCGTTGAGAGATAATGTAAATCATTGAAAGTTGCAATATCAGCAGGAATGAAAATAGTATTTTTGAATGATTTTACTTAACACAAATATAAACCTTAAAAATTTAACAAATTTATTGCATCGTCAAGTTTCCTAGTCAAAATTCATTTACTAGTTTTGTTAGAAAAATTCCCATGTATTCCGACTGACTTTTGCGGAACTACATTATAAACTCTTTTGTTTCATGCTGAATGACTAAAATGCAATAAATAAATTTTGACAGTTGAATACATCTTCATAAAAATACGCATTCAATATGCGATTCTCATTGAACACACATGTTTAACAATGGAATTGTTCATCGGTTGTAAATTACTCATTAAATTTAAGAGTTTCGACAATGCACAGGTTTGTTTTGCATGTGATTTTCTTTAATTATCTCCATTTAGCTCAGATTGTGAATTAATTGGGATATGCTCAAGATCAATTAAAGTTATTTAGTAATTGTATTTAGTAGGTTACACATCACATTTGAACAACACAGTTGGCAAACAAAGTACAAAATGTGCAAGCATTTTTACTGCACCTTTTCGCTGCCCGAAAAACCATTTGAAACAAAATTCCAGTCATAGAAATTCATGCCATAACGGCGAATCCACAACAGAACCCACTTCCTCCTGGTCGGGGTCTGCGTGCCAAGCTTGAGTTTTAGTGCAGGTACAGCAGCGGTTGCAACTGTGCACACCCTGCTCCGCCCACTTTGCTTAGCTTGCATCTTGCGCTTCAACACTGGGTGGATTTGTGTGTTTGCGGCCCGCCTTGCATCCTTTGGCGCGGAATTAAATCAGCTGTCCCTTAAAGAATGAAAGCTCGTCATGCATTGCTGAGCAGGGCGGCGAAGAAGGCGTGGCGCTCGTGTGTGTGTAATTTACTGTTATTTTTTAAGCACTTTTCTTTTGTGCGCTGATGCCAGCAACCAACAATGAGAGCAGCCAGATAGCACACAATCGTATTGTTTGTTTCATTTGGAAATTTTTGTTTGTTCGCTTGGATGTAATTTTCATTTTGTTTTTTTGGTAATTCACCCTAACCGTATTTGAACTATGCAGTTTACGATAAATAGTTAAAAGATGAAAACCTGTGGGTAGTCAATGAATTGTTCTGAAGTTAACTTCAACCATTTAAACATAGATATTATTTTTATAGAGAGAAATCTTCAGTCTTTGGGCTTTCATTTTTATTATTTGTATTTATTTATAATAATAATTTCTCAAATAATAATTTCACAAATCATTGAATTCTATTTAATCCCGTGCAGAGTACACCGTAGTCGAGATGCCGACAAAATCATCTCGATTTCATTGCTGAATCACGTGAGAAATTACACATGTCCTGGAAATGTTTTCAGCATGTCACTGCCAAGTATCTTTCTATGCAAGTATGTATCTGTGTATCTTTCGGTCAGCTTTTACTGGCTTGTGCGCTGCTTAATTTATGCTCAAGCCAAATAAATGGATTGTGTCGTTTTAATCACACGAGTAGATTAGTCGAGATTTGTGCTACTCACCGAAATTGCACTTAAATTAATTCTTCAATCTGACCCATGAGCTTGTATAATTATTTTCACGGGTTTGCAGTGATGTATCGCAATAAAAAGATTACAGGCCACACAAATGAAACGGATGTGTTCGAAGCTTGCATAACTTTTGGCACAATAAACGAAATTTAATTTGCAGTTTTTGCAGCCGCAACATTCAACTCCACCCACCCTCACTCACCGGAACTGACCTTCACTGGCATACAACATAGCGTTGGCATCCAAAACTGCAACCGAAAAAACTCAGCCTATTTCAGCAAATCAATGCCAGATCGAAGCTGGTAATGCCCTGAAATATGAAACTAATACTGTAGTGCTAAAATGTATAGATACATTATAGAGATACGTACTTATGAGTTTTTAAGCGAATGTTCATGAAAATTATAGATCAATTTATTTGTAACATGTTAAGACAACGCATCAAACAGAAACTCTAAGCAAAGTTGGCCAATGTGTACTGTATGCACTTTAGAGTATTAACAGGCTTGGGGCATTTGCTAGATAGAGGCCAAACATGCAACACATATGCAAAATAAATATTAGACTAACGGACGGCATCATAACAATTATTGCGCCGCCGGCCCTATTTGGCAGGCACTTGCGGCAGTGAGGACCCGGGGTTGGAGATAGAGACTGAGGCGGGTGGCTGAAATGACAGCGGAAGCCGAAAAATTTCCATTGATTTTGGCAACGGCAACGACAACGACAACGGAAGCCATGAAAAAGGCAACTTCAGCAGCCGGCAGCCGGCAGTCGACAGTCGACAATGGCCCAAATGGCAAAGACTGGGTCAGTCCAGACAGCTTGCAAGCCAGCTTTTCAGGCTAATTTATCTCTTAGCCGACCCCTTTGAGCCCCAGCACGCAGACATGGGCTCTGTGGGCACTTCAAGTAGTAAGCATTTGTGTTTCTGTGTGGGGTCTAGGCGAAGGTTATGACATGCAAAATACCATGTGCACAAATTTTGCTTAGAGAAGAGAAACAGAACAAGGCCTGATGTTGCCGATTGAGATTTAGAATTGCCGCATTTGTATCTTACAGATACACAGATCCACAGATACGAAACGCGGAAACTGCGTCACTTTTGCAAATGCTCTTCTGATAAGCAGCGCCCAGACAAAATGTTTGCCAAAACCTAAAAAAGACCCCAACCACGGTTTTTTCATGATAGTCAACTGATAAAACACAAACACTCTTATCAAACAAAGACGTCAGCCAGCCACGACTGTCATCGTCAAACCCGGTGGCTGCTCAACTTAAACCCGAGCGATTTATAATTTTAAGGAAACAAATTGTATTTAATTTAAAGCTGACATTTGGCTGACCTTTTATACGAACTGAAATCATTTTCACAATTCAAATCAAGCACAATTCATATGCAATTTGTAATTATGCATCTACAATGACGTCTAGTGGGCAATCCAACTCATCTATTTGCATACACTCAGAGAAAAAATGGCAAAAGTGCAAACTAGGTCAAACTTTTGGGGAGGTCGCCCATTCTCATTCGGAGCTGAACTTTGTGATATATCAAACTTTCTTATACCATTGTAATATGCTGATGGTTGTATGACTGCTGCAAATTAACAATGGAGAATTTTAAATGAAAGTAAGTCTGAGTAAATAAAACAAAAATATAATTTTTATAAACGGAACAGAGTAAAAATGTGAGCAACTCAGCGCATGTGGTAAACAAAAAAATTAATTTCATTAATTTTGTTACGTTAAATTTGAGTAAATAAAAAACAACTTTCAGATTACAAAACTTTATTTGAGGTTTTTTTTTATAAAATTTAACTAAAAAAAAGGAAATCAGTTTTTTTTTTGTGTTGTTGCATTGTATTGTCAATATCAACAAGTCAGCTATAAAAGTTCTATGAAAAGCTAATGTGCAAATCTGTGTTTAAAAGTTTATTTATTTAGTGCTTTGACAGCAACGCATCTTGATGCCAGTTTCTTTCGCTTCTTTATTTATTTAAGCTCGTAGTTGTGAAGAGAAACAACTATGAGGGGCATGGCGTGCGAATTATTATTTTTCTTTCTCATTTTATTTTGCCTGCACTGCGGCAAACAAAAGACGCTGAAGCACAAACAACAATTACTCTCTGCGCCGCATGACATAATTTAGCCACTTAGTTTTTGCTTGACTTTGATTAGACAATCACAGCAAGGGGCCAAACCATCACCTGTTTATAGCTATTTGGCTGACAAGTTTTGTCAGCGTTTTTATTGCTGCTAGCGGGTTCAATCGAGTTCGAAGCATTTAAATTGCATATCTATTAAACGGAAACAAAAGCAAAAGCATACACCACAAGCAACACACACCATAAACAAACCAGTCAAGGGTGTAGTGGGTACATAGATGCATAAGTGCAGTTGCATTGTTCAGCAATTTCCCAGGCCATCATGTGAAAAAAACAAGACACATATAAAAAAAACAACATGCACCACACTCACCCGGCAATTTAGTTAACGCTAATTGATATTAATATGAAACGCTGTTCAGCTCACGAAGCTGAAATCGGATATATATGTAAAAATAGAGTCTTTCGTGTGGTCGCCACCTGCAAAATCAGTGCCTGGCAAAGCCTGAAGTTGTTCAAGGCTGAGCAATCGACACGCAATATCGCTTTGGCCAAGAACGGCCTTTTCGCTTGTCCTATCATTAATTTTCAAGTCTCTGTTAAAACTTTCAGCAAACTAAACTGTTTGCCAAAAAAAAAAAAAACAAACAAAAAATCAAATGCAAACAAAATGCAAAAACACAAAATTCCGACTTGAAATACCAACAGTTAAAGACAAATTTATCTCATTTCATGTAACTAATAAACATTGTGGCTGGTTGTAACCAAACACGCGCAGGGTATAAACAAATACGAATGTAGACAAGTATGTGTTAAATATCAGCAAACAAAAAAGAAATTCGCATTTATTAATTTATGCAGTGCGTCGAAGTTTGAATACTCTAAACAGGCTCTTCAATATTATTAATAATGTATTTAAAGCAAAAAAGTTAACGAATTTAACTGAAGCTACTGCAATTCTCGCATATATTTCTAGTTTTTTCAAAGCTTTTCTGAGCTCTGCAAACAGCTTTTATAAATATTTAAGCACATTTTATTATTTTTGTGTGGTATTTTTTGAACATATTTCGTCGAATGGGAATTTTATTGAATTAAATAAAAACAGCTTTCATTAATATTATTTTGCATCTAGCTGCAACTGCAGCTACAAACTCTGAATGGTTTTTTGTTGACTTGCAATTGTGTACAAATATTTTTTGTAAGCTTAACAAAATATTTCGCGCCGGTTTGCACGCGGCGCATGTGGCATGCGACGTTGGCATTCCCATTCCCATTGCCATTGCCACTGTCAGCGCCAGCAGTCGCAACTGCAACAGCAACAACAACAGCAGCAGCAACGATTCAAACAGAAACACACTGGCAACATGGAGATACAGGAAACACGGCAGCAACAACCAAAAGACAGAGATGGCAACATTTAATCGTGAACGCCAGCAAATAGTGTAAACCAGGCAACAATAACAATAACAGCAATACCAACAACAACAGCATCTGGCTAACCACTTGAAGCACTTTCGTTTTCTTGTGAGGCAATGGCAAAGTCTGCGCGTCAGCCGCGTGGAAAGCGCCCGATGCCATTTGGTAATGCAATGCGCGCATCATGAAGATACGCTTCGATATTAACTGAAGCTGGTGCTGGCTGGTGTTGTTGCTGCTGCTGCTGCTGCAGTTGTTGCGGTTGCTGCGTGGCATGCAAATGCGGGCCTCGTCGCTGCCTAATGTCGATCAGCTGTGGCGCTGTGGCGCTGTGTGTGCTGCTGTCGACGCCCGTTTCGCTATTTTATTCGATCTTGTCGGGTTTAAAAAACTCTCGCCGCATCCGTTGCTGGCGATCAGCTGGCCTGGCCCGGCCTGGCCTGGCCACATGTTGCTATGATGCAATTGCAATTGAATAACAGCAGCCGCAACGGCGCAGTGAAATTGCCGCCCAATGCACCACTGATGGCTGGCTATTGCTGCATTCAAGGTCTCGAACCACGATTTCTCCCAACGCCAACGCCAACGCCGACGCTAAGATTTACGTGCTCACTTGGCTTAGCTTGACTAATTTGGCTGCTGTTGTTGCTTTGTTTGTTGCCGTTGCGGCTGAGTCCAAGTGACCCGCAACGCTTCCGTTGATTGTCGCCGCACGGTGTGCGCTTATAAATTCATTTAATTTTTTGTATTTTCCATTAAATTTAAACAATGTTTTTTTCTTTGTTAATTTAAGTTGTTTTATATTTTTCGCAACGCTGAGAAAGCTCACATTGTTTGACTTACTACATAGCCCCAATATTAAGCCTAACTAGGGTCTCGAACTTTTCACCATAAATATGTTCGCCGATTGTGCAAGCAACGATTTACTGATTTTGATTAACGTTCGTCAACGGTAAGCGGCAAACAAACAAGTAAGCAAACATCAACAAATTGCTGGACCTCAAGGCGCCTCTTAATTGTACAAAAGCAACAGCAACCGCGCCACAAAAACAACTGCAACAGTCGCAGACACTTTTCGTGAAGCAGCAGCAGCAGCAGCAGCAACTGCAATGACAACGCCCACAACAACAAATTGACAAGCTGGCAGCTCAGCAGCAACTTAACATGGCTTAAATGATCAATTGGCTGCGTAAACAAGCCAATGTTGTTGTTATTGTTGTTGCTGATGCGGCTGTTGCTGCTGCTGTTGTTGCTGTTGTTGCTGTTGCATTAACAACTTCCCCATTGGCTTTGCTGCTGCAACAGCAAAATGACTTATGGGTTTGTGCATCAATGCGGAATTCAAGTCGCGCGCGGGTCCGGATGCCAGCCCGGGCGGACGTGTACCCTGCAGAGTCAGCTGCTGCTGCCGCTGTTGCTGCTGCTGCTGTTGCTGTTGCTGCCGTTGCTGCTGTTGCTGCTGTTGCTGCTGCGGCTGTGTGTGTAATGAAAACGAAAGTAACTCGCACCAACACCCAGTTGCACTCGCAGCACAGTCACTCACTCCCATCCACTCTGTTTGTATTGTTGGGCCGACATCACTTAGACTGATCAATCACGTTGCTCCAATTAATTTGTTCGTTCTAAGAATAATTGTTGTAAATATCACTTGACATTTAACATAAATACCTAAGCAAATGCTGGCTTATAAATTGTCTATGAAATCAATTTAGTAAATGCACGTAAATGCAGTAATTAACATGTTTGCATCTTGCTAATTTGTGCTTACACATGCCACTTTAGGAACTGCATTCGTTGTTTGCAGCGATACATGAGCAATAATAATTAACCAAACGATAAATGTTCCGTGTAGATCTCATTTCGCATTATATGTCAATTAGGCGCGTTGACCTGTTAAACAACTTATATTTCATATAGATAAATCTAAATCAAGTTCACAATGTACTGCAATTATTTACATCTATTTATAATCGGACTGAAATTTGTGTTCGACGATTGTTGTATTGTTTTATCCTCTTATCAATCAGATTATTTAACTTGTACTTGGGATTTTTCTTAGGCTGATCACCTCATTTGCTTACAGTTAGATCATATTCAATGATACTTTTATAATGCTCAGTGTATATAATATGTATGCATTGTGAGTAGTGCTCAGGCTTCTCTCACATCAACAAATATAATTTACATATCAAAAATTCGTAATAAAAATATTATTTACATATTAATAATTCCTAAGTCGGCAGTGTTGAAAACTAGACGTTAAGCCATATCGATAGTTGTATTTAATTATAGCAGTAGATCACATTTAAATAATTAAACCATATGTCAATAAGTAAAACCGGCTGTCAGTTAAACGATTATAATTTTTATGTTGATTATGTTAAAATCAATCAATTTTACTTTGATTTTCGCAATTATTTAGAATAATGTGCAGGTGAATGATTAGTTGATGTTACGGCAAGCCCAACTTACCCTTTTTATCACATTTTATTTCTCATATATTTCTTCTGCAATGCCAACCAAGCGTCATCGTCAGTCATCAATGTGGATGTAGTTGTTTGATGTTACTGTTGTTGCTGTTTGATGATGTTGTTGTTAGCTGTTGGTTGCTCTTTTGCCCGCCTCGCGCTGTCTTTTCACTTTCGTTGGCATCGCTTTGTTATTATTATTGTTGTTGCTGCTGGTGCTGGTGCTGGTGCTGCCGCTGCGGTGATGTTGTTGTTGCGGGGCATGCAACACTATCCACAGTCAAATGTCGACGCCGACTGCGCAGCATCGCTGTTACCGAAACGGTAAATGTTTGTTAGCAAACCTGGCCACCGCACAGTTGCATTTTGGCGCTCGTCGCAAACGATTCGCATGTGCCGCATAAACCAGCATCGAGCGGAACTTCAAAACCAAAAGCGGAAAAAAAAGCACACATTTCCCAAAAACTTTGATCGACAGCAAACACGGCGCATGCGCTATTGTAGAAAACGAAACCGTTAATATTGCCCGCCCCAGGCCACCCAGCATTAGCGAAGTTATATAACCAGTGGGCACGAGCCCCCCAGTTACCGCTTGGTCATTGGAGTTATTCTGCTTTTTACGGTTTTAGCGTCGTCGGTGACGCCCACCGTTGGCTAATTAATGCGCAGCTCGTGGAAAGAAAAGTAAAGTGAAGCTGGGAAGTCTCGTAAATAACCATATTTAAGGCATTATAAAAAAATAAAGGTCTTGAGACGTGAATGCGTATTATTAAAAGAGTTAGCCAGGGCAAGAGTTTAAGTTGGCAGTTTTGGCTCAGCTAACTTGACTGCCAGCGTGAAAGTGAAAAGCAGCCGTAACATCAGTAACAATACTTAAAACCATCTGCAACAACATCAGCAGTAGCAGGATACCGCTAACGACATCTGGTACTGTGCCACAGCTGAGTCTGGGTCTTGGTCTGGCTCTGGGTCAGTCATGCGCGCGATGAGCCGCTGAGGCCGTGGAGTTGCTGTCCGAGCAGCGACAACATGATGAAGCTATCGTCAACACCACCACCACCACCACCACCACCACAACAACAGCAACGACAGCAGCGACGACCACAACAACAACAAACAAAGCACACACAAATACTGGCCTTGCGCTGGATCTGTTTGCTGCTGCTGGTGCCCAATTCTGCGCAGTTTGAGACAGGTGAGTGTTTGAAAGAACCAAGAAACTGCCAAGAAACAGACATCATTCTTATGTATGTCTTTAGACTGCGGCTGTCGTCCGGGTAGGGGGCGGGAGGCACGTATCATCGCTGGATCCACGACACACGAGGGACAATTTCCGTGGCAGGCATCACTGGAGCTGCTGCATCCGTCGCTGGGATTTCTAGGACACTGGTGTGGTGCTGTTCTTATTCACCAGTACTGGATACTCTCCGCAGCCCACTGTGTGCATAAGTAAGTGCCAAACAAAGCGTGCAAAATTTGTAGTAACAGAAGCAACAGCTAATTGAATAATCCATGTGCAGTGATCTCTTTAACCTGCCCATACCACCGCTGTGGACGGTGGTGCTGGGCGAGCATGATCGCAATGTGGAAACGGGCAATGAGCAGCGCATTTCCGTTGACAAAATTGTGCTACATCATCACTATCACAACTTCCGACATGATGTGGTGCTCATGAAGCTGTCCAAGCCAGCGGATCTCTCACGCACCTCTCACATTCGACGCATTTGCCTGCCATTCATGCTAAGGAAGCAACAGGTGTCAGCGCCGTCAGCGTCGGAAGATATTCTCAGCCAGCAGCTGGAACTGGACGATGTGCCCGAGAAGATAGACAACTTTCTGCGCAGTGTGCAGAGTCGCAGGCGTTATCGCAATGTGACTGCACCCACCTCCATAAACATGTCCATGCGGGAGCTGATGAACATGAAGATATTGAGCAGATTGCGTCAGGCTCTAAGACAATCTCCGCGATCCCCGCGTAGTCTCAAACGCACGCGTCGACGTAATGACAAACTGATGAAACTGAAGCTGGATTCGGATGAGGAAACTCAGTTTGGCAGGGGCGGAGGGGAGCAGGCGCACGAGATGCCCTTTTTTGACTGTGTGGCCACCGGATGGGGTAAGGCAAACATCAGCGGTGATTTGTCCAATCAGCTTCTCAAAACACAGGTGCCGCTGCATCAAAATCACAGGTAAGTTTGTCAGCAGTTAGTTTTCAATGGGAACAGACCGTCAAAATGCTTGTTAAAAAATATTCTGAAATGGGTATTGCATTTAAGCCAGTTTTGCACAAAACCAAACTCCTTATTAGGTGTTCGCAAAAGTGAAGAAATAAGTTTTGGCCTTATGCAATATGTGAAACTTGGAAAATATGCTCTTAGAGAAGTGAGCATATTTTTGTTACCTTCGCAGTTTAAAAGTTTTAACTTTGGAAGAACGCGGATTACTTTTTTCTAGTCTGATATTATTGTGTATAATGTAAATCGGTTGTAAAGAATACGCTTTGAAGGTGATATTAGGTGAAAGTACTTGAATTTTGAAGAATGGATATTAATGTTGTCGTTGAGAAAGTGATTGGATACTTTTAAGTTTGTGTGCTATTTGGAGATTGGTTGGGTAAGTGATATAAAAAGAGTATTGACCAGGAACATGGCAGAGCTGATAATCTGATAAGCTTCATTGAAGGTCGTTTATTGTGTAGAATCATTGTCTTGGAATTAGCGATTTAGACTCACTTACCTCGAAAAGAATATATATATTTATTAAAAATTAATGTGGCTTACTTACAGATGCAGAGATGCCTACGGCAGCTTTGTGAATATCCATGATGGCCATTTGTGCGCGGGGCAGCTCAACGGAGAGGGCGGCACCTGTGTGGGTGATTCGGGTGGACCACTGCAGTGCCGTCTCTCACGGGATGGACCCTGGATATTGGCTGGAGTCACGTCTTTCGGGTCGGGCTGTGCACTTGAGAATTTCCCAGATGTTTATTTACGCATCTCGTATTACCTAAATTGGATTGAAGACACAATAGCCTCACATTAAGACCAGATCCAGTCAAAGGACAAACGAAACCTGATTGCAATTTACTGTTGCTTGTATTTATTGAGTTAAGACTCAGCTGTACATTCGAGACGACTACAAATTAAAATTACCATCAACCTTAGATTTTACATAAGCATAGAATGTTCCCTAAGTTGTTTCCGTTGAGCAGAATATAATCTAAACTAAATGTCGTTCTTAGCTTAGATCTTAATATCACAGAACATGGCCAGCTCTAAAGAGCAGTCCATTTGCCGTCGAGGTAGTCGTTAGACATCTCCCAATTTGAGTTCGTCTTCCAGCAATCGCTGCGCCTCCTGTTTCACACACTCCGCCGGTAATGAGCTTTGAAGCGATGCGACTATGCTGTAGCCACCCAACACGTTCGCCTCCTTCTCGCCATGATCGGACTTGTGCTTGCCTATTGGCAGTGACCAAAAGCAAAGATGGAACGCAATGCTCAGCTGATAAACCCCGAAGAGAATCAGACACAGTGCAAGGATCAGCTGCATCATCGGGAAGCCAGTTTTGATTAGACGACTCAGTATGTGCAGGCTCGTGGATAGATTGTCAATGGTAAAATCTATCCAGAGCAGTGGCAACACTAAATTCTTAAAGGGTTCCATCAGACTATTAAACTTGATATTGCTCACCACCTGATTGGCCTGTAGACGCATATGAGCATGCAAAGGCACACCCAGTTGCTGGAAATATTAGGTCTGGTTAGATTTCAAGAGAAGAGAGATATTCTATTTGCAAAACACTCACCGGTTGCAACATGAAATTTGATGCATGCCGTTCTAAACTTGGACTGAGCCCTTCGAAAGGTTCCAGCAAGGTGGGATCGGCATACATGAAATGTGGATAACTTACAGCCAAGGGCATATCTTAAAGAAAGAATTAAAAAGTTCTTTAGCAAAAGTCTGAATGAGAGGTGAATCCTTTTTCGCTTACTATAATAGCAGGGAGAGGCATTGCCCAAGCCCTTCTTCAAGCAGTGATTATTCTTGCAGAAGCACGAGGTGTTCACATTCCGCAGATCCTCGTCAAAGACATGCGGATCCAAAACGAACTCGAATGCATCTAGTCCATCAAAAGTCAGCGTTCTATTGAAAGTCAGTGGCAAACGACGACAGAACGTTTTCCGAAAGATTAAAAATGAGTCGTGCTCGTTCATGTCGCGGGGAAAGAGTGTAGCATCATGACTGCCCGAAATGCGATTGCAATAGGTGCCACTACAAGAAGGAAAAAGAGAGTGATCTCAGGGATTTGTGGGTAAGCAATTGTCTTGCCAATACTTACTTGGTAGACTCATCGTACTCCCAGCGCTTATATCCACGCTCTCCATTAACGGAATAAATTGAATAGCCGCGTGGCGAGTTGGGCAGCTTAACACCAAATGCATCTTTCCTCTCAGGCAGATGCATATTGAACACGTTACTCTCATTGCCCTCGCGAAGCAGCTGCACCATAGTTGAGGGAAAAAATGTGTAAGCCAAAATGCATAGGGATGGGGAATAGTGCTCACCTTCTCCATAATGCCAAAGGTGGAGAAATCGATCAAGCTGGGCACAAACTTGGAAGCCAAACTCACTAGACGATCCTCGTAGCCCCACATGTAGTCGTGAACGCTGATCTCCAGTATGGGCTGTGAATTTAGGCGCCTGGTCAGTGCGGTCAAGCCCAGAGATGCGAATATGGATAGGCTGGCTGCCTGGCTGATAACACCCATATAGGGTATATTGGGTGCCCTAATGCGATCGACCTTCGGGTCACCCACAGAACGTTCCGGCGAGAATATATATTCGCGACGCGGCGTATAGGTGATGGTGTTATTGGCCTCATGCAAGGTAACATTGTGATTGGACAGCACCTCCTTGTAGACATAGGGGCCAATCTCCGCGATTTTTATTTTGCTGTCAATGCCCGCGATAAACGCATCCGAATTTGTATAATTAAACATGTATACAGTTATATAAACATCCACTGGTGGCACCTCATACAGTTTGCTCAAAAGCGTGTACGGCTTCAAACTTAATTGCTAAAACCAGAGGCAGAGAAAGGAGAGAGAGATTTAGTCGAGAACACTACTAAAACTTTGAAATTTACTAACCCAATCTACGATTAGTGTGACGGGATCTGTCATCAAGATGGCCGCTCCAAAGAATACAAGGGTCATGCCAAGTGCCGAACATTGTAATAGCCCTGCAAAATAAATAGGAGTGCGAGGTGAGTTATGCAATTAGCTAGATCTCGAGTCTGTGTCACATTCGCGAATGTTGCAAGCAGTCGAAGTTCAACTGGTTTGCAAAATCACTGACAGCTTGTGGTTGGCGTGCGCCTGCCATGTTATTGACCTTCGCAATTTATTATTATTATTGTTGTAGTTGTCGATGTCGATGCTTTTGTTGTTGTTTTTGTTGTTGTTGTTGTTGTTGTTGTCGCCGGCAATTCAGTGCAAAGATCTGCGACCTACCTCAATGGCAGGAGCAGGAACCGAAACTTGTCCAAGACGAACAAAAAAAACCCCCCATCAAAAAAATCAAAAGAAAACGAATTGATGTCGATGACAAGGCACATACATATGTTGCGCATTGAGTTCGTTGAACGTTCGTCAAACAATGGGAAGGTGATACAGGCACTGGGGCAACATTTATTATGCCAACAATATCTTAAACATGTTGCATCACTTCCCAATCCTCGCCCTACGGCCTCACCGATTTATGTTAAGGTTCTTATGCTGCATTTTGCCATCTAAAGATGACCTCGCTTGGAAACGATATTAATGATCAGTAAGATTAATATTCTTTTAATATGAGTAAATATAAAAGACCACAAAATATTAAAAACTTCGAAAATGCCAATGTTGTCAAAAATTCTTTATTTATTGTAAAAACTAGTTTTGTTTCAATTTAGAGCTACACACTAATCACACAAGATGCTCACCTTCCACCAAGTCTGTTATCATTGACTAGACATTTTGTAGCGGATGTGAACTGGAAATGATTACAAGCAAAGTTGACGGATTTTTAGAGATCATGGCCGTGCATGCCCCATGATCTCTGAAAATCGTTCAACTTGTGTGATTAGTGTGTAGCTCTCAATCATTTGCACAGACCAGCAGCAAGTAAAAAAAGTTTTAACCCATTTATTAAAAAAATCCGTCAAATAAAACAAATGACAAAAGCGCAAGTTCAATATCAAGCAATTAAATATGAGACCAAGAAACCCACTAAGAGCCCGCCCAGATCAATGAACCCGTCACCAAGCCCCTAACTCAAATCTTTGAATCACCCACAACAGCAAACAGCAAACAACCAAATAATAAAGTAAAAACAAAACAGCATAAACTCATTAACAGTTTTGGCGTTTTGTTGCGATGCCAAAAAAAAGTTCAAGATTTCAAAACCAAAACAAAATTCAAGAAAACCATCGATGATAACAAGAAGAAACTATGCACCAGCATAGGTATATAGGTATATAGGTATGTCTGAGTGTTAATCCTTGCCTTGAAGCGTCGGGCATCGTTAAGCCACATGGCTGTGAGCGGCCACCAGTTGGACAGTCAAAGACATCGATAGCTTCCACAAGTCACAACGACTGCCATAAATTAATTAAATTCCAAACAAAGCGCTCAAATTATTCTGCTGCAACGCAACTCAACCAAAACAAAAAAATCAATCCACTGCGGAGTGTTTGGTAAATTATGCAACTGCATTGCCAAAGTTTGTAAACGCGACTGACACTTATCGTTCCAAAAGCCAAAAGCCAACAGTCAGCAACCAACAGTCAGCTACCAAAAGCCGTTCAAATGAGCATAATTGAGCGAGTAACACTTGGCGCTTGTCGTCAGCTGATTCCGTTGAGCTGTGAACCCGTTTTGCGGCCAACACAACCTAACCCAATGGGGCACTATATTAGCGGTGAAACGATATGCAACCAAGAGACACATTTATATCTCTCGCGTTCATGAGGTTGACAGTTGACGGCTATCTGCAGCAGTTTGAAGTTCAAGTTCGCTGCAATTTGGCATAGCATTAAAAGAGATTTATATAAACAAAAAAAAACAAACCAAATGTGCTTAAAAATGCACACACTCAGAAATATTTCAACACTCAGCAGCGAAGTGTGAGCGGCGCCGTGCCGACGCTGACCCACTAAAAGTCAAGAATGAATTTTTTGTTGTATCTGCGGGCTGAGACGACAGTCATAATATATGCATTTACTTCAGCACCTTCAAAACTGAGTGCGTATGTGTGACTTCCGTCAAATGACAATAAATTAAGTATATAGATAGACTAATCAGCCAGCCAGTCAGCCAGCCAGTCAGCCAGCTAGTCAGATAGTCAGATAGTCAGTCAGCCAGTCAGTGAGTTAATCAGTTAGTCAGCCGGTCAGCAAGTTTCGTATACTGTAACTACAAGATACTCTCGCACAGCAGTTGAAGTTAATTTGCACTTGCCGCTTTGTCATCGCATTTGTTTGCCAGCCGTTTTGTTTGTGTTTAACTAATGATTAATCTTACATGTGTAGTTTGTTTGTTTTTGCTATTGCTTTTGTTGTTAATCATCACCAAAACAAAAACCCAAAAAACCCTAAAATAGTCGCAGTCAAAGTCTCGCTAACAATTAGATGGCATGCAACAACAAGGAAATAGAAACAGGCTCATCAGAACCAGTCCGTTCCCAGTTCCGTTCGGCAGTTAGCTTTGAAACTGATAGGCATTTGTTTCACAGTCGCTATTATTGTCATAGCAATTCCTATTTGCATTGTTCAGCACTCGCTAAGTTTGTGCATAAAATCAACTTTGTGTGTGTGTGTCAATAATCGTTAATACTCCTTTTACACATTTTTACACTTCTAAAGAATGCTCAAGTTTTCACACGGATGTGGGTTAACGGTCAATAAATGGAGATTTGGAAAGAGTGCGCTTCTTCATTTCAAATTTTGTTTAAATGTGGCTAATCACACCCAATTCATGTTTGAGGCCAATGCTGCACATTGCTTAAAGTTCGCCTTCAATTTAAAACCGTTTTGTTGATTCAAATCTTCATCAAATCGGACTTCATGGTAAGGTAGTACGTGACGTTACAGCCACAATCGCTACAGCTTCAAATCTTAATTTATTCAAGCTTAATTACAATTGAGTTCCGTTAATACACACGTATTTATCTATTTATATATATATATATATGTGTGTGTGGGGACTAAATTTTGGAATCAGTTTTAATTCAATGACTTTGTCGAAACGATCTAACGATAAGTGCGACAGCAATTACTTAAACTTACTTATAAGCAGCTCGTTTGGACCTGAGAAGAGCATTTCAGCCTTTTTGTATGCCCCTCAAATCAATATAAATGATTAAATGTTAATATTTATGACGTTGTTTTTTTGTAAAATGAAAAAATGTGGCATTCCAAGTTATTCAAATTAAGCTGTGTTAAGTGTTACATAACAATCATTTTTTGCTCTACATTTATTTTTGGGAATACACCAAGCTCCTAACTAAGCTCCGATGATCAAAATAAAAATATATTTAATGACTTTGAAGAAATAAGAGAATTCTTTAATTGTAGCAAACAATTCTTTGTTATTGCATTTAAATACATTTTCTGATATACTGAATACTTTTTAAAAACAGCATCCAAGAAAAGAACAGAAAAGGATAAAAATAAAAACCCACTTTTGAAATCAAAATTCAAGTAAAACCAATTTGATTCATGATTTTTTCTGCAACTTCTTAGCTAATATAAATTAAATGTTATAAATCTGCCAAGCTCCTGGATATTGCTACATACTTTAAACGAGCTTTTTAAGCAGAGATTCGTCAAGTTTTCGACATTCTGCCAAATCCTGCTTTATAACCATTCACACAAGACCCACCACAGGTTGCAAAACGAATTTAACAACCAGTTTTGCAAGTGTCAAATTTTTGTAACGATCATTTGGGGAGGTTCCCTTTCCGAATGATCTTTAATGGGGCTATGAATTTGGTTAAAGTAGATAATAAGCGGGAATGTCTTAATTAAGAGTTGCACTTTAATTTACTCACTTGCATTGCGCTGAGTTTTGCTTGTGAACAGTTTCATTTTAAGAGCCGAAACTGTTTTTGTATTTTATCGCACTTTTCGCAACTATTTAAAGCCGTGTGGCAATCAATTAAGCGATATTTACAGCTGCTGCTGGTTTTTATGACGAAAATTATATATTTATGTCTTTATTTATTGATTACTACAACTTGCAGGTCAATAAAGCAATTAACATATCAAAATAATATGGTTTTTAGCCAATTTGCCTGCTCATTTATTGCGGTTAATTTTAATTTAGAATCAAAAATTTTCCGAATTATTGATTGTTCTCAATTATCCAATTATTGTTGAGCCACATGTGTAAATGTTTTGTTCTGATTTAGGTGCACTTTCGGTATTTGTTGTTATCGTTTTAGATATTGTTCTAACTATTTTCGAATCGACTGACACGCACTTCCTATTCTCACGATATTTGACAACTTAATGCCGAGTTGAACGCCAGTAGGTACCTTTATATGGACTCTTGGGCCGGGCAGCTGAGCTCCGACTGAGACGTAAACTGCGACCAAGCTCAGATCGAGACGTAAACCGAGCTGCGCTCAAGCATCTAGCGTCGAAGCACGAAAATCTTTTCATGAACCGGTCCACTTTCAAGCCTCTGTTAACGATGCCGACGACAACAACGACGACTACAACGACAACTACAACCACAACTACAACTACAACGACAACAACAACGGCGACAACGATGCTGACGCTGCGTCAACGCCGGTCCCTGGGTGTCAATAGCAGACACAACAACGAATATGGCTGGCAAAATGTTAATATACGTCAAGTACTTGCAACTAGGTAGTTTGTTCAAAATACTGTCTGAGTGATGGTTGCTCCCAAACCTCTTTAGAACGTTGAGTGGATCGGCAGTGGATCTGGATATACTATATCCACTCTCTGGGGGTTATTAAGTTCGCCAATTTGTTTTGTTTTTGTTGTTGTTCTCATTGTTGTCGTTGTTGCCGTTGTTGCCGTTGTTGCCGTTGTTGTCGTTGTTGCCGTTGTTGTCTTTGTTGTCATTGTGGTTGTATGTACATTTTAAAGCTCACTTAGGCGGTTTATCGTTGTTTTACATTTAATAGCACAAATGACTCTATTTGATCCCTAATTAGCACGCACCCGTGAACCATCGCATTTGAATATGTTTATGAATATTTATTAAGTAATCACATATAACTCTAATTTGTCGCTCGGCATACTGGTAGTTAATATTTAATAACGCTTAAAAAGCAATGTGGATAATGATCAATCTGATTGATCCAGATCGTTTACATTAGCCAGCTCACGTGTACAACCTGCTCGCTGAACCAAGATATCAGCAGTAAAATAGTCTGCCCACAAACTTGTTGGCAACAGATTAGCAATGGGCGATCCATTGGACATTAAGCGACTTCAGCGTTGACTGAACCCTAAATCTAAACCCAGATTCCACGTAAAGATCGCATGCTCTTAATGCTCCCATTTTTTTGTGTACTTAATTATTAATGGGCACATTAGACGGCGCGTGTTTTTTTTATTACCATTGTCTTATGTTCTGGCGTACAAAATGAATCCGTCTGCCATTTAAGATTTAGCTCGGGCGCACGCGAAATTCAGCTCAGACCTAAGTGTACAGCCATTGAGTCTCACTAAATAGCGGTTGTCATGTTGTAAACTGTTAATTGTTGTTTATAGCAAGTCACACCATAATTATGGCATATTTAAAAGTTGTGCTCAAACTGCGAAGTGCTTTACAAAATGCTTTGGAAAGTTTTGACGCACTCCATAAGCCTGAAAGCTTTCCGTTACGTTTAGGTCCAGGATGTGAGTCCCCTGCACCTGTCCACACAGCCAGGACCTATTGAAAGTACAGCTATCCCATGGGGAATGTGCCTAGTATTATAAACAGCTAACTGGAGTACTCTAATAACTGCAATAAACTTTGTGTGCATCCCCTTATAAATTATTTCTTAAATATAATATATTTAAACTCTAAAACTTTTAAATGACTTCTCTTTAATTGAGCGTTAGATCATTCTTAGAAATATTACACATTTTCGACTTTTAAACGTAGACAATTATACATATTATATTGGTAATATTTAGTACCTCAAAGGAATGTAATTTTGTCTAATAGTCACTTAGAGTGCATACAAATGGTTAAATTATTATTATAGACGGGCAGCAAGCGGAACGCATGAAATGTTTGTAGAGATGTGAAACACTGCTTCAAAAGAGTAAATATGCTGTTGTTGGTAAAGTAATAATTTCAAAAAATAAACATTTAATCACTTTTTAAGACATCATTTGTAAATAATTGAAAGGCGGCTTGTGATATTGGCAGCTGCACACGATGTCCATTTAATGTGAATCCTTGTAATAATATATAAATAATATATAAATGATATTTATGTAAAGTTGAATATAAAATTTGTATACCTTAAAATTTTGATGGTTGTCTATATATATTTATATTTTTTAATAAATTGTAATTTGATTTCCTTGCACTGGGTTTGTTTCCAGTTTGCACTGAATGTCAATTGTTGGTGGACCAAAAATATCGTGAAGAATCCTTAGGTCGAAACCTTACTTGATGCTTGGTGGTACTCTAGGTGTATCAAAATTCTTATTGGATCATTATTCATTTTGAATCAAATCCTCGCATGTTAGAGGTCTGAAAAAACAAGTGAATCACGTAACTAAATGAAAATTAACTAAAAGAAAATGTACTTGAACGTAACCTTATTGAAAAGTCGTGTGTGTACATTTAAATTAATTCGAATATAATACTCTTCCGTGTCAGGCCCTTAATTGATATCCCAAAATATATCTATAAATATCCCATAAAGTTTAAGCTTGTACTTTTTATCCGCTTGGACAATCACGCGATGCGTGCGCTTTGTTTCCGGATGATACGGGAAGCCCCATTTGCATGCATCTTTCAATTATAACTGTGAATACATAGTGTATATGCATTGTTTTCCAATTACGGGTTACCCAAACTTGATTGCAATCGATGCTTTTCTGCTGGCCTTATTAGCAGCTTGGGCATGGATGATTTCACACTTAAAAGGTGAGAAACCGAGAAACCCATCCAAAACAATCAACTTCACAGAACGAGAAAAAAGGCCAACAAACATAAAAAATATCCTTGAACTGTTGCGACCCAAGACAAGACTTGGCCAAGGTGAGAAGCACTTTAAATTGGGAATTTCCCCTGGCATCAACTTGCTCAACTTGTCAATTGGGTTTTAAAGACAACAAACAAAGCGTATATGCATAGAATATTCCATTGCTGGCACTATGTAAATAAGTTGAGTTTTTGAGTTGTGTAAAATTTGCGGTATTACTGTGTCAGTAATTACAGTGTAAGCCCCCTTAATGGGTTCAAGTTAGTTACTTCCTGCGGTGCAGTTGCAAGGCATGTGCTGCATTCGAGTAAAGGTGAGTCAAGCCTTAGAGCTGTTCTGTTGTTGATCAAATTAATATTCAATTGCATTAAATTCTAAATCGTTCAATAAGGAACCAACAAAGCCGATTGCCAATTAAATTTAAATATGATATGTTGCCAGCCAGTTCTAATGAATATTTAACTAGCTTAATTGCATATGTTGCACTTTAACAGCAGTATTTATACACATTTCTATTTAATAACAACGTCAGCAAAAGCATTAAAAAAAAGTACACACACACACACTCACACACACACACACAGACAAATTAATGGTTGTACTATGTATACTTCTTAACCATTGACCAGGTCATTTTAAGTAGCTAGCATTACAGTATTAATTCGCGGCATTTAGAGAACTCATCTTGGTTATGACGATTGTTATGAACATGTTGCGTATACGTACTACAAGATTACGTATTTGCACATAACCAGAAGTTATGGATTATTGAATTTCATTTGATATTGAGATTAACGCACTCATGACCCCAAATTAAAATGCAATTTACAGTGCTATAAATATATGTATATTTAAATATATGTATATTTGTTTTTCCTAGTACCAGTAACGACGTCAGCCAATCTCAAACCACATCCGTTAAAGCCGCCAGCAATTAAAAAATAATCAAATAATTCTAATTAATGATAGTGTCCAGATAGCAACTGCCATTTGCATATCCCACCAAGAGCACAACAAATTCAGGTGGGCCATCAGGCGCTAATCCTTCGCATCGCGTTTTGTCATTAATATCTTCAGCAGCATTTTGCCATATCTCGTTAGACAACTGTCAGCATTCGTTAGCTTCGATGCCGCTGGCATTGGCGTTGGCGTTGCTGTTGTGACTCTTTCTGTTCCAGCTGCTGCCCAAAACTTTTCCAAACATAATTAACTTGCATATGAAAATATACATTTTTGAGGCTTCGCCTCGCTGCTAGGCGACTACTGCAGCCAAGTGGGGATGGGGGACTTGCAAATCCTTCAGCCTTATCTGGGTCATGGTGCCTACTCGAGGTGCTCGAGTATAAATGCCTGTTGCTCTGCTGACTCGGTTACCATTTACATTCGGTCGTTAGATCCACCCGCTGCCTATTGACTGGCTCTGCAACTCGGCATTTGTTTTCGCACAATAAATCGGCGACGACCTCTGCTCCGCTATCATTTAGTACTCTGCATTTGAGTAGCCAGGCAATTGTTGCGCCACTCGACGAGAGTTGCATGCAACATAGGAATACCAGTTGTATTATTCACTTGTCAATACTCAACAATTAAAGGTAAGTAACGATCAAAAAAACAGATTTTATACATTTTTTTAATGAGTTTATGTGTTAATTAAAAAAATTTATTAAAACACTTATTTCTCTTATTCAATATAATTTAGTTTTTGAATATGTTTTTCGCTGGTCCAGTTCAATAATAAATAAATCCCTTCACCCATTATCCCCGACTGGATTCCAAAGTTATGAGAATGTATTTAAAATTATAAAATTATAAAAAAAAACACTTGACTTTGAACCTGCGAAAAACATTATTAAATTAAAAAATATATATAATTAACTTAAAAAAAAAAACCAATTCTGGAATCGCTCAGCGGAAACAGCGGAAAGTTAAAAAAAAAATCAAACTGATCATTTTAAAGTTGTTGTTCATTTGCACCCAGCAATGTTAGTCCAAGGCAAAACAATGGATTTTTGTTTTCCACGAGTATTTCAAAAGTTCTTCGTGCTCGGTGTACCAGAAAATAATACGGAAATTCGCTAACTATAACTACAGATTTGTTAATTGAACTTTAGCTTTCTTCATGCAATTATAAATTCGTTGACTGTTGACTGTAGTCTCTTTAATAATAACTAGCAGTAACCCCTTGTGAACTTCATAACCAAAGGGATGATAGCACGCCATTTGCAAATTAACATGTGCTGCTAGTTAGGTATTCAAATCGCCATAATAACTTGTAGTAATTCACTTTAATTCGAGTGCAAGTCTTCACCTATTATTATCGCCGGGTACTGCAACTTTCATTAAAATAGATCACATTTGGTTTTTCCTCAGATCAATTATATTTTCTTTAGAAACGTCTCAACCAACATTCAAATAAATAAATCCAATGAAATTTGTTTATAGAAAATAATGATCTCGAACCGATGCAAATGAATATGACTGCAATATTCAGCCACTTCAGCCCACTCCAACTATTTGTTCCCAGATCAATTTATGTATTTAGCAATGATATTGATGAATAGAATCAGTGATTTCTAATGTGAGAGTGACCACAGTTAGACTGTCAATTAGGATTAACATTTTAGTTAATTAATATTTATTTGGCAGAAAACAATTTAATTGCATTTTACGTTTCGCAGCAAATCCCATCGAAATCGATGTCGAATACAATGCGCTGCACTCTGGTTGTGTGTGTGGCACTGGCTCTGTTTGCCGCTGGCTGCAACGTGGAGGCATCCAAGGCACGCCCGCCGCGCAACAATGAAATCGTCAACATGGCGGATGCACTGAAATACCTGCAGGATCTCGATGTTTACTATGGCGATCGAGCACGTGTCAGATTTGGAAAGCGTGCCTCCACAATTCAGGCGTTACACAATCGAATGCTCGAAAGTGGCATCAACAGCAACAACAATGATAATTTTAATGAAAACAACGGCGGTATTTTGGTGGGTGAATGCCCCTAAAATTATTTTTATTATTAATATTATGAGAATTAATTTATTTAAATGTGTCTGTTGCAGTTGCATGGCGCCGGCGAGGACGACATGTTTTAATCATGATGCCAAAGCTAAACTAAAGAAGAGGCGAACATATTAAGGTTTAAGATCTTGTTGCACAATTTTGGAGCAATAGTTTATATGCGTACAATTCTTGTTAATACCAAAGAATACTTAAATATATGAATGTTAAAACAATTAAATGTTCATTGCAAAATATCCATGAATAAATGGTAAACTCCTGACACTCTGGCGCTAAAAATTGTTCATGAACAGAGTGTGCGAAAAAAATACGTCTTTGAGAAAATATACAAAGGATCTGTGCTTTTAATCGACTTTTTCGAAGAGGACAGACGGAAATGGCTATATTAATTCAATGAGTGACTCTGAACAAAATATACTTTATTAGACAGAGACTTTCAAAGCGTTGCAAACTTGGAAACAAAATTGAAATACCCTCTACAAGGGTATAAAAATATTTCGACGGGAAAGGGGCTTGCAAATGCTGTGACAGTTTATAAAGTTCCCAGTCTGCTACTAAATAAGTTAATTTTAAATTTCCAATACGAATACACTTGTCAATGTTTCCCAAGTAGGCAGAATTACCATATTCCTTATACAAAAAACCATTTAAAAAATGCACACTATTGGAAACAGTCATCAAAAATTCGATGAGCCGCATCTGCAATGATATTTGTATGCAAATCACGGCATGTGACGCACCTCAAAAATCTGAATTCATTCGTTTTGTTGCTCAAAAAACATCTCTAGTGTTTTCAGAGTACCCACCTTTCCCTGGGGGGAAAATAGATGGACCAAAGTTTATTGCGCTTCCGAACGGTTTTATATATTTCATACAAAATGAATCAATTCAAGAAAGTGAAATGTTTGTAGTTAAAATTGACAACAGCCAACTAAATAATAAAGATCAGACACGAATAATTGCTTTAGAAAAGATATATCTTGAGCAAAGTAACCATTTTCAAGCATACATATTCTAACACTTTAACAAATACCTTCTATTGAATCCGTCGAAAGATCCACTAAGTCATAACTTTTTTACTTATATTTGATTTCAGTTTAGTTTTATTTTTAATTTCGATATTCGAATAACCTCAATGTCTAAGCGAGTTGAATGTTTTCCACCTCCCTTATAAGATCCATGTGCTTGAATTCATCGGGACGCTTGGTGAACGTCTCCAGCAGCTTAAGCTTGCCCTCGTCTGTCTTGTAGTAGAACATCTGCAGCTCATTCGCCAGGCACTGGGCCTCCTGTGCCGTTAGAACCTTTGTGTCGTACTCGCCGCGCATTAGCACAAGTCCCTTGTCCTGTTTTTCCGTGTAGTGCACTATTGTGAGGCACTCGGGCGCATTCTCCTTATGCACCTGGTAGGCTAACAGTGGCGTGAAGTGCACAGTGTTCGCGGAGAACTGCAGCATGATGAACTCGAAGCCTTCACTGCGTGGAAGGGGTAACAAAAAGATTGGATGCTCCTTGGCGCGTGACATTAGCGTATCATACTGGGCTGTGGTCAGGGTGGCAGCCAGCACGTCTTTGGTCTTGTGGTATTCGATCCAGATTTGCGAAATCTCCTCGGCGTCCTTGTCGGCAATCAGCTCCAGCTTCATAATGTCGGCAAGCTTTTTGTGGGGCAGTTCAGCCTGTTCAGTGGCTAGCTTTTGCTTCGGATTCAATAGCTCCGAGTAGGATCTAAAAGCAGTACAAGTTGAATGGGTATTTAATTTAAATACGCTTTTGCACTCTGCCTCACCTGGCCTGACTTTTACCGTCCTTAATGGGATTTACAACGCGCTCAATGCGATCCAAGAATTCCTCGGCTGAAGTTTGTTGCATTTTGGCTATTTTGTCAGCATACTTAGAGTAATAAGGATTGTTATCTTTTAGCTGTTCGACAGCCTCCTTGGCCCGACTAGAGGAACTCATGGCAAAACTGCGCGTAAAAAATTGGGGATGAGTTTGGAAAATGCGTACAAATTTACGAGCGCATTCCATTCCGAAACGAATAGATCCAGAGAAGTTATACAACACGCAGCCCACAGCTGGTTCTGTCAGCCTAACTAACAGCTGAGATTTCATACAGTGTTGAACAGTTTCGTGTTGGTTGATTTTCCTTCAATTGCGCTTTTCAAAAGACAACGGCTGTTTTTGACATTTTATTTTAAATAAAAATAAAACAAATTCATTTTGTTTTAAATCAAGTAATTTAATTTAAGAACCACTGTTAAGCTTAAGTGTAACTAATAACTACTGATGTTAACTCATAGTGTTCATGTTAACCAATGTGACCTTTTTGGTATTTTTCTAGACGCACGTTTTTTTTTTTTGTATTTTAGCCCACCCCTGGTACGAGGCCGCCAAATAAAATCATTTTTCAAACTTATGAGCTTAAAAATTCGAAATGTTGATATTAAATTCTTGAATAATTGAAACGAAGCTTTTAGTTACTTCTGTTAACTTACTTTGCCTTTTTAAATGTGAATAAATGAATAGTTGGTTTTACAAGCGAAATAAAGATTAGAACTCTGAAAATATAGTGGACATTTGCATTAATACACTTACGTATGCTTCCGACCTTATTGTTGGTTTTTTTATTTTTAGTTTGTAATCGTTTAAAGTTATGAGAAATTGATTTTATTAGACCAATAAGCCTTTTTCAGCTTCTTTTATTTGTCTAAGACTTATTCAAACAATTAACGAACTTATTGTTAATTATCGATAGTCGATCAGTATCGTTTTAATTTACAAGCGAAGATAACAGTTGAAAATGAGCATTACAGTGGAATAACAGAACAGAATGTGCAGCAGCCATCATTTTATAACTGTATATGTATGCGCGCGCTCTCTTTGGAAAACCTGTTCTAGGCTTAAGTCAGTTGCAAGAAAACGTTGAAGCGTGGCGTACGATAGTGTCGTCTCGGTATTGTTTGGGTGAATTAACTGCTGTGGTGGCTTCACTGTGTATGGGGGGACTCGGGCTCTGCTCCAAAAAACCGTGCGTCGCTCGCTGCTGCGCTTAGTATAGATTTTCTGCTCCGATTATAAAAGAAGTACAAACTAAGTGTAAGCAACGTAACAGCGAAATGGCTAATTCGCTATTGATTGGCAATGCAACAAGAGAGAAACAAAAAGCAGGAGGCTCGCTGACAGGCAGCATAAGTGTTACGCGGCCAGGCAATAAATAGTTACCCGAAGGCGCATTGCATAATTTAGTTTAGTTTGGCTTGGTTTGACTTGGCTTTTTTCAAAATCACTTTTCCTTGAATTTGTTAGAATAAGAACGAAAAAGAGAAAGAGAACGGCGGCTTCAATCTATGTGAAGCGCGAATAACAGCAGAAAGCACACAGCACAAAGCGAATGACCATATTTAATCGGAATGTGCAAAATAATTTAACACAAACAAGCAAAAGAAACAAGGCAAAGGAATAACTAAAAACAATATACAATAAGCAGAGCAGCTTAGCGTTGGCTCTTGTTTTTCTTGTGGTTTGCTTCTTGTGCTTTTTTTTGTGACATAACGGTATTTGACTTCATGCGAGTGTGTGTGTGTATGTTAGTTGAGTGCATTTTTTAAAGCCGCCTTGTTTTGTGCAGACGCTCACAGATTTTGAATAGCAAATTTCCGAGGGGGGTGCGGGTTGTGGGTGCTTGCTTGTCGGTGGTTGAATTTGTAACGTTATTTATGGCTGTATGTGTGTGTGTGTCTTTTTTGCCTTTAAATTGCAGATATTTATCGTAGAAAAGTCGCGCGCTCGCCACTCACACACAGTAACAAATACTGCCAACCCTCGAAAGTCGCCGTCGAAGTCGTTGCCGTCGTCGTCGTTGTCGCTGCTGCTGCAAAAACAAGTGTGTGTTTGTGTGAAAAATAAAATAATGTTCGCACGCAGCGGCTTGAGCGCATTAACTGCGCTGCTGCTGCTCTGCTGCTGCTGCTCGTTTGCAGCTGCTGCCGATTTGGCGGACAAATTGCGCGATGATTCGGAACTTTCTCAGGTGAGTCACAAATCTAGATGCACCTAAATTTCCACAGCCACAATATTAGAAAACACATGTAGCTGATTGGCCAGCTGGTTTTTCTCTTCACCTTTTTTTTGCTCGTAGTTAGAGTTGTTAACAAACACACACAGACACGTACACATGTGCACACTCATTCAACGTACAGTGTTCGCTCCGAAATATGAACGAACAAAAATTTCTAGTGTTGGGGTTTATTTGCTTAACTATTGTTGATAAAACAACAATCAAAATTCAGAAAAAGAAGCACTTTAAATATAAAAAATTAACGAATAAGATTCCAGCACTTTAAATCTAAAATTGTTAAATTTTAAATCAGTCGCTTGTAAGCACTTTAAAATGTACAAATTTAGAAAGCCTTTAGCAATTTATATTGTTGTGTGGAAAAATATATTGGAAATATTTGCAACTCAAAGAGTTCTCTTTTTCGAGTGAGGACTGTAAACGTAATTTTTGGCCAACACACAAATACACATAAATACATTCAAATGGTATACGAATGTTGACACATTTTGGTGAAGCCTGGCGGCAAATGCCCTTGAAACGAAAATCCTTGTGCAGAAATTCCTTAAAAAGAGGAAAAAAAAGTGAGAGTAAGCGTGATGCTTAGAGAGAGAGAGAGAGAGAGAGACTGTGAGAGAGGGAGGGACACCCGCACAGGTAGTCGTGAGGCGTCGCAGCTGCCTGCTCGTTACAACACGTCCTTGACCTTTGCCATTTGCACTTGTTGTTCTTGTCTATTGAAAAATCGATGCGCCTTGCTACCCATGTTAACGGTCCAATGTCCAGAGTCTGAAGCGCTCAGCCCAGCTAGCCATATTTGGTATGCATGATGAGTCCATTATGTAAAAGCCAAATAATTATGCAAAAGCAACAATGATAACAACCAACCAACCAACTGCCCACAAAAGTTGCCGGCCGTTGCCGTCGACTGAGCATAACAGTTTTCTACCTATTTGCGTTTGCCTTTTTTACACCTTCACACACCCGAAACAAACACACTCGCGCACACACACAACCACACACTCTTGAACAAACACCGACATATGGCCAGCACATAAAAGTGTAAAAAAGTCAGAAGCCATTAAAGGTTGTCAGCCTGAAACAACAACAACCAACCAACAACAGGCAACAGCAGCAACTAAAACAACAACGAAGACTCACGTTTTTCTCTGTCGTTCTAGTCTGTTAAACATTGAATGCCCAAAATAGTTGTTGTTAGCCAGCGAGCATTTTCAAAACCAAGAAAAAATAATTTCACATTTGAAAAGAAAGCGTGCGAGCTGCGAGCTGCGAACTGGCTGACAGCTGACTCCTCACCTGTAATTGTCGCCACAATGTGGCAAACTATGTATTACCTATGGCCTCCTCATTTGCTCTATGTACATGTGGCATGAGCTAGTGCAGCTTGTGGCATAGCTACCAACCAACCAGAGCGTACTCATTACTAACATCTTTTTGTTGCGAAATGAGAAGCAGCATTCAAAAGAAGGTTCTGTTGTTAATCCATAAAATAATATCTCAAGCACCCGAGAATCTCTGTATGCATATTTGCGAAGTAATTATCATTTCTATAAGGCTTTTGATTCTACTGCATAATGTGCACTTTTTACAATCTTTTATTTGCCCATCACTTTACTATGTCGAATATGCAAATATTTAGTAGATAAATATTTTATTTGTACGCGCTGAAAAAGGGCACTTGAATGGAACAGGCAGAGGAACGAGCCGTACAATTTACACTTCCTGCACATTATAAACGGTATTTGAATCGATTTATAGCCTGATTCCACTATCAACATTTACCATTGTGATAACATTGTACATTGTAATCAGCACAAAAGTGCCTTTCTGAGGCTTAAGCTGCATATTTCTTCAATTAATGTGAATCACTATTGCTTTGTAAGCCAGCAGTTCACTTTAGCGAAAATGCATTCAATATATACATAAGAAATTTTAAATAACGATGAAATGTGCTCATTATGCTGAAATCTCAAAACTTATTTCTCTGTGATGGCCTAGATAGACAGCATTGGTAGGCAATGGCTTTTGCTTGGAAAAACTGAACAAATTTGACTGTCAGCTCACAAATAAATATTTATAAGAAAGATGCAAAGGCTGCAACAATTTATTCCATTCAGTTTGACAGCCGATCACAGTCTCTTGCTCATTTCTTAGACACTTACAAATTCTGGTGCCCCTTCAAGCAATATGACGACACATCTATAAATCGTATTGGGCTAAAATAATTATTATAATTATGTTATTTTCCTGGAAGAAGAACCCCGAGGAAAAAGAGCAACAGACTCGAGTCAAATTTCAATCAAAACTCATTTACATAAGAGCGAGCGGGAGCTGTGCGATCAGAATTTCCCCTTCAGAGACATACATACATACATGTATAAAGATATATATATATATGATGACAATGTGCGGGCGTTGCACGGTTGACCTCCTGCGCTGACCCTAAACTTCCTGTCGTGCGTGCAGCTTGTGACGTTGCATCAACATCTTTGGCTCAGGCCTTGCATTTGTATTTATGATTTTAATTTTATTCTTTAACCTTTGACTGACGACAGTTGCAATGCTGCGGCCATTTGTAGGCGGCTCGAGCTAGGCACACACACATTTCTACACACTCTTCAACTCGAGCATCAGCAACAGCATCGGATTCAATTAAATTTAATTTAAGCTTACAATACTCTTGGCGCACAAGCTATGCCGAGACGCGTTTTATAGTTTCTTGTGTGGCACGAACACAAAAAAAACTATTCTGAGGCGTTGAATGAAACGTGAATGAGCAAGTGACCTTAATGGAGCTTATATGGCAATGATCATACATATCTACATACATTGATATGTGTACAGTTACTTAAGGCTAAGGCGAGATGCATTAGAGATCCAGTGACATGCGATCGTGCCTCCTGCTGCTGCTGCTCCACCCCCTGCCCATACCCCTACCCCAAGCCCTACTCAATATCTGCTGTTCTGCAGCAATTAAGACAACTCGAGGGGGTTGCTGCAATTACCAAACCAAAAACTTTACCATACATGAATAATTTGTATCAATTAAATTTTGAGAGTACTCTCACTAGGGAATACAGAAATACACTCAGAAAAAAATCGTCCTGACAACAAGAAAAGATGTTCTGGTTATTAAATATAATTTCTAAATTGCGAGAAAAATATTCTTCGATCTTTTTTTCTTCTATTTTCCAGAAATGAATTTCTTATTAATAGAAAGAAACAACATTCCGTTCTAGCTATATGCTTTCTGAATAATAAACCGAGTTTGCCTTGGCTCAAAAAATATGTTTCTGAGTGTACAGTTGTAGCTGTTGCTCATCTTGATGATCGAATGCCGTTGAGGAAACTGGTCGGGCTGAGCATTTTACCGGCTGGTGTTCTTTTTTTGTTGTAGCAATTAGCTGCTGCATTGGGTTTCCTCTAGTGCCACGCCCACAACAATAACAACACACACACACCCACCCACTTGCATACATACAGTCCCCTGTAATTGTAGCATTTTTTGGTACCCTGACTAGGACAAATTAAATAAATTTGGCTAAAACTCCATACAGACATAAAAAAAAAACACACAAAAACATGTGAGTTGCAAACAAAATTTGAACTGTTAGCGGTTCTCTTTCTTTCTTTCTCTCTCTCTCTTTCAGAGCACTGCCAAATCCTTCAGGCGCCTTATGCCAGTTAGGGTAAGCTGCAACAATAACAACAACAACAACACTCACTACAACAACAACTGTTATCTGTAGAAGTAAAAGCGTTACATGTTTTTTTTGACTTAATTTCGTTAGTAAAATTTGAAACAAGGGATGTGTGTCTGTCTCTCTAAGTGGGCGTGTCCGCCCACCCCCACAAGTGCCTTAGAGGGTTGGCGATTGACCAGGGCGGCATTAGCCGAATTTGTTTGCACCGCCGTCTGGGCCCTGACTCACGTCTGCCCTTGACTCTTAAACAGGCAGCGGGTGTTGGGGGAGGATTGGGTGGTGTTTGCAACCAACCAACAACAGCAGCGGGCGTCAGCTCTATCTTTTCCCTTTTGGCCCGAACAGAGTTCAATGGCACTGCGCTCGAAAATCAAATGCATTTCAAAACAGCGTAGATTCTCTCCCCTAAATGCACACAGAAACGTAAGCACTCTGTTTGCATTTGAAATTGCCTGTCAATGGGAGTGGATTTGCTAATGAATTACAGACGACAGTTTGAACTTATGCAAAGTCCTCTGTCCCCAAGGGAGCAATTACCAGACGCTGACAGCTCAGCTGACAGGATTATCGCAATGAAATGCATTAAGATTGATCTGCCTGGGCTCAAACTTATGCAAATAAATAATTGCAAAGGAATCGGTCCATTAATCACAGAAGAGTCTGTTATCAGAGATGTTCATAAATTTTGAGTTATTCATTCATATTTACTCCAATTTACTTAGAAATAACATTTCCTGTTTTGCTCGCTCAGAAATGAGCAAATACTTTATTCCAAACCTTCGTTAATTATTTTTTTTGAGTAAAACTACTTTTGAATATGCATTTCGCTGGCTCCTAGTCAAGCATTCTTTTATTTTTTTTTATATACTCCGACTTGGAATCGTTCGTCCAGTGAAGTTTGAAAAGAAATTAACTTCCGAAATTATATTTAAAAATGCGATAGAATCGCCAAAAGCGGTTTGCTGTTTGATGACACTAACCATTCCCTTAAGAGCTTGGCAAACTGAACTAAAGTTATACATAAGATACACTGCCGATTTTTGGCAACTAACTAAAAACTACACTTTGTACAAAGTCGAAACGTTTTTACACTCAATAAACTCAGTCTCGAGCTTTCACAGTTCATTTACCTAAAAGCAGTCTGATAAACGAAAGCATTTAGAAAGCGAAATGGAAACCAGGCAAACACAAAATAGCGACGATATCAAAGCAGGACAATAAAGACACTCTCAACTGGCGTCTCAAATTACCAAAAAGAGCACGTTGCAGTGCAACAAAACACAGATGTGGTAAGGGGCAACCGGCAGACGGTGTGGTCTATCAAGTAAAATTGCCGTGACTCACTGCGGCGACAGGACAAGAGAAACCCAAAACACGGTCAGAGCGAGTAACGAGAAAAAATAAAAAAAAAAAGGTGCAGGACATTGGATAAACACACACACAACAACAAGAACAACATGAAGAGACGGTCAATTGGAAAAAGAGTGAGCTTCGTCATAAAGCTGGTTGAGAATGTGCAGCAGGGCGTGTCGCCGCAGCGTTGGGAAGCCGCAAAGTGCGCGGTCGCATGTGCTGTGTTGTGTTGCCAGGCAGGTGGTGGCCGCCAGCCCGAAAGGGTCAGCGTCTCTAATGTAGGGTAGCAGCGACTGGAAAATGCATTTCCCAGCGCCATAGCCAAATGTCCTGATAAACATCACCCGCTCACAATTGAAGAATTATTGAAATGGGCGCACGGCAAAAAAAAAACCGCCCTCAACGCCTGGTTGTCCGTGGTTGCTTACGTAATTGGTTCAATACACCTCTTTCCTTGTTTTTTTTTACTGCCTGCACAGCCGTTGCTCAGTTTTAGTAGCTGTTTGTGACGTTGCCATGGAATTGGCCCTTTAGGTAGTAGTTCGCCAAAAGTCAAAGACACGCTCGCACCCCATCCTCCTCCTACCTGAGCACATTGCATGGTTTTGTTTGGTTCGATATTTCGTGTCTTGCATTCCTAAACAGCAACAAATTTACTTACACACCAATGGTTCAATGATCTATGCTTACAGTTCTATAGTCTGCTCGAGCAGAATCCGATTGCCAATTCGACGCTATCGCTGCGCTCCTGCACGATCTTTGTGCCTACTAACGAAGCCTTCCAGCGCCACAAGGGCCACACGCATGTCCTCTACCACATCAGTGAGTATTATTTGAGCACACTATCATGTGAATCATATTAAAATGAATCAATCGTTTAGCAACCGCTGCGTTCAGCAAAGACCAACTTGAAAAGGCCGTGTCATCGGACATGGATGGCAATCCGCCGCTGTACATCACAAAGAATCGCAATGGTGACATCTATGTGAACAATGCACGGATCATTCCCTCGCTCAGCGTTGAGCTGACCAATCGTGAGGGCAAGCGACAGGTCGGTGACCTATTATTAAAACCCATATATACAATGAGCATTATCTGAACTGTGTTATGATTTTTGTACATTAAACAGGTCATGCACATTATTGACGAGGTGCTGGAGCCGCTGACTGCACTGCCCAGTGCCAAGGCCGAGATTAACAATTTGGATGCACTGCAATTCATACAGAAGGCCGATCAACTCAGCTTGGGCGATAACAAATTGCGCACATATCGCTCACAGATGACGCTAATGAAGAAGGAAACGCTTTATCAAGCGCCCGGCGCGCACACTTTCCTCTTGCCCGTCGACGAGGGTTTCAAGGTCCGTACGATCTTAAGACTATAGTGATACACCAAATTGTATATATCGAAGCATAAAGCAAGCAAATCAGATCTACATATATAGTCTCTATTGTGCTTGGTAAAATTTGGATTTCTGAATTATGTCAATATCATTTTGCACATTTGCAGCTCTCGACGCGCAGCAGCTTGGTCGATGGCAAGGTCATCGACGGTCATGTGATACCGAACACTGTCATTTTCACTGCCGCCTCGCAGCACGATGAACCCAAGACTTCCGCTGCCTTTGAGGATCAACTCAAGGTCACAGTGAGCTTCTTTAAGCAAAAGGATGGAAAAAGTGAGATGAGAATTTAAATTAGTATTCATCGCACAGGCTTACTAACACGACTACCTGTTTATCATCTGATTCTTGCAGTGTATGTGAAATCGAATACAATCATTGGGGATGCCAAGCATCCACAGGGCGTTGTCCTCGCCGAGATTGTCCGGGCCAATATACCCGTGAAGAACGGTGTCGTCCATCTGATCCATCGTCCGCTGATGATCATCGATACGACGGTCACACAGTTTCTACAGGTAGGTGGGCGTAGCACCCGGCCTGATTGTACAGAACAGAGACTCTCACACCCACACACACACACGCACAGACACACACACGGATAGTTAATAAATAGAGACTGGCCGTGGCTGGCGATAAGGCTTGTCATTTTGATTGGCTCGGCACGCTACACTGGATTGCTGGGCTGCCACCTGGCTGCCCCAGCAAACGCTTACACATACACATAAGAATCACACACATTCACACACACATACAGCTTTGCATTTAGCTGAGCAGCAATAAGAGGCTCGCGTCTGCTTGATGGCCCAACAATGCCAGAGTTCGTCTATATGCAAAGTCCAAGCCAAAAGCATCGAATAGCGCAACATAATCTGACATTGACATTGACAGTATAGTTACACAGACACATACAAATACACTTGCGTATGTATGTAGATCATAATGCGACGTTTGATCTCAAATACTCAATAGCTACACTGCCAAAAAGAAAAGAAAAGAATATATATATTTTGAAACCAACCCAAGTCTGATTTCACATAGAACTGAATTGTTTGGATCTCTTTCGGGATCTGAAGATTGGTGCAAGATTTGTTGGCGTCAAAGCGCTACTAACTTTGCTCTTGACATATGAACTAGTTCGGTTCCATGTAAAATCAAAAGCAAAATTTTATTTTAAAATAATTTTTTAAAATACAAATTTTATTTTAAAAAAATTTTGGGTGTAATGTAAGTATTGCCAAATTCAACCAAAAAAACAGAAAAGCAATAATGTATTTAATGTACAATTTATCTTATGAACCAAATTTCAATTTTCTATCTCTATCTATCATGAGCTGCAATTTCCAAGGCGCTAATTGGCACAACGGCTATCAAATTGATTTTATTTCTCAAATGCTTTGCTTTCAAACTGCAGCTCAAAACGCATACTCGACTCTGCAAGCAAATCGCTTAAAATAAATCTCAAATTGGTTAAAGCAAAACAATAAAACAAATTTTAAATGCAATTTAAATGAAGATAGCATTGCTTGGACTGTCCCATGTCAACAAAAATAGTTATCATACGATAATCAAAAGCTTCATTCACAACATGTCCATTTTTGTCCATCGAGTGCATTGGTCGAACCACGCCCAGTCCTTGTGTAATGTAATCATAATTGGCCAAAAGCTTTCCTTCATTCATAGCTTGTCATTTCAGCTTCAGCTCACAGTCGTCGGCATGCTTTGATCGTTTTATCCGTTAACGTAGAAAACGCATCTCGATCATGTCACGATCAGATCGTAGGCATTCTTCTACAGACATTATATACATTGTTGTACATTCGATATCAGCGCCAAGTTGGCTCATCTAAATGTTTAGTTGTGTACATTTATGATTGTTTGTTTAGCATTTTGTTGTAACTTCGCCCATTTGTCATATTCGTTTTACTGACCGGTTGTTCTATATTCTGTTTCTCGTACATGCCAACAAAAACAAAAATCCCATATCGCTCGCAAAACGAAAATTGGTATCAACAATTGACCAACAATTTATAAAACAGTCGTTCAAGGTAAACAATACTTTTTGATAGCTATACTTACACCTATTGTGCATTGTAAAGTTGAGTTAACCTTCCTTCAGTAATATTGAGTGTCCGCATGTTAACTATGAACTTATCGCAGCATGTTCTACATACTAGATTGATGTACTTTTCTAAACACCATTTATTTCACTTTAATGAGTAATAAAGAACAGCAGAACAAGCTTCATTTGCTATTATTGATATAGATTCAATTGTCTCGATCACTGACAGATTTTGATTAGATCATCACAGAACGGATCAAGTGTTTTTCAGTTCTTAATTATATTTTACTGTCTTGTTTTCATTCGATATTTTCAATGAGACTGCATGGTTCGAGCTTCTCCGATATATAAATATATTTTCCTATTACTGTATAATTTATAGATAGATCTTGTAAATTTTCTGCTTCTGTTGCTTATCATGCACGTGCATAGATATATAAATTGAGAGATTGTTTTGCATAACGTGAAACGTGTAATTAAATCAAAGGCTCTGCTTGACAAATTGAAATTGCAACATAAATACTCGTTACATAATATTCGTTAACTGCGATCAAGAAACAAAGAAAAATAAACTATATATTCCCTAACGATTTATTTCAAACATTTTTCCAACTCTGTGGCGGAACTTGCACACTGCGCGGAACCTGAATAATAATAATGAATACGTTTACCATACACAATTTCAAAACAAAAACGAACTTTTTAACGATCTTTTTATAATAATAATACTACCACTACTACTACTTCTTCACCTTCGTTGTACACCGATTGTACCGATTTAGTTTCTGAACGTAAGTAACTGTATTCCACAACCAATTCAAACACAACATTCATCAGATTTCCCCCAATCACTGAACGCACCATCCGCCATCCGCCATCGCTGGCTCCACATCTCATTTAACCACTTTGTTTCTCATTTGTCACGGCCAGATGAGACCATTGAACTTCACATCTTGATTTGATTATGTAGAAATTCATCGGCCTAGAATATCGCTCAGATTATCAGAGGATCATCACAAAATTGTGATTAACATTTTATATCTGATTTTTGTGTACCAATTGGCTCACTTCTTTGGTTTACAGTTTTTTTAACATTATAAATGTTGTGAATATTTTTTAAAATACAATCGCTGTTTAATGTTCGTACACTCCCAAAAAAAAAGAAGAAAAGCACACGTTACTTAAACTTAAAACACATTTAGCTTGAGCGACCTTTCCCCCCAATAAAAAAACAATAACTAGTTGATTTTTTAAGTTGTAGTTTTTAGACTTGATTGAAAAACCTTTGCTTCTGTTTTGAAGGATAACGGAGAGAATGGAGCACTGCGCAAATTCTACGAGGTTATTATGGACGCCGGCGGCGCAGTGCTGGAAGGCATTAACAATCTGTCGGAGGTGACCATTTTGGCGCCCAGCAACGAGGCATGGAACATTTCCTCTATTGACAATATTATTAGGTATATTGGCACTGTGTCCTCTATAAATGAACAAAACTCAAATCTAAAGTTCGATTGTTAACCGCAGGGATCGCAAGAGGATGACTGATATTCTAAATATGCACATCATCAAGGATCGCTTGAACGTCGAAAAGATCAGAGAAAAGAATGCAAATATGGTAAGACTTCACCATAAGAATCACATCAATCAGTGCCCTGAAATTCCCTTCTTCACTGTCAGATCGCCCAGGTCCCGACGGTGAATAATAGAACATTCCTGTACTTTAATGTCAAAGGCGAGGGCACCGATGCAGTCGTTACTGTTGAAGGTGGTGGCGTTAATGCCACTGTGCTGCAGGCTGATGTTGCCCAAACCAATGGATTTGTGCATATCATTGACCGTGTGCTGGGCGTGCCACATACCACTGTGCTGGGCAAGCTGGAGACCGATCCAATGATGAGGTAACAACTGAATACAAACGGTTTACTTTTCAAGTTGCCAATGTTTTTCTGTCATCGACAGCGACACATTTAAAATGGGCGAATTCTCGCACTTTAACGATCAGCTGAACAATACTCAGCGACGATACACCTTCTTCGTGCCCCGCGACAAGGGCTGGCAGAAGACTGAAGTGGATTACCCCTCGGCGCACAAGAAGCTCTTCATGCGTGACTTTTCCTATCATGTGAGTCGATATCCATTTCGCTAAAATCACCTTTACTTATATTTCTTCCCACTTTCTGCTGTAATAACAGTCCAAGAACCTTTTGGAGCGTCATCTGGTAATTGCGGATCATGTGTTTACCATGAAGGATTTGGCGCAAATGTCGCTCACCACCGACCATGTTGTGCTGCCCACATTCCGTGACTCACTCAAAGTGAGGGTCGAGGAGGAGGCTGGACGTAAGTAGTAGTTTAACTGCAGCCAATTTGGGCAATCAAAAATGCTTTTAATTTCAATTCGATTAAATTCTACTGGGCCCCATGATCTGTACTAACATATGCTGTTTCTCTATGACTTTACCAAAAATTCCATGCTTTGTATTTAACCAAAACAACATTATATATAAAAGATCTACATGATGAGTATGCTAGTCACGAATGGACTGGTGAGTGCTGCCGCCGTATGTCAACCCATTGCACTAACCAAACTCACCATAGCCACAAAAACTGGCCCATTTCCATGCATAACATTCAACTCTCCCACTCTGTGCTCCTTAGAAAAATCACTTTAGACATGATTTATATAACCAAACGAGACGGTAGACGAGTAAAATTAATTGAATTCTCTAATTGCAGGATATGTGCTGTTGTGGAATTACAAGAAGATCAATGTCTACCGGCCGGATGTGGAGTGCACCAATGGCATTATTCATGTCATCGACTATCCGCTGCTGGAGGAGAAAGACATTGTTGTCAGCGGAGGTAGCTATTTGCAAGAATCAAGCATTTGCATCATGTTGGCCAACCTCATAATGATAACAGTAGCAAAGTTCTTAAACTAAACGCATTATTCACAATGTATAAAACCAAATCGAATATATGAAACAAAACAGTCGTCTACAGAATAATTCAACAAAACAGAACAAAACAAAACAAACAGCAACAAAAACAACATCAACAAAAAGACAATTCGATAACAAAAACGATACCAAACTAATATGATAATATTGCATATGTTTAGCACATGTTGTTATACTTGCGTATACATATATACATAAAAGCAGAATTACATTTACATACATAATATGATGAACTGTATTATATGTGTCACAAGGAACACGCCTCATTACTCAAGGGCACGCCGCTCACCAGCCCCATCTTCACTCAAAAACAATCGCAAACATAAAAGACTCATCACCGGATTGGCAGAGCGTTATATGAACACTATATGTACATTTTAAGAAACACAATTGAACACGATTTCCCCATCAAAAGGCCTTATGTATTATATGAAATATATAAATATTCTTAATTAATTTCTATGCTTATGTTCGACATATATACTTACATAACCATGTATGTGTTTTATCATTTAAGTTCATTTTTAAAATCTCATTTTGCTCGCTAAGTGAAACGTTTTTCGTGTTATTTTATTTGATTTTAAGTGTACATTTTTATTGACAATTGTTTGTTTTAGTTTAATGCCTAATTTATGATTTGTAAAATGAGTTAAACTATGTAAGTAGAATGCGAATCTCATTGTACACACATTCTCTCACTCATCACACGCGAAAAACAACAACAAGCATACACTATATAAATACATTACATACATACATCAAATAACATGTAACAAGAAAAAAAAAACAAAAACGAAAATCATGGTAATCTTTTAAACAATGTGAAATTTTATAATAAACCTAAAAACAATTTTTAATTTAATTTAATTATGATAAAAAAAATACCAAGATCTTTAATTGTAAGCAAACAAGCATCCATATGTTAATCTAGGTTAAATTGTATGCCCACAACAAATAAACTAGATATGAGAGAATACCATACAAGTATAGAGTAGAAGCCATCTCCTGCACCAATGTACGTAGTTGTTAGTCCTGCTCCTGCTATGCATGTGCCCCCCAACACACATACACACCCACACAGCCACACACACACACCCACACAGCCACACACACACACAGCCACACACACACACACCCACACAATGAGCAGCTATTGAGAATGACAATTGCAATCAAAGTTAGTTTGCTGAAAAGCAACTTTCAAAACTGCCAGTAAACAGTAAACCAGATGTAATTTAAATTTTGAAATGCATTGTGCATAACACACACTCACACACACACAGATACACTTACACACACACATCTATAACAACAGCAACTTAAAATGGATTTTGATACAACATTTTTAGCATAGTTTGCTTGTGCATACCATGCAACATTCCCAACTGCAGTTGCATTTTCAACTTAACGTATGGTAACTGTCATGCTAAACTTAAACCTAGTTTTATAGTCTGTCAACAAAAAAATAAAAAATAAATATCACGAATTGTACTAAGAAACTTAGAAAAAAAAAAACAAAACAAAACAAAAAGAAAATACCCGAGCGCTAACTATACAAACTCTCTTTCTATTTTTCTCTATCTCTCTTCCATCCCCCCTATAATGCTACACATAATTATAGGCTAGATATTGTAACTAGCGTGTGTGTGTGTGTGCGATCACTACCACAAGATCAGCGCGACACAAAATCTGCTACTACCCGTATACATATATCTATATATATGTAACACATGTGTTATCAAAAAAAAAGAAGAAAAAAACGAAAATCGAAAGAAATACAGTAAAGTATCAGCCTAAACGTACATGCAACCAAACTACAAATCAACCTACCAGTCAACCCCCAAATACCACCCACACACATATATATACAAATTGTAGCGAAATTGTGTAGTGGCCCATATTGCGGTACTCCATATCGATTGATTGATTGATTGATCTTCATTGATTGAGGCTAATCCTAATTCAATTTATCTTTAGTAGGCGGCGTGGTCGCTGCAGCATCGTTGCTTGTTTTGTAATCAGTTTAGTTTTAGTTGCAGCGCTGCATTAGCTAAATAAAAAATGAAAATGAAAATGAATATGAAAACTAAAATGAAAAGAATACGCTGAATGAAATTGTACCCGTAAGCTTTAAGGATTCGATCGGAATATGGAGGAGGGATTTGTATGTCGTAGTCAGTAGTTACACGTTATTCAATAATTATCGTGTAACTAGTGCCTTACTAAAGATAAACGCATTACCTTAACCCTTATACAAATTTACTCATCATGAAACTAAACTAAACCAAATACACAGCAGCTAATGGAAAGTGCAAAATGGCAAAAACGTTTATCGCTAGCGAATCAAGTCAAGTCAAGTTCTTCTGCCGCGTAAATTACGTATAAACATTACGAATATAAGAGATTATATTTACATTAAATACATACATACGAGCAAATGTAGCCATTTCTGCTTATAAATGTACACAATTAAATGATATACTTATTATTAAGCCACATGCTATTTACACCAAAAAAAAACAAAAAAAAAAAAAAACAACAAAGATGAGACGGATCAATAAAAACATATTTTTTCAGCAATTCAATTAAATATCAACAAACTATTTATGTATGCATAATAATGGATAATAATAAATGTCCAGTGTGGTAAAAATTAAACATATATATATGTATGTCTCCAAATATGTATGCATATATATACATGTATGTAATATGTATTTAGTAATTGAGTTTCCAAAACGAGCGTTGAACAACAACAAAAACAGTACACTTAAATAACAATAATTATCTGTGTACACATTCATACCTACACACATGCATACATATATACCATGCTTAAGCTACGGTTAACAGCAGTGCAAACGAATAATAATATTTTATGACAAGCGCTTTTTACAATAAATACAATTCATATTAACTATGTATTCGTAAATAAAACAAAAGAAACTAATTTTGTCTAGCATTAGTTAAAGAATTCAAATTTAAAATGTATTAGAAAACATAATGTCAACCAACAACAAGCTTGTGCGAATAAATCCCCTAAAATATACACACAAAAAACAACAAACGTTTTTAGTAAATGAACTTTATTTTTTGAAAATGCTGCTTTCGCAACACTGAAGCGCGCGCAAGCACAACAGAGTTGCAACCATGAGCGTAATGTGTCAGCAACATTACTCGGTGTGTCAGCAACATGCTGCCAAGCCAAACAGTGTTGGCTAGCAGTGCAGAAACAATGTACAGCGAGAACAGAATGAAGCGAGAGAAATTCTCTCACTAAACAGCGAGAACAGAACAGAAGCGAAAAGTGCAATAGAAGAAAATGTGCAATATGCAGGCCCAAATTCGTATGGGAAAAACCGATTTTAATTAATTAAAGAAACAATTCAAATAGGTGCACAACACGCACATGTGTGCGAACACACGAGATATATATCCAGCAAGACAAACGCATAGGTCGCGTGCCTTCTCACGCAACAGCAACAAATTAATAAAAGAAACAACAACAGCAGCAGCAGCAGCGCTATGAAAAAACGTAACTCCCGCTGCAACTCGGACACACAACAGATGGATGCCATCAGCGCTGGCGATGGCGCCAGCAGCGATCTGAGCCTGTTGCAGCGACCTCTCCACACGGCACACACGGGCTTCGAGGAGGCCCGTCGCGCCTACGAGAACGGCACCAGCGAGGTAAGCTGCCCACGAGCGACGCATGCTTACGGCGTACGTGACCAAGCTGCGTCCAAGAATGGCGTAATCTGAAACATGATGAAACAAGCCAAATGTTGCAACTACGTCTTGCTATCCCATCTGTGGCATGCACAGCACAATATCCAGAGTATGACAGGACTCAATCAAATCTCATTATTTTTCAAATCTTTCATCGAGAGTGAAATAAAATGTTTTTTAAAATCACATTTTTTTTATCTGTGATATAATATTTATAATCAGTGCAGTTCAGTTCACAGTGTTTAACTCAAGTTAGATTTTTTCTCGGCATTGCTCGGTTTCAAAGTGAACTAGTCTGATTTGATGTGATCAATTTTGATAACTGAAGAAGATGTGATCAGTGGCAACACAAAGAGGGTCACAACAAGTTCCACATTTCCATCGATAGATGGAGTGCCGTTTTGGCCCCTTTAAAACTGCTTTCAATTTGTCATTCAATTGATTTCCACAGGTGCGCCATTTGCTGACGGAGGAGTGCAGCCTGATCTATGAGTGCAACGTGTGCCGCAATATGTTTCGCAGTTTCGCCAATTTCATCAGTCACAAGCGGGTCTTCTGCTGCATCAGTGCACGCACCACGGGCCACAATGCCGGATACACAGTGAGTGAGCCGTAAAGCCAATCGTACACTTTGCAAATGGTTCGATTATGTTTCACGTTTTTTATTAAACGCACTTTGCTTGCAGGATCAGAATTCCACGATGATAATACAGGCTGCAGGCGCACAGGACATGGAGCATATGCTGCGCAGTCGTAGCACAGGGTGTTCGCCAGTGCCGCGCGAGGGTCGTCCAATGCGTGGCAGCATGCGCGATTTGAGCGGCGTTATTGAACGATTGCGTCGCAAGAAGACGCCGGCAGTTGTTAAACCGATCTCGCCCGTGCTGCAGCTGGAATCGGTGCCGACATCCAGTCAGGCAATGTATCAGACGATCAAGATCGAGCACGATGACAGCATCAAAACGGAGGTGAACGAGGTGCATCACATGCTCAACTCGACGCAGACGATCCTTGGACCCGATGGCAAGGCAGTCACCACGCATCAGTACGAGCGGCCCAGTGGTGGCAGCGATTCCGCAGAGACCCCAGAGCAATCCATCTGTGACGAAACGGAAACGAGCATCTTCTGTGAAATATGTAAAATACCCACATAAAATACAAACAGTTCAAACTGCTCGCCTAATAGAAATCATTAAATTATGAATTTTTTAACGCTTGTATTGATAACTGAAACGTAACAAGAATTATTCGCCAATATCCAATGCTATCTAATTTGCAAGCAAAAACTGTAATTTCACTGACTTTAGTAGGCCCTGAACTGACCCCATTTTTGTTTTTTATATTTTAGGCAATTTGACGTTCCAGACGCAGAAAACATTGGAGCTGCACATACAGAAGAATCATTCGTCGTCAGCATTTGTGTTTCAGTGTCCCGCTTGCTCGCTCACCTTTCTGCAGGCAGCAGCCGTCATACGTCATCTCTCCAAGGATCACAAGTGAGTTTTGCCAGAGACCGCACACCGATAAAACATTGATTAATCTTGAATTGGGGCGGGCTTTTCTCGCATTAGGAAACCAACGCGACGCATTCGCATGATGCGCAACACAATTTTGAAGCGTCGCATGCAACAGGGCGATGTTCAGCCCAAGGGACCAAGCCGCGAGCTGAAACGTCTGCAGCTGTCCGACGATGTTGTCGGTCAGGCGACAGAGCGCACTGATGCAAATGGGGAGCAGCGCAAGATCATGTCGCTGTGCATCTACTGCGAGAAATCGTTTGAGCGCAGAGCTGCACTCTCCACGCATCTGCTCAACTGTCGCGCCAAGCAAGAGGCGTTGGCCAAGCCAGCACCTGCCGTCAAGAAGCTAAGGGCCAACTTAAATGGCAATATGGAGACACCCGATAAGGAGCACAATCCCGTTGGAGCGGATATGCAAAGCATTGACAACGCCGCCTTGAATGAAATGTTTGCCGATCTGGCCGAGCAAAGTGAGAGCTATGCAAGTGGATTGCAGACCGTGTCGCTGGACAAGCTGCAGCTGCAGCACGAAAGCGACTCGGCCAGCGACGAGGCGTCCAACAGCGAAGAGGAACACGATGAGCCGGAGGAGGAGCGCGAGCCGGATGAGCCGACGACCCACATTGAGCATGAGATTGACGAGACCAAAACGAAGATAAAGAAGAAGCGCAATGTGCCCATTGAGAAGCAGTTGCGCTGCCGCTGCAAGATCTGCAATAAACAGTTCAATGCTCTTGGCAATCTCCGTCGTCACATTTCCATGTTTCATTATCGCGCCCGCCGCTTCGGCTGCACCATCTGCGACTATCGCGCCTTTCGTCGCTACGATATTGTCAACCACTTGGGCTTTACGCACAAAATCGAAGGAGATCGCGATAGACTGACCGAGCAGTATGTATCCACGCATGAGTGCGAGTATTCGCGCAACGATGTCGACGGCGATATTGTGCTCTTAGATAAGCAGCAGTCCACCGAAATGGAGGCGACAGTTGCTGAGCCCAAGCCTGCACTCAAAACCTTTGAGAAGCGCTTGAAACGCATCAAAACGATTAGTGAGCCGCCACCAGAGACGGCACCCAGTTCGCCGATTGCCTTTGCCATCAAGGAGGAGCCTGATGAGGAGCTCTTTCAGTCGGTGCCCAGCAACAGGAAGCGTCGCAAGTCGCGCACACACATTTCACCGGAGTCGGGTGAGCGTCCGGGCGCCGAGAAGCGACCCATTCGTAAACGCGTTAAGGCCGTCAACAAGGATTTCGTGTACGATTTGGTTAGTTTCAAGGCGGATCCGACTGGTGCCACTTCCTCCACGCCGGTCGCTGTCGACTCCATGCGCGCCAAACTGCGTCGCCAGCCGGGCAACGTTTCGTTGTCTGAGGAGAGCAAACCCAAACAGTGGGATGCTTACATAACCGAGGACAAAAAGGCCCAGGTGCAGGGCATCACACGTCGCATCATGCTGAAGCTGGTGAGTGAGGGACGTGCCGTTTCTGCCACATTGCCGGAGTTGCCTGCGGAGCGTCCGCAAATACGACCGCGTCTCATTTCCTACACACGCAGCGATTGCAGCCAGCAGAATGTGGTCAACACCACCGTCACCACCGGTCTCAGCAATGTGGGCGAGAGTTTTATTGAGAAAATTGCCAAGCGCACGGCTGCGGCCGGCAAGGATGCGACCATAAGTAATCTGTGGCACAAAGTGAACAGCGCCATTGCACAACAACACCAGAAGCCGGATGCAGCAGAGTTTGCCAAATCTGATGTTCCTGATGCTTATCCGCCAGTCGAGATGGATGCGTTGCAGAAGACGCCCAACGGCAGCCACAGTTTAGATACAAAGGTTCAATTAACTCCACCATCGCCGCCTCGAAAGGGCAACGGCAACAGCAACTGCAAAGGGTCGACCAATACGTTAAATACATCCGGCAATTTAGAGGTGGTCACGCCGTCGTCTCCCTTGCCAGCGGCCACAGTTGTAGAGTGCCTCAGCAGCATGGAGCCACCAATGACAGCGGGTACGTCCGCACTATTTCCGGCGCTGCCCAAGCCGCCATCCGTTCTGCAGGCATCTGCAAATGGAACAATCCAGTTCACGCTGGACAGCCTGCTGCGTGCCGCTCTGCAGAACTAAACGGATTTGTTAGCCGTTAGCTGTAAGCGATTAGCTGTTAGCTGTTGGCTGTTAAAGTGGCCCCTTCTCATTTAATGTATAATGTATCATATAATGTTTTGCACTCGTGTCCTTATTGTATACTATTACAATTCTCTTGCGTTTATTATGAGTCTGTGCGTTTCCATATCCATTTCGATGTTAATGTGATGACAACTTGAGTATTACACAGCTTCAATAACCAAATGAAAAATGTTTATCGAAAATAATGAAAAACCGTAGCATAATTTTTGGCAATTAGTAAATGTTAGTTCAGCTTTGACTCAAGTAAAAAAAATCAAAACAAAAATGGCATTTTTAACATGTTATAGCAAAAATTGTACATCTAGTTGATAGTAACAAAACAAAACGAAAGCAAAGAAAACAATTATTATGTTTCTAGAGTTTTAAGTTTACGGATCACAGCCAATCCATGTCGCCGTCAACGCATGCAGTTGCACGCAGTGGCAAGCAACCGATAAGTTGGGTCAGTGCTAAAAGCATGGACGCAAATGGCAAACGGAAAGACAGGCAAACAGACAAATATACATTGCTGCTCCACTTGGAGCAAAGGCATGCATTTGTACATAGACAAGAGAATCCACTCACTTGCAAGTCTGTACACTCGCACGATGATAACAATATGTCAAGCACCGATTTTATCTATGTGCATGCATAGGCGACTTTGTTGTTTTTTACTGTACGTACTCTAAGCAAATGTATGTCGTGCAAAATAGAGCCTTAAATCAAATCACCAAATGATAATAATAAAATGTATTTTAATCACAAACGACAACAAATGGCTATCAAAGGCAACTAGCTGCGTTCACATCAATTGTGTTGTGTTTACCTCGACTGATGTTTGTGGCCCAATTGATAAAATATATTTATGCATATGTATATAGATATATATATATCTTTTTTATATATATATCATGTATATAATGTATGAGCAGGTCATGTTGCTGTCATATGTAAAGGAGAAGCACAACTTTATCTGTGTGTGTGTGTGTTGTGTGGGTTATATTACTGTATAAGCGATTCAATAGCAGGATGCTGGTGCTGAGCCAGAGATTCAGTGCTCAACAATGGAAATTGTGTCACGGTCAGGAGTGTGAGCGAGCGGACGTTAACGGGCGAAATACAAAAACCATAACCGAGAAACCCTGTCACACACTTTAAAGTGTTCCGTGCCTGTGTGTATCTGTGTGATGGGTGTGTTTCAGACAGAGAGAGAGAGAGAGAGAGATAGAGAGAGAGAGCAGGCGAGGGTGTGATTGGGGTTTGAGCGGGAGAGAGATGGTGAGATGGTGGCGTGTCTGTGTGACCGTTGCTGTGTGTAATTGGAAACCGAAAGTGAAAACGCCCAGGCCTTGAAAGAGGCTGCGGGCCACGACCAAAGCCAGCGACACATTTTCTACAAGAAATGAACTTAAAATTGATTTATTATTGCAGCGGTGCGCGACGACGACGGGGTCACAATGGAAGCAGCAGCTCAACCTACACCAAAGGCAATGCCAAAGCGGCAACGGCAAGCGCTGCAGCATCAAATTAATGCCACTCACAAAGGCATTAGGTCTCAATATGTAGAGGATGCTGGAGGCAACCAGAGAGCCAAGGAGCCCACCATTTGGCTTTGGCATCTTTTGAGCTATTTTACCCATTGCCTACTACCACTATTCGCATGTCATTCGAGAAGGGGCGCTTGCCTTGCTCGCTGCCTGCTTAAGTGATTTCTGGCTGGGTTTACATGCAAGAGCACGAACCAGCATCGGGTTTAGCATTCACAAAGCTAGCACAAAGAAATCACCAGCTGACAAGGATATAAATTAAAAAAAAAAAAAACAATAGAATGAAGGAACTAGCACGACTCTGCCTCCTACCCTCAAATCCCACTCTCTCTTCCTCTCCCTCCTCCTCTCTCGTTCTGGCTGAGCTAAGTGGTTGGAGGATCCACCTGATGGAGTTCATAAATGCGTTTCGCTTCTTGTTTGTATTTGCACTTGTGCATGCCCCAATCTTTCAAGAGCTGCGCGTGCTGCGTTTGCTAATTCCTCTAATAGTTGCACTCAACTCGTTTAGAGGCTTATTGTTCATAATACAGGTGACCCGGATGAAACCGTGATGACATTTTATTGCGCAGCATTTTATCCAAATTCATACAACTGCGAATATTTTTGCTGTGCTGCTTTATAATTTGCTTACAGCACATCAAATTCAATTATATCCGACAAGCAGCTCGCTAAGCATATTAATATTTGATGCACTTAAATAAGAAAATTTAAACAACCCGACAGCTCAGTAAAATTGCAATTCGCGGACAACCAGCTGGAGAATAAACTGAACTCACTGAATATTTTATATGTACACAATAAGCGTACAAGCACAAAGCAGTCAATTCGTTTTATCTGCTAATTGCTACATGCCAAAAGCCATAAAAGTGGCCAAGAATGTTTGGACAATGATACAACAGTAAGTTAAAATCCCAACAGATTTTCGAATGACAACAAACTGCATTCAAGAATGATCGACAACAGCAAGAACGATTCGAATGCCCTATTTCCAAATGGTAGCTTTGGTTTAATCTTGGATCTTCATGGATATAGGCTATTTAACAAAAAAAAACTGCCCAGATCTCTGCTCCTTTATTCGAAACTTTACCAGAGATTTCTACAAGACAACACACTTAACGCTCTTGGCAACCATCGAACTGCGCGGATTATTCCGTTTATGTGGCACGGTTCGAGCAACACGGCGTCCATTTAAGAGCAAAGTGTGATCCGGGTGCTGCTCCTGTGGCTTCGTCACTCTTAAGAACTGGACTACGGGCCGAGGCGTAACCCCGTTTACGGAGAGTTGCTCAAACATCTGAACCAGCTGTCGCACATTATTGGAGCCCGATGAGGATGAACTTGCTGCCACTCTTGTATTGGACATGGCTTGACTTAAATTTGTAATCAGTTTATATGTATTGTGGTTAATTTTTTTAAAATTTACGAATTTATTACGAATGCTTTGTTAAAATGTAGTTGTAAAACAGGAATAGTTGGAAAACTAAACAATAATATTAATCCACACACAACAGAAGGGGTCGCCTGCCCTGTTCTCAGCCAAAATTAAAAATGAATGAATATTTAAAAACTTGCTGAGTGGCAAAAGCATATATAAAATTCACCTTCAGGACGAACGGACATAAATCGCTACATGCAAATTCCTTTTTATAAGATACTACATGATTCAAATAAGCGCATCGTTTAACGCTGTGTATTTTATTATTATTATAAATATATGTGTCCAGGAACTCAAAGTAAGTATGTATTCTGTTATGGAAGGGATGTATTTTTGCTCGATCTGCTGTAATCTACTCAAACAATATTGTCAAATTTGTACAGTGCAAAGTGCTGGCGCTCGTAGCAGGGGCTGTTTATTTACTAAACGTCCATTTGAATAGTGACACAACGCATTATTACCGATTATCACTGAGAAAAACAGACTCCGAGCAGATGTTGCCAGTGGGGTAACAAGCAAAAGATGTGCTGAAAGCGACCCAGCCTCCCTCATCACCACATGCCCCATACTCAATACAGAGTGCCAGCTTCAGCTTCAGCTTCAGCTTCAGCTCAAACTGTGGCTCCAACCCCCGAAGCCCATTTGTATTATGCCCAAAAAACATGAGCACTGAAAGTGAAAGACAACGGTGACAGACGATAGCGTCGATGGAAGATGAGGCGGATGAAGGCGACGACAACTGCAAGTACGAATACCTATAACCATGTCGGTGTGTGTGTGTGTGTGTGTAGGTATGTAGGTATATGTGTGTGTGCAAGTAACCTACTAACGTCGGAGAGAGAGCCAGTGAGAGAGCAAAAACAAATACAAAGCTACAGCTAGAGAGAGAGAGGATGAGTGAAAGTGACGCAGCGGTTGCTTTCGGCTCGGAAAATGGGATGCTGAGATGCTTACTGCTGCTGTCTGCTGTCTGTTGTCTGCTGTCATCTGTTTGGCGGGCCGTTTGCCGCTAGTGGAATCGGCATTTCAACGCATCGTGTTGTTGCCGTGTAGGACGTTGAAGGACACCACCACCAGCAGCAGCAGCAGCAGAAGCAGCAGCAGTAATAGCAGGTCTAACAGCAGCAGCAGCAGCAGCAGCAGCAGCAGCAGCAGATGCCATTCTGTCCTCCTCCCTCAACATTTGCCTGTGTACACTTGTGTTGTCCTAGTCCTTAAGCGAGAGCTTTTAATGCGGCTTCGTTAGAGAGCTTCGGCAGGAGGTCGGATACTGTCGCAGCCAGACAACGCTAACCTCCGAGCAACACCGAGCTGAGTCCGTCAGTCGAGTTTCGGCCGTTTAACCAAACAGAGGTGCGCAAGCGGACAAACCAAGTCGAGGCAGGAGCTGGAAGCAACACCAGTAGCAGGAGCAGCAGCAGCAGCAGTTAGTGACCAAGTCGCAGACTCCATCCATCCAAAAAAAAAAAATCACAAAAAAGCTACAAAAAAAAAAAAACACAATAACAAATCAAATCTAAATAGCTGTGTGTGTGTGTGTGGGTGTGTAATCCATTGTGAAACTGTCACTGTTCGGCTGGTATTCGTGACAGACAGTAAAGCAGTAAAAGGCTGTAAACATTCGACGTGTGAATGTGTTGTCGGCGCGCTGAATGCGACAGAGCCTGGCCCGGAAAAGTAGGCAACAAACAAGTGCAAAAATACAAAATACCAAAAAAGAGTACAATTGGAAATCTAATTAGCGGCAGGCAAGGTCAGGCCCCGACCTATTCAATCATCATCACCAGAGTATTGGCAGCAGCGGCAACTCAATGCGAACAGCAACAACAACAACAACAACAACAGTGACCTGACCAAAAAAGGCGTTGCTCGCACCAGCAACAACAACGACAACGACAACAGCAACGACAACGACAACGACAGCAATTGAAACGGCCAAACCGAATCCGAAAGCGAAAGCGACGTCAACAGCAGCAAACACTTTTGCGCGCCCATGTGTGTGTGTGCGTGTGTGTGTGAGCTTGTCTGTGCTTCTGTGTCTATTGATGTGTGCGTGAATCTGTTGTAACTTCGAACTGAACACTGATAACGGATATAACGCACGTTTTATTTTTCCTGCCGCAGCTATTTGATGCTGCCAAAACAGTTTCTCTGCTCCCGTCAGTGTGTGAGTGTGTGTGAGTGTGTGTGTATGTGTGTGAGTGTGCGTGTTTGAGTGGCTGCTGACATCACTGCTTTGTCTTTTTTTCGGTGGCAGCGACCAGAGGGGACAAGGAGTTGTGTTAATGAACCAACCTTAAGCGACGAGCATCGTGACAACCAGCGCTGTACTCAGTTACTGATCAGATCAATTAACAACTAACTAAAAGCTGCCACAATCGGGTACACAACAAATATATATATATAAATACAAGCATAACAAACTAACAACAGCGACAACAAATCACAGCCAAACAAAGCCAATAAACATGTTCTCCATGTGCTCAAAGGTGAAGCCAAATAATGAGGAGTCATTCTTAGCAACATCGCATCAACAATTGCAGCTGCAGCAGCCCATGGGTAAGTTGCAAGTTACAAGGGGTATATTTTTAAGCCACAGCCCCAAAAAATCCAACTAGTGCGTGTATATACATATATATATATATATATGTATATAAGCTATGTGTATGCAGGGTATGTAATGTAGGGCTGTCCCCGTTTTCGAGCGAACCCTTGAACTCGTTTTTGCGATTCTCGCTCGCTGCTCCGCGTGCCTGGCTACCAATTTTCCTGAATGAAATCGCATACAAAGGCACACACACACACACACACATACTGAGATTGCGTGTGTGCGTGTGTGTGTATGGACGTATAACGCCCGTTCTCTCTTTCTCTCGGGCTCACTTTCACTCTCTCTCTCTCTCTCTCTCTCTCTCTCTCTCTCTCTCTAGCTTGCCCTCTTGCTCGCCTTCTCTCTCTCTCAGCCTCTCACTCTCTCTCTCGCTCTAGCTCTCTCTCACACTCCCTCTCTCTATCTGTCGCTGCGGTCGCATTGTTGACCTGCTCATTATGGACATACATATATAAGTCCACACGCCCACTTGTGCTCGACTTATCAAGTGGAATTCAGCATCAGCATCAGTCGCAGCAGCAGCAGCAGCAGCGGTTATTATGCTGCTGCAGCTGCAATCAGCGACAGTGGCTGCCACGCCCATTGGCCTGAGCACGTAAACTGCATTAAATCATTAAGCAGTGCCAACACACAACAATCAGCCCCATCCATTCACCCAACCATACACGCACACACACCCACACACACACACACTGATGCATGCATAGTAAAGTAAGAACAGCAAGTGTAACTAACGCTTCTCTGTCCTATCATCGTCATCGTCGTTGTCGTTGTCAGTAGGTGGTAAGCAGGCACGTGCATAAATCATGCAAGTGTACAGCACTTCCCTCTCAGCCCATAGACTAACCACCCACTCAGCCCACACCCACACCCACACCACCACGCACACACACACACACAGAGAGTACGACCCCAGTCGGTCCAACAATTATGTACAAGTTGATTTTGCAACCGTGTGTCATCTAAGTCTCTGCTTTCAACGTCGTCGTTGTCTGTTGCAGCCACTTGCAATTTCAGCTGCTTTGTCACGTGGATGTGCTGCATGAAGGATGTAAAATATGGATGCGCTTGTATGTGTGCACTGAAGTGGCACACATGATGTCCGGTGTCCTTTGTCAGTTGTCTGACTGTCTGCTTCTCTGCTTGCACAAGCGGCGCAGTGTCCTTCGTCGACCTCGTTCTACAGCTCATCGTCTCTATCCCTATCTCTCGGCTATGCCATACCAGTCCCAACTTGTCAGCATATACATATATACTCAATTACATGTATATACATATATACATGTATACATATATACATATGTAATGTAATATATACATATGTATATACATATGTATGTAGTACGTTTTCTATCATCTGCATTTGATTTAGGTTGCCAAGAAATTTGCAGGCAAGCCTTGAGCCTTTTTCAATTGCTGTGTCAGCTTATTGCATTGACAAGCTATCAGCAGCTGAGTGAAATTATTGCCAGGCCCTATCCTTCTTATGCTTAATCATATTCATCAGGCAACACTTATGCAGACACACACACACACACCCGCACAGCCACACAGATATAGATGGCTTATATGACAATTGTAGTGGCTCACTTCAATTTGATTTCGAAGCACTCAGCTGCAGTCCTTAAGGCATGCCAAGTGGCATTCACTTATCAATCTCCAGCTATGCACTAATCCTATTACGAAGGCAACCAACTGCAATTACTGACTGCCATGACTGCCTTACCATTAGCAAAGCATAATTCCATGGAATGTATATATTAAGTACAGTAAATACTATATAAAAGTGTTTATAGCATTTCACTTTATTGATGAAAAAAAATAACATCATTTACGCACTTACCCATTTACCAAGGCTGATCAAATTATCGTCACTCAAGCCATAATTTTTTCAGACACTGCATAATTGAATAATTCTTTTCTTGGAATTCGTGGAAATTTCCGTGCAAATGAATGAAATAAAAAATTAAAAATCCAGTAAAAAGTTTCACGCCGAATCACAAATGGAATACAATTTCTTAATTTCCTTTTATCATTGATGTTGAGAAAAAGTTGTATTGCAATAGAAATTTCTGTCGTATAAACAGGCGATTTATTCTTTAAATTGAGTAAGGAATTCCTTTGTTATGAAATATTTTCACATAAAATGTAGACAAATTGCATGCATCCCTTTTTGTGAATGTAAGTTCTTCAGAGAGTGCACAAATGTGTGCCTCTCAATGTCATGTCAACCCAAACTTAATTAATATGTTCGACCAAAAATTCGTATTTCCAAGTATTCCGACGATGCGATTTAATCAAGCATTCGAATGAGTGAACGCCAGCTCTAATATTTCAATGAATATCGAGGGGCAGGGCAAAGGGCTCCCAATCGATTTGTAGGTTTTGGGTGGTGGTGATGAAAAACGAGAAGTTAAAGTTATTCTGTAGTCGGCACCATTTAGCAGGAAAGCGTTTAAAATACCGCACACTGTCAAATATCTGGACAACAGGTCCGCGCTTGTAACGAAAACTTACTTTTTAGCCAAATAAGAAAGCTATCTGCGTTCCTGTCCAGCGGTAATTTGACATTCGAATCGAGAGAGCCGGCAACGGCAACAACGTTTTCAATTAAATATCGAGGGAAGGCTGCAGCGGAAACAGCTTAGATGAGTTCTAGGGCCAACTCAATTTTGCTCTCATTCTACCCATTCTCTGTATTGATATATATATATTTTTTGCCTATTTTTTTATTTTTTGCTGTTGCAGGCACCGGTGGCAAGCAAATCAAAGGGGGTTACCTACTGCGCTACAAAAGTGAGTATTCAATATGAAAACATTCTCTGCAACCGGATTTGTTGACGCCAAATTGAAAGCACAAATGCCAATTGCACTTGACAGCTTCAATAACAAGTTTCTTATATATTATTGACAACCTGTTATCGACAAGGAACACTGCAGACTTAAGCCTGCATCGAACTATTTAGTCTAAGTGCATAAGAGACCAGAGCTTAGCTCTTAAGTAAGCACAGCTGAAGTCGTATTAGTTACTATTCATTTGGGCTATCGAAATGAAAGCACAGCTTTCAATGCTTTCATAAAAGGGAAACCAAAATAGAACTTTATTGAATTGCATAGAAATATATATTTATATACTACAGTTGTGCGCAATCGACGAGCGAATAAGTTGAACACAGACTTGAATATCCTTTATTATGATTGTTTATTAGATTAAAAATATGATTGAAGCGAAGTTAATTTTAAATTGGATATTAAAGAGTTAAAGTCTTTCGGTCTCTAAGGGAAATCAGTTCAGCAAATATACACACAATGAATACATAACTAATCCAACTTCTTTATCAATTATAACAGAGCACTCAAATTTTAGGTTTATAAATATTTATTACTGCATCAATATCGAAAGCAATTTAGCTACTGGTTGTTAAATCTTGTGTATCTCCTTGCAGAGGCTGTTGGGTAGAGAACATATTTTGATAAATTCTGTTTGCAGAACAAATGTTATGGAATCGATGGGCCGAGGAGTGGGTAATATTATATGATGACTCGACTATGGCTTGGTTCACGGAACCAGGACGCTCGTCGCCATCTGGCAAGATATTGGTCAAGGAGGCTCCCGAGATGCTCGCCATCGCACACTGGACCGGTCAGATACCACGTCGTCCCCCATTGCCCGATGGCGTCAGCGTTTCGCAGCTAATTGCACTCGGGTCGCGTCGGAAGCGCTCCAAGGTCTACTGGATGCTGGCCAAGTCCGAGCAAGAGGTAAGCGACTGGATTGACGCCATCACAAAAACTTTGCCACCGCCGCCGCAAATCGAACTGGTGGTGGATAAGCCGCATCTGATGAATGTTCTGCGGCGTCCACTTGTCCGCATTAGACGTAAGTATGAAAGATCCACGTACGAAAGTTGCATAATTCCACTAAGCGGACGCTGTCCTATTCTGCAACCCCAGCGGCTACAAACTCTGAGGTGAAGCAACGAAAATCGGCCGGTTCTAGCAGCAGTAGACATCACCGCACCTCTTCGGCAGCATTGACCACCCAACGCCTGCTGTACAGCCAGAATCCATTGGTGAAAAGCGATGCGGCTGTGGCTATATTGAGCAAGAAGCCGGACTCTAAGGCGTCGCTGGCGTGTGCTCTGCCCTGGGGACATGGCTGGGGCTGGGCCACGTTGCCGAACGGGGTGTGGAGTGGCGGCCTCACTTGGTCGCAGTGCGAGGACACGTTTACGCTTCACGCACTGCCCACGACGCACTGCACCAATCTGATTGACACGTCGTGCAGCGGCGCCGTCTATCACACCGATATTGGCGGCTTCGATTTTCATTCTACGGGCGTTGATGATCTGGGCGGCGAGGACTTTGACTATGCCATGGACTGTGGCGATTTCATATTCTAATTTCACAGCTCAACACAGAACCCCAACGTTGCCATTCCAAGCAGCAGTCGAACCCACCCAAAGCGCACGGCGTACAAAAAAAAACAAACGAACAGAAACAAACTAAAAAAAAAAGAAACAAGAGAAATATTTAATGATGTCGCGTTGCATTAGATTATAGAGGATTGCGAGAATTTAATTGTAATCGCTTTTGTAGAATGGCAAAGTAAGCTGTTTGTGTTCCGTTGTTAGGCGTTGTTGTTAATACAAACATGGATATAGCGACCTATACACAGATGTGCTTATATATACATACCACATGCAGTATATGTGTGTATATATGTATATGTGTGTGTGTGTGTGCGTGTGTGTGTTGGCAAAGTCACGTTGCGTATACGCATCTGGATAAATAACTATGCGTGCCACGTTTGTATGTATTATTATGTCAGACGCGTATGTTTGTGTTTTGGATTGTGTTTGGTGTTTGTGTTTGTTGTTGGAGTGCTAATTAACGTGTAGAATCCAATTTAACGTAACACATTGAATTCATTTCAGAAATGATAATTAATCGCATGTTGAATATGTGGATGTGGGTTTGTGTGTCTGTCTACGTGTGTGCAACATATGGCAAAATGATGTATCTCAAATGCATTGCACATAACGCACACTCGGACACACACACACGTACACACACACACTCACTTACACACAGCAGACACCGACACACAGCAATGCACACAGGAAGAACTTTTATCAGTTTCGAAAATCAGTGGCAAAAGTTTTCTGCGGCACGCCCGTGAATAGGAAAAGCTATTTTCATGGAAACGGAAGAAAAAAAACGTATTGAATACCTTAAATAACTTTGTATGCATTTTATAACAATTCCCTTACACATTTTCGACGTCGATGATCACAATTGTGTTATGTGCGCCTTTAGTGTGCAATTTTTAAACAATTTTATAGCGCAGCTACTTAAGTAAAATCGATAAATGTTATTTGTAATTGTGTAGTGCATGCTGGCTATGTTCACATACAGCATTTTTATAGTTTGGTATATAAAGGCGACAAGTTTTGCAATGGAATGTAATGGCCCAACAAAAGCAAGAGGAAAACCAGGTTAAACTTAATATATACACACATACTACATAGTAAACCCTAGTTGTAATGCGCAAATGAAAGCCCCAAGCACTCCAAGCCGGATAAGTTAATAGAAACACAAAACCCACCCGTACTGATAAAGTAAAGTTTATGAAATAAACAGAATTAAATTGACCGCAAATATATAAATAAAAAAAAATCAGAAAAATATATATGTATTTACACATAAGGATCAATGCAGAGACATGCATCAATTATCCACCGTTTAACAAGACAAGCAAGAAGCGTTCGATAACTTCTAATGTTTAGAATGAAAGCACCTGACATTATTCAAAATATTTAGGATACCGCCTAAAAAAAACAAATTTCTTTACGCTTAAACACACAACATTTTTGTTTCGACATTCCGATTATTTATTTTGTTACGTACAAATATTTACTGAAGAATTCTGGTAACATTAATTTTTGTATAAATATACAATATATCAGGGGCCTTCATTCCAAATGCCTGATGCTTATTCAAACGGACATTTCAACAAACTCATCAAGCATTTAGAATTTAGAATAATTTCAACAAAAGCCACTTTCAAAAGTCGCTTTTGAATTTGTCAAATTTGAACATTTTTGAGCGCACAAGCGCAGAAATGGGAAAAGAAACGCCGCTACGGAAACCTTAAACAAGAACGTTTAGAAATTAAATGTTAGCATAAGTGAAAAGTGTCTTTCGAGACAAAGTATACCTTCAAGAATTGTTGAAAGCCAAAGATATTAACAAACATTTTGTGTAATATACAAACTCACAAATAATGTGCAGGTTTTCATAATGTTGCAAAATAGTTCAATAGCAAAACAATAAAATACGGGTAACAAGAAATTTCTTGCCTCTCAGCATATGAAGTTAGTACTTAACACCGTATGCCCTCTAAACGTAGCTCAAAGTAAATAAGTGTGTATATGTATGTACTTGAATATTAGCGGTAGGCAATGCCTAGCATATGCATGTATGTATGTTAAACTATATTCAAATGTATGTATAACTATTTCAAAGAGTCGACGAAACGCCGAAACGCCGAAACGCAACCAAAGTCAAATCCATCACGGCTTATTCTAGCTATCGGCATCGATATTAATCGACAAAAACAGGCACAAACAGAAACATTAACCTGAACCCAAGCAGCCTTAGTTAAAGAAGCTACCGCTATACACTTATTCACGACACACAGATACCAGTATATAAATGTTATATGTACTAAGAAAGAAGGTTTAAAAAAACAAAAACAGAAAGAAAAAAAACCCTAAAGTAATGTAGACTAAAAGACTTAAGCAATTGTCGTATAGACGTTAAATTAGAGCGCATTGAATGTTGGCTTTAAAATGTTTAGAAATGTATCTTTATAAGTAGTTAAAAGCAGCGGCAACTGAGCGATGTGCTTATAGGCAGGCGTTCGAGTTTATCGTCAGCATTATCTTGTAGTCTGAAGTGTAGCCCAAATAAATTATATGTAATTGAATGTAATTTCATTGTCGAGAAGCGAAGAGGAACGAACATTGCATAAACTGTTAAATTTAAAATCTTGAATACCATTATGAATAACAAGAAAAAAGAAGAAAATAAAACAACAACAACAAAAAACAAAACAACTTCGACAATCACGGTTATTAAGAATGAAGTAAATCATAATAAAAAAAGAAAAAACAGAAACACAAATAGGCTTTGCGATGACTTGCATTTGGTTAGTAATCGTAATAGTTATAATAATAATCGAAATCGTTATCGAACATAAAATTGAAATTGATAGGGACGAGCGTAGGCACGTCCAATCGGAGTTATTTGTGGCAACTGTACAAGGATCTAAGGAAGTGTCAAGTAGCCGCAAGCATCGCACAAGAACTCCATGACTAAAGTAAATAACGACAGTTTATTGAAGAGCTCAATGGTCAGGTTTTAATTATACATATGGTACATAAATAAGTATGTTAATATGTACTGTGTACTTCAATCCTCCGCTCATAGTTTACTGCAAAACATATTTTATAATCTTTATTAAAAAACACGCAACAGTTCAAGAAAATTTATGAAAAATGCAAATAACATTTATACTTTAGATATACACATATGTATGTACATTTTTTGTAGACCAATTGTACACGTCAAATGAATTTTCAATGTTTTTTAAACGGCCAAATTTATAATTTATAATTTTCTGCTGCATATGAAACGGTGGAAAGTCGCATCGTTGAACTATGTACCATTTGTATTTGATGTAAGAATAGCCACCCAAAATATATATTTTAGATATAATAAATAAAATCGAACGAAACAAGCGAGGAAAGTGCTAGCCAGGAGTAGGCAGGGCAAGCCTTGTTGAAGCACTGCTGCGTTACGTATACGACGCCATGGCCTGTGCTCGGCTCGCATAGTATTTAGAGTAGAGTAAGTAATTGTTGTTGTTTATTGTCAGCTGCCAGTGTCGTTGCTGTTGATTTTGATGTTGCCGTGTCATAGTTAACTATACCCGAACTCGTATGTGTAACGTAATTTAACGGCTTCGAGTGTTATGTATGTGTATATTTATAATTGTATTCGTAAACGTAATCGCTGTAAACTTTGTATTTGATTTTTGCCAAAATGCAAATAGTATTCATACAGCACTAGTCAATGTAAGCAGCATATTACCGAACAGCATATACAACTACATATACAATAGATCCACATAGATCCACAGATCCGTAGCACAGAGAGTAAGAGTAAATCAATTGACTCTAAAATGAGTGCAATGCTTACTATCCAGCATACCAATATGGAAATCATAATGCTTATACATATGTGGAAATATGTGCGTACATACATAGATGTTTATGTGTATTTATATATATATATATACATAAATATGAAAATCAAGAAGATACTAAAAGAAACTAAATTCGGCGGGCCGAACTACGAATAGATATCTTACTTTTGCCATAGATTGGGTACGGATCAAAGACAATTTAAGCTACTCTTAAACTACATAACAAATCTGCTCTTAATTTGCTACTTTTATTAATTTCACACACTATTGAAAGCTGTGCTGGCAAAGACGATTTAACTATGGCAAAAGTAACTACTATAATTATCAAGCTGCTAAATTAAATGTATGTACATGCATACAAGGTGTCTATATTTTTAATCATATACATATTTGCGTATACTTGAATGTGTGAAAAAGATTTAAAAAAAAAAACGCGAAATATATTCATGAGCCACAAACTCGAAAAGAACAACAAGCAAGACAAAGAAACGGCAATCGAACGAATACTCACAACTCACATTTGAGTTAAATATATAAATCGGATTTTTATTTTATTATTGTGCTTATGTATACATGATAAATACAAAAATAATGAAAGAGAAGAGATGATAATAACTCGCTTAAACTAAACTTGAAGAGAAACAAAAAATAACACAAACAAAGAAGGCGCCCACTTATTAGGTTTCAAAACCGCAGTAAAGCTAAACAAATGAAAAGTAATGAATAATAATTATTATATAAACAAATGATGAGCAAAACAACAACAACGCAAAGTGAGCAATATCATAAAAAGCAGCTTTTTAACACCAAAGTCTTAATACTCTTGCAGAATGCACTTTAACTCTAAACCTGTTCAGCACACATTATTTGGAGAAAACAAATTTAAAACCTTAATAATTTAAACAAAGAAACTTTTTAAATATGTCGATTAAAGTATTTTACTTATACGCTTTAAAGCATAATTGGCTGCAATTCTATTGACTCATTGTTTGTGCCAAGTCGATTCAAAATTGAAACCAACTTTCTGTGAGGGTAAGGGTATATAAAAAACTTGAGTAATATATATATATATATGTATGTATGTATGATTAATTATGTTTAAAGTTTGTTGCGACAAGCTGCTTAAAATGTAATTGGAAACTGTACGAGTCTTGCTTAAAGACTTTAATCAAATGTGAGTCAAACATTGATGGAAAGCTTATGCTGAAATTGAAAGCCAACAACTACAACGATAGTGAAATCAACAATTGAACGATAAATATATGTTTTTGTGGAATGAAGCACGCACATTTTAGTTTTATTTATTTAAACTTGGGCTGCTTCCTCACCCCTACACCCGCTATATACGACACCGTCATTGTCCGCGTCATCGACTGATCAATGCAATGACAGCCGCAGCCGCAACCACAGCCACAGACGCAGCCACAGCCACAGCGTTCGCTCTGCCTCAGTCAATGCCTCTGCCTCTGCCACTGCCTCTGCCGCAGCCGGTTGCTCACAACTTGTTCGGCTGACGCTCCGCTTTGGCTGGCTTTTTGTGCGGCCACAATCTGGCCTCAGTCAGCTGGTAAACTTCTAAGTAAACAGTCCAAGCGGCGTTACGGCTGCCACAGATTTCGTTTAGCCATTGTTTTCTATTTTGACCCGGTCACACGCGACGTATGCGTTATTGCCGTTGTCAGTTTTGACCAACTAACGCTATCCTGTCCCGCCCAGCCCTATTCTGTCGTGTCGTGTCCCACTTTGCAGCCGGAGCTGAAAAGTTCAACTTACGTTAAAGTCGCAATCGTTTTGGTGTGTCAATAAACTCGTGTGCCATTTGACGTGGTTTGACCAGCAGGCTCAGCTCGTCGCCTGTTCCTCCTCGCACGCCCCGCTCTTTTCAAACATTCCACAATCGCAGTCAGCGCATAGTTGGTAAGTTGCTTAGCTTCAGCGTTATGCAAATCAAAGCACTTGGCGCAGCCGACCGAAAGAAAACACACAAAACACACAAAACACACAAAACGCACACTCAAACCAGAGACGTGTGCCAAAAAAATGAACATAAATTAATTGCTTTGTGTGTGTTGACTGTGGGCGACTTGTCAATACGCTAAGCTCCGCTGGAAACCCAATCTTGGCTTATTCTCGAGTCATGTTTAAATTTGTATATCGAATACGATTTTAGGTGTCATCATCTTTGTCAACTTGCCTATTACGAATCATTTGATTATTTGATAATAAGCATATTTTAAATATGCAGTTTTAACAGTTATTTATCGAAACAGTTATTTGTTACTGTTTTTTATTGCTGCATATTTCCAAATTTATTTGCTGCTTTTATTTTTTAATCATATTCTTTAAAACTGAGTTGGCTTTGACTAGTCAGTTGACATTTTCATACCAAATGTTAAGCTTCACACACAGAAAGACAAAATTCCGAAACAAAAAGATCGTATGATTTTTTAACAATATTATCATACTTATCGAGACAGTATTTCATTACATATACCGATTTAGATGTTGTTAAGGTTCTGTTCTATATAAATATATGTACACATTTATGTGTTCACAAATACATTTATTGAATTGGATCTGCTGATGTTAATCACAATTCATACAATTTGGTAAGCGAATAAAATTCAATTCAATTAGTTTGCTCATTGAGAAGCCCATTTTTGGAGCAACTGAATGTCGCAGACGGCCCACGGCCCACAGTGCGACTGCTGCTGCTGCTGGCAACTGGGTACGGCTTCAACTGCGATCTCTCGACTTTATCTTCGGCTTCCAGATGCTGCCCACACAGACACACAACATGTTGAGCAACAAATCGCGCCCTGTTTCCATTGACGCCTCCTGGCGACATTCACAGTTGCTCATAAGCCGCTTGTTTCTCAAACAGTCTCCGTTTTTGTATTTGTTTTTCAGCTATTTTTAGGCACACCGAGACAGCGACACTCTTAGACAACTGTGCGTGACTCACCGGAGACTCTAAGCCGGGTCTACACACAAATACAAGCGCCAAACAGCCGTGCTGCGTCATCGTCAGTGTCGAGACGACTGCTGCCCACACCAAACAGACGAGGCGAGAGACTGGGGACTCAATTTGCGAGAGCGAAATTTATTTGGTGATGGCGTCACAAGATGCCGGCGATTACCCAACCTCAAGGCTGGGACAAATGCGGGTAAGTTGCTGAGTTTGACAGGAAGTGTGCCGAACACACGAAAGGCGTCTCTTCAAACCACTCTGGCCACTGGCCACTGTCCATTAATTACTCGCTGTCATCCATTTTTGGTAATCGGTGTGACAGTCAATTTCCGTACCGCTCCATATACGGTTTGACTTGATGCTTGATGCTCTTGTCAAGACCAGCCCCATCATAAGTCGTTGCTAAAGTTTCCCAGCGAAATGTCCGCTAATTTATTCTTGTTGTATTTTTTTGCTCATATTTGGTTATGGGAACTTTTAACGAAATCGTCCATGGCAATACCCCAAATATAATTCACTTAACGTGGTCAGTATTAGAGATGGAATAAAGCATTAATCACATACTTTCATAATTTGTGTAGAATGCTTCGCAAATATATAACTATTATATAACTAGTAACTAAACTTATAATTAAAAGACAAATAGTTGTCCAGTTGAGTTCTTTGACATTTGACTTATCTAAGCTAATTATAATAATTAGCAGGCTATTTCCTATTTTCTTAACTCTTCTTCATATAAAAGTCAACTTTTTTAATTGCTCTACTATTTTGAACACTGTAAACATATTTAATAATTTGTAGATGTACAATAAACATCATATTTTATTTGATATCTGCCAATGCAGTCAGTCAAATATTAATACTCGCAGCGTAAGATCAAAAGACAATTAGTCCGATAAGGTTATTCAGTTTGTAACAGTACTTTGACACTGTCCTAAATACGATTTTGTGTAGATTAGCTTATATTTAATATTAGGAGAACTATATAAATTAGAACGTTGTCTAGTGCAATCCATGGCAAATAAGAATCCAGGCATGTAAACAAGTACAATCCACCCACACAATCAACAAAACAAGCTCGAAAATTGTTGCACGAGACTTGTATCGCTGATTGGGGCGGCACCTGGAGCCGAGGACAGTCCTCTTGAGACGGGGCAAACCCATGAGTTTTGTCACCTTTTCAAAGTACTTGTTTCTATGTCCGTGTGCAACAAATGCCATCCATCTCTTTCAGTCCGCACCAGTTTTACAAAATCCTTATTTTTGTTGTTGTTCCTCGCCTGGTCGCCCTGCTCCATGGCAACCTTCTGGGGCAGCGTTGCAGCCATTGATTTTTGTTATTGGCTTGCAGCAACAGCAACAACAACCAAACAACAACAACAACAGCTGTAAAAGCATACAAAGTGGCAGCCAGGCTGAATTCTCAACTGCTCAATAATAGAAAGGAAAATAAATTTCAATTTCTTCGGCTTCTGTTTTGCGTGGCCCTTTCCTAGACGCTGGCCATGGCTGCCCACAACGAACACACGAACACAGTGATTGGCCATTAGGAGAAAGTATGCCCGCGACTCCCAACTATTTCACTACGCCAGCAGCGACAAACGCCAGAGTGGGCTTCGCCCAAGCGAGTCGTGTGGCTCGTGGTTTTATGTATTGGCGGCATGTAAGTGGAGTGCCAGAGATTTGGATTGTGGGGTGGTGGCAGGGTGGCTCATCGTTTGCTCAGGGCTAGCACGTTGAATAGACAAACCACCCACTGACTTATACCTATATGCACACATATATATATATAATTACCACTCGGGGGAAATGGACATGCTTGTGTCCAGTTCCACGTACGATTTTAGTCGACACGCGCGCCTCGCACGAGCAAGAACAAGAACATGTCGCTTACGGGCGAGAACGAAAACGATGGATACAATGATGACATTGAGTCGGGGTATATCCATGATCATATAATGCCGCTTAAGCTCAACGAATCGTGGGCAGCCAGGCGACTCTTGGAGGCGCTCAGTCATCTTCCACCCAATCACCATGAGAACAACAGCAATTCAGCACCTGTAATCAAGCAAATCCGTTCATTTTTGTCCAACTGACTAATAAACATTAAACATTAACGCTATATTCACGATTTTCTTTGTTCTTTCAGATGCGCTTCCAGCAAAAGACGCAGGAGGAGCAGGAGCAGCGACGCCAAGAGCTTCACAATACCCAATCTGCCACGGCCATTCCCAGTGCCGCCTCTACTCGGGTCATAGGCAATGGCAAAGTGCGTCAAATGTTTGACGAGCGGCGTCGTGGCGCTGGCATCGATCGTAGCAATCCACTGAAGCCCATCGGGGAAACGCGTCAGCCGCAACAACAGCAGCAGAAGCAGCTCATTAAGGGCCTATCCACAATGAGTCTTAAGGAGAAGCCGGTCTCTGGCCGGCGTGCGACCAGTGATAGCAACAACAACAACAGCAAATACAATGCATCCGGCACGGTAACCACTGCGAATCGCCTGAAGCCAGTGATAACGCGCAAAACGCCACCCATCAGGGACCAGCCAGATGGACAAATGCGCTCGACTTCCACTTCGGCAAGCAGCGCCCGAGTCAAGGCAACGAGAGCGACCACAATGCCAGTGACATCAGTTTCTCGTCCGGCGGTTGGACGAGCTGCAGTGACAGAAAAAAGTCGTGCTACGCCGCGTCAGGTGGGTCTTGATCAACTTGGCTACGCTCGAATGGTCAAAGCTAACGTTCAATTTCTATCACTTAGATCAATCCAAAATCTCCAGTTACCAAAATTCAAATGGTAAGTATGGTCCATGACTAAACAAATCCGCAAATGTTATGTATTGTACTCATTGTGGTTGCCTGTGTAGGACACCCAGCCGCCGGAGGGCATGAAAACTTGTCGGTTCTGCGGCCGCCACTTCAATACTGATCGCTTGACTAAGCACGAGGACGTGTGCCAACGCACAATGAACACCAAACGGCGGATATTCGATGCGTCCAAGCAGCGTGTCAAGGGCACCGACGCCGAGAAGCTTTCCAAGCAACAGAAGCCGGGCGTTAGTCGCACCCAGTCCACATACAGCAGTGCTGCACAGCAGCAGGGTCTGCGCACTGGTGTCAAGAATAGCAACTGGCGCAAGAAGCATGAGGAGTTCATCGAGGCAATCCGAGCTGCTAAGAAAGTGCAGGCTCATTTGGCACGGGGCGGTAAGCTGAGCGATTTGCCACCGCCGCCGCCCTCTGAGAATCCCGATTACATACAGTGTCCGCATTGTGGTAGACGCTTCAATCAGCAGGCTGCCGAGCGGCACATTCCGCGCTGTGCCACCATGCTCCACAATAAGCCGCGTCGCAGCACTCCGCTGGCGCCAGTGAAGAAGCGCTAAACTAAAATTTGGGTCACTTGACATGCCCATTTATTATATGTGATAAAACGAATTGATGAATATAAACAACATTAAAGTATTCAGCCTGCTATTTGGCCCTCTTAGTCGGATAGGATTTCGACGTCGTCCGTGGTGTCTGGCGGGGACTGGGACAGTGTTTGTGTCGCGGTGGTCTTTTCGCGCTCGATGATCGCCTTGATGGCATCGGCCGCCTTGTGCATCTCCAGGCCCTCCAGCATATACGCCCAGTTCTCTAGCGTTGCATCATCATCGTCCGAAATCCAATTGGTAAGCATTTTTGTGCATGCGACGCTAGCGGTGGGATTCTCCATTTGATAGAAGAGCAGCTCGTCATTGGTGAAGCCAATCTTTTTGCCCACCTTCATCCAGGGCTCGCCTATTAGCGGCGTTATTTCTTCGATGTGGGCACGTGTGACCATCAGCGGCTTCTCATGTGCTGGCGTCTCGTCCACATCCTCCACGACGGGCTCAGTGTCCTCCACCTCCAGCTCCTGCATGTTATCCTGCAATGCAACTGCGGCCTCCTGTTCATTTTCCGATGGTTGGCTACTGACAGCCAATCCATTATTGTGTTCCGACGAATTGGCAGATGCCGTGTTCGTCTGCTTAACCAACTCCTTTTCGCGAGTAAGACGCTTGCGCACCACGTCCAGATAGTCGGATATCTTGCACGACGGCTGCGAGATGAAGGTGAAGAAGTGCGACGTTTGGCGTGCTAACAGGCGCAGCGCACGCCACTCAAATGCAGGATCGCTCTTGTCATGTGTCGTCTCCAAATATGTTTCCAGCAGCGGCAGAAAATTGCGCTGCTCACTTTTGCAGGCCTGCAAATTGTCGGGCGAGTAGTTCCACAGGCGCGTCAAAGTGTCACTAAAAATAATTGATTCCACTTGCACACATTGAAGCCGCACACGAATTTGTTTTGCTTACTTGCCAAGGTAGAATTTGCCGTTGCGCGCCGCATCGCGGAGACAATCGCCCAATGGGCGCTTGGAACGTTTGGCAGGCGTGGGCTTCGAGTCATCTTGGCTGGATTCCGGTTCTTCGGGCTTTTTGAATTCTTTGCATCCATCGTTTTTCCAGTTGTTCCACATCTCCTCGCGCTGCAGCATATGGAGCACAGTGCGGGCAAAACGTCTGCCATAAGGCGGCGTCTCCTCCAGCAGTTTGTAAACGCGTTGTTCCGTCTCCTTGATGAAATCAGACTGTGCACTCGTCAGGGTATACGTATCACTGCGATATAAATCGAATAACATTATCTGCACAAAGCGTAGATGTTTGCATAGTTTGGCACACTCACATTTTAAACTTGACGCTGACCTGTAAATACTGGAAGAGAATGAGGAACTGCACTAGGACAGCGCGTCGGAAATTCGAGTCGGACAACTGCAAAGCGAGTAGCTTTGGATTGGTCAAAAACTTGGCAAAGAAATTATTTTCCTTGCGCACGGCGAGCGTCGCAACGGCATCCATGGCCTGGGCATCAATATCCACATCCATTGCCTGGAGGCCCGTATCGCTGTTGCCATTGAAGTCGTTGTGCGGACGCACATCCTCCAGCTTAAAGCTGGAAAACGACTGTAGGATATTCTCCGCATGCTGCAAATGTAAATATAAAAAAATGATCCGATGGGGAAATTTACTGATTTGATGTGTTAAGCTACCATTTGGAACATCTTCCACTGCGCCTTGCTGTAGCACTGATTGGGATTGCGAAAGAAGTCTTGCAGCGACCAGAACTTGCAGTACAAATCGTAGTCGATCTTAAGCGGTATATCCTCAGCAGTATCCTCCAGTTCCTTGTTGTCAATGTCATCGTGATCTTTACTATCCAGCCCATATTCGGTGTAGTTATCCAAATTAAACTCCGATACGATATTTAATCCAGAGCGCTCCGAGAACGGGAAAAACTTGGAGAGGAAGAGCAAAATGCGTCCGCAGAAAACAGTGTTCTGTGTGCGGGACAAACGGCGCAACAGATCGTTGCACATGCGAAGCAAATTGTTCTTGCACGAGGCAAAGAAGATCTCCTCCTTCCAGACCTCAACGAGCTCCTCCACAAACTTGAAAATCAGCTCGCACTTGTTCAACGTGATCACATCGAAGGTGTCGCCCAGCAGCACCACTGGTATCGTATTCGAGACAATCTCGGCACGCGCTGCCTCCACAGAGAGGCGCACCAGCGTTCCAATGTCTTCCACATCGTCGCTGAGTCGCTTCATGAGCACCTCCCGAAACGCTTGGTCCATTGGCGAACGTTTGTCGTGCTCCGAATTGGCGCCAAAGCCATGGTACTCTTTCACCAACAGCTCCACATTGTTCTCGGCCATAGCCAGTTCCAGGGCACTCTATAAGCATCGCACAACAAAAGATACATTTACCGGTGTCCCTTTATGCTTTATGCAGTCGACAGCGTCTCTCATTCTCACCTCAAACGCAGTCTGCAGCGCAAAGAAGTTGGCCGATTTTGTTCCCGTTTTCTCGGCCACTGATATTTGCGTGCTCATTTTGAATTCTATTTGTTTATATGACGTATCTTAAGAAAAAATCTCTGAAAATCGTAGGAAATATGTGAAACAACAAACTGCAATGTAGCTCTTGCCAAATGGTGCTGCCAACTCGACTATATTCAATAATCCCAAACAAATACGGTCACACTTTTTATTGTCTAAATACTTCATTATTGTCTTATCTGAGTATAATATTCAGGTCTGTTTTCACTTTGCGTTTTAGTATTATAACGGAAAGGTCGTAGAGCGCCTGATTCAAATATGCCAACCATATGTTTTTTTATTGCTGTGAAATTCATATTTGTCCCCCCCAAATGAAACAAATTGGTTTAAGTATAAATAGTAATCAATTCAATTCTCATTTTATACGCGTGTAATGTTTATTAACTTTTTCGGAAAATCATATATATTGTATGTATAATATTATTGCTATAATTGCTCCTTACAGTATAGTTACAACTTGTTACAAGCATTAATATAATATGTTTTTATTGCTTTTGTTCATCTAAATTTGTTTGATTTGGTTTCAATTATTATTTATGCTTTTCTCTTTAAAGGGCGTGGTGTAAATTATTGAAACTACTAAAAGCTAGTTATTCATAATTGTTCCATCTTTTGGATAAAAATACTTTGCCGTATTATAATTTTTATATTCTAGATCTGTCTCTTAAAAACCTAGGGAAATTTGATCAAATAAAAATTGAGGAGACTTCAATCATTTGCTAGATAAGTTGGTTAAACTTAGGCGTTAGGAAGTTATATTAATTCGATTCAGCAGCGTTTTAGCTTGAAGATTTTGTTCACACTTGTCCAATTGTTACATCTAACTAATGGCACAAAACACGCATTAGTGGCTCAGTATTTGTTTTTCACAATTCAATCTAATACTAAGCATTTCAAATAAACAAATTTCATATCTTAAGAATTCAACTAGGAAGAATTTGTAGATTAACTGTACGTTTTTGTTATTCTCTTATTGCTTAAATTTCGTTTTCGTTTTATAGTCGACGAGGTACAAAGTTATATTTGAAAATTAGATTTTTATTTTGTTGTTTTTGTTGTTGTTGTTGTTGTAAGCATAATGAGGTACATATGTATCAACATCATTGAAATTATCGCTCATATAGTACTCAGAGATTCTGCATGAAAATCGCGCATAGAAGTTGTAATTGAAAGCGCACTGTAATTCATTTCATCCACAATAATACATAATTCATAATACATAATAATTAGTATGTATCATCATATTACCTTAATACTAAATACCACAGTCGAAGTATGTACTAATTATACATATACATATGTACATATGTTTCACTATTCACTAAATACTTATATTCTTATTGTTACTGTTACAGCACGCGCTCATTTTATACACGGTATATTCGAGTAGCAATTGAAGCATTTTGTTTGCATTGCTTTGTATCTGTTATTTGTATTATTTTTCGGTTTTTTTTTCTTTTTTGTTAACGTTTTCGTTTTGTCTAGTCAGCATGCGCATGCCCCTTGCTTTTCCACTTGATTGGGGCACGCTCCGGTTGAGGCCGTAGCAGGAACAGCAGTGAGAGGAGCAGAAATAGAAGCAGCCAGCAAGCGGGTCATAGGTCCATGTGGCCAAGCGAATGTTCGGTGACATTTACCACTGAGTTACATGTCTGAGTGGACATCCACTCAAAGTCCTTGATTGTGGCCTGTTCAAGAAAAAAAAGGCTGAGTTCAAAAGTTATTTGTATTTAAATATCGCAATGGAATGCACCTTGTGCATCGAGTAGACAGCCACCACGACCAACACATGCATAATGTTGTGCGAGTTGAGATAGAAGTCAACAAGTCCTGGGAACCACTTTTCAGGAATGCGCATAGCACCGATAGCACCGCCTAATATAGATACACCATCCTGAAGCGATCCAACAACACAAAGTGGAAGAATCATACATTAGCAAGGGTATATTGTTGATATGCTTTGGTATTTGTTGTTATCTGTTCGTATTTGTTAGTGTTCAATGTACAACACCATATCATATCTGTTTGCATACGGCCTAGTCTTATACGTAGTCCATATGCATATGTAGGTGTACAAAGGTATGAGAAATGAAAAATATCACTTACAACTTCAACCTAAGTAAGTATGCGCACAGGCCAGCCAAAAATATTTGGTAAAAATAGCAAGTTAGTCAATTGGAATGCCTCGACATACGCACCTGCAGATAGACATGGGAAAGGGCCATGTGACTGCCGCCAACCATTCCCCGTATGCGCAGAAAGGTCAACACCGAGCGCATAGCAAAGGGCAGCGCAAAGCAGAGGCGTCTCTGCCACGGAGAGCTAGCGGTCAAGGCCTGTTGAATAGGAATAATGATCAAGTGTGAATGTCTAAATTAGATAATTATGAAAAAAAAAAAATATATATGGAAAGATATGCGTTACGATTAAAGACAATTAAAATTAAATACACGACTTGAATAAGGATATTGGAAAGCTGATATCAATGACACAAGTCTTAAGTTGGAGTATTAAAAATTTATAATAAAAGCAGAGATGAAACTAAATTGATTTACGTTAATGTAACACAAATGTTGCCTCAAAATTAGAACGCATTAGTCTCGGTACAATTCGAATATTCAAAACTCATTCCATACAAAACATTATGTTGGATATTGATTATAAGATAACACTTATACTATTTCAAAACAATTTTTAATTCAAAGGGTTTAAAATAAAAATCTATGTTCTTCAAAAAGACAGCTTGTTCATTTAATAAAATGTAAACAGTCTACATTAAATCAAGGTTCTACATATATTTTAGAAACGCACATTTCTATCTTACCTTATAGAGCCCCCAGAGCGAGAGCAGACAGTATGAGATAATGATGAACCACTTGAGAATTGGAGGAAAGCACAGCGTTGTCGCCGTGACCAAAGGCAAGGCACCTAAAACAAAAATAGAGAGAGAGAGCAATAATTGCTTGGGAGGCATTAGATGTCAATGCCGAAGTCGAAATCGTTGTCGCTTCCACTTCGCAATGATCACACCTTTTTTGCGTCTCAATAACTAAGAAGCCTCATCAACCGAAGCTAACCGAAGTATCAGTTGCAAATAGACGATTGCGATTGACACAACGCAAGATGAGAGCTACAATTTTCGCTTCCTTCAGCTTGCTGCTGCTGGTGGCTGTGCCAGCTGTGGTTTATGCTGCTGCCATATTCGAGGAACTTAATATCAACACACCATTGGCACATGAGATTATGCGGCAGGCGAAGACCGCCGGCATGCGCTCCTTCATGAACGCGAGTGTGGCGCCGTGCGATGATTTCTATGGCTATGCTTGCGGTAGATTCAACCAGATCGATGCGGCCACAACGGAATCGTACAACAAAGACATATTTCAGACACTGAACACGGGCTATCAGCGTCGCTTGCGCCAGCTGCTTAAGCAGCCAAAGAGGAGCAATGACAGTCCCACAGAGACGCGGGTCAAGTATTTCTACGAGTCCTGCCTGAACACAACGACACTTAGGTTGACTCAACGCCCCCATTTGCTCAGCCTACTCAAAGAGTTTGGTGGCCTGCCAGCGTTGGAGGGCAGTGCCTGGAATGAGTCTATGTTCGACCCGATTGAAATGATGGCGCGACTGATGAATCGTTATGGGAAGGCAACGCTGCTGAGTGTCCAGGTCCGCCCGGGACTAGTCAACAGTCAGAACAATCGCCTATATCTGGGCCAACGGGATGATTTGCCCAGCGGCAAAATCATTGCTTTCGGCCAAACGATGCTAAGGGAAAAACTGGAAAAGCTGCTCGGGTTGAGTGAGGAAAGTGCACATGAAACAGCTGCTGAAGTAAACAAACTTAATGTGGAGCTGGCACGCGGAAAAATTGAGGCGCGGGAGGAGCTGCCGCCAGATCAGATGAATCGCATGCGGCTGCTAGATGATATGAACGAAAGCTATGGTCCGACCTTGAATGTAACGCGATTTGTCCAAATCTGGCTGAATCACGACTACCAGTTGCCAGTGTACGAGTACGTCAACAACTATTTGTGGCAGGTCAAGAAGATATTAGCGCAGACGCCAAAACGTGTACTTGCCAACTTTATGCTGTCAGCATTGATAAACGATTACGATCTGGAGCTATCTGATAATGAGGATAAACAGCATGAAGTGTGTGCGAAGCAGACCACAAAACTGTTTAAAGACTTTGTGGATCACATGGTGTACCGTTCCTTGGAGAAACAGAATCCCGATATACCCGGCAATCTGCGTCAGCTGTGGCAGGAGCTAAAAGTTGCCTTTAGCAACATTCTCCTCTCGCCAAGCAGCAACTGGCTTGGCGAGCAGACAAGAGACGAGGCGCTGGCTAAGCTCAAGGCCATGAGTTTTCACATACTGGGATCGGGGGCGCCGGAATTTGAGAACTACTATGGCGGATTGGTAATCAGCACAGATGACTACTTCGGCAATGTGCAACGTATGCTGGAGTTGCGGGCGCAGCGTCTGCGCGAGAGTCTGCAACAGGCGCCAAACTTGGATTATTATGACGAGATAAATTTGTCACCAACTTATGAGGCCAAGTTCAATCGGGTGTTAATCCCGACCAGCTTTATGCAACATCGCTATTTCTTTGACGAGATCTATCCCATGGCACTAAAATATGGCACCGTTGGCTTCTCAATGGCCCACGAGATGGCCCATGGCTTCGATGACCTTTCACGCACCTTTGATGGCCAAGGCAATCTGCGGGACTGGTGGGATCGCAACGCAACGGAGCAGTTCGAACAGCGCAGGCAGTGCCTAATGGATCAGTTCAGTGGCTTCACCTACAATGGCGAGCGACTCACCAAGATGCAGATGCAGGCCGAGAATATAGCGGATAATGCGGCCATCCGCATTGCACATGCTGCATATCTAAGCTGGCTGGAGCGATCATCGCTGGAAGCGGAGAAATTGCCACTCATGTCACATACACCCGAACAGCTGTTCTTCCTATCTCTGGGACAAATCTGGTGCTCGGATTTGTTGGCCACGTTACGGCATTGGGTTGCCATCACCGATACCCATGCACCGCACGAGGTCAGACATTATGCTATCATGGCCAACTTTGATGGATTTGCTAAGGCCTACAACTGTCAGCAGGGCGACCACATGAATCCCATTGACAAATGCGTTATCTTCTGACGATGCCCTTCAATTGATTAGAAGCTCTACTAATAAGCTCTGTTTGTACTTGAAATACGTATACTAAACATTCCAATTAGTATATATATATATAGATATATATATATATATTTTTTTGTATGCTTCCCGTTTCCGAGCTGTGTTTATTTATAGATAGCACACACTTACCGAAGCTCTGGCTCACCCAGATGCCAATCATGTCCAATTTGAGTAGCTTGTAGTAAACATTCTCGCCCTTCTCAATGTTCATAAAGAGATGATAGACGAAACTGCCGCACCAAGGCGCCACCGAGCCGAATACGTGACAAAACGAAAGGAACTTATAGCCACTGTCCCATGGCATTAGACCCGGTACAATGGCCAGTATATAAAATATGGGTATGGCTGCAAATACAAATGAATATCATGAGCATAAGAGAGTTGCAACAGCAAAGAACTTTTCGATTAGATTATACTTAAAGCACAGAGATGCCAATATACAAAATAAACGTCTATGTATATTGACTATTATTTAATAAATAATAATGATAGTGTACTCCATTCTACTAGCAGCTATAATCAGGTTTCTATATACCTCTTAGCTATAGCTAGATTGTTTCACAAAAGCATATTCAGCGCCGACGGGCGCGCGCTCTCGCCACAAGCGATAACTGTTTGACCTACCCCAGCGGGCCGGGCATATATAAAAAGCAAAAAAAAAAAAATGATAAGCTAATTCCGTTAAAGCTAGACGGAGCCACTTTAGCTGCTCAGTTGAAATGATGTCGAGATTCATGTCAGGACGGTGCTTGAACGGATCTCTTCGGCTGCTGCTGCCTCTATTCTGTTTGCTGATTACCAGTGATTTGACGTTAACGGCAGACAACGCCAGTGAAGCGATCCACGATGATCTCACCACAGAGTATGCAAAGCAGATTATACGAAATTCTAAGATGGCTGAAATGAAAGGCATGCTGAACACAAAAATTGACCCCTGCAACGATTTCTACGGCTACGCTTGTGGCAACTGGCATCGTCACAACCCCGCCCAGCTGTTCGGGAACTTAATGACAGATACGTTTCAGCTTATCTCGAAGGGATTTGAACGCCGCTTGCAACGACTATTACAGCATGGAACGATGAAATCAGATCTGGAGGAGAAACTACAGAACTTTTATCATTCCTGTCTGTTCGGTCATTCGGGAGAAGTCAAATATTATTCTGGGCTGCAAAACATCATTCATGAGTACGGCAAACTGCATTTGATCAAGGATGAGAGTTGGAATGCTTCGGAATTTAGTTGGTGGCGCGCCATTGCGGGTATACAGCAAAAATACGGAAAGAAGATCATATTGGCCGTGGACATTATGGCCGACATTAAGAATCACACGGTGAATCGTATCTACTTGGGTCCGCCAGACAACCAGCAGCCAATCTACTTATCTAATACCCTTGAGGATTCGGACACTGCCTCGGATCTACAAAAGTACTATTCAGTCAGCTCCCACGTAGCTAAACAGATCGCAAAAGAAATGAACGATCTCAAGCGAAATTTATCGACGGGTGGTTTTCAGGGAACAAGCCTGGAAGATGATCTTACGTTATACACGGTGTCTGAACTACAAGAGAAATATGCAGAGCATTTGAACATTAGTGAGTTTCTGGGCCTAATACTCGGCCCCGATAATGTGCCAGAGCAGATATATATCTACACTGAAAGCAATTTGAATAACACATTACAAACACTCAAATCAACGCCCACATCCATCATCGCCAACTATGTGCTGTGGGAGCTGATGACAGAGTTTCGCATTGATTTGCCGGCCCACAAACTGCACACATGGTGCACGGCGCGAACCAAGACGATCTTTGGCAAGCTCGCGGATCATATTTTATATGAACGCTATCGCAGTTCAGAGGCAGAGGCCGAGGTACACAGCATGTGGCAGCAGATACGGGACACATTCCGCCAGGAGCTGGCAGGTGACAAGTTGGACTGGATAACGAATAAGACGCGCCAGTTGGCTATTGAAAAACTGGACCAAATGCAGCTCAAAATCAACGCCTATGACAATGAGAATTTTGAGACACTGTACGGTAATTTTACTCTGGACAGGACGGACTATGTGCGTAATGTGAAACATGTTCTGATGGAGGAGGGCAAGCGCAGACTGCAACGGTTGCACAATCCACCCACCTCGCTGGAGGCCACCGATGTGCTGAGCTTTACGCCCGCATACAACATTCTGGAGAACTGCATTACAATTCCGGTGGCATTGCTGCAGCCACGCTACTTTTGGGATAAAAACTATCCGCAGGCCTTGAAGTATGCGACACTGGGTAATTTGCTGGCGCATGAGATGACCCACGGGTTCGATGATGAGGGGCACAAATATGATGCCAATGGTAATCTGGCGCCCTGGTGGGACAAAAAGTCACGCTATGAGTTCGAAGAGCGTCGCAAGTGCTTCCAGGCGCAGTATCACAGCTACAAATACGGCGGAGACCGGCTGCCAGAGAGCATAGAGCAATCGGAGAACATTGCAGACAATGCTGGCGTCAAGTTGGCCTACAAAGCCTATCTGCGCTGGCTGGAACAACAGCCGCCGGAAATCCTCGAGCAGGAGGCTATGGCTGGCTTGGAGCTTAACAGTCAACAGTTGTTCTTTGTGAGCTACGCTCAGTTGTGGTGCGACGATGTCCAGTCGTTGTTCAAGTCATCTGTGGCAACGGTGGACAACCATGCCCCGGGCATGTATCGCGTCATCGGCTCGCTGTCAAATTTCCAAGAGTTCTCCTGGGTCTTCAACTGTTCGCAGGAGGCGCCAATGGATCCGGAGTTTAAGTGTAGCATTTACTAAGCCATCTCTAAAATCTTACAAATTTCTGCATCTACCAAAAATGTATGTATGTACAAATATATGATTTTTATCCTATTTGAAGTTGTATAAGGTGATCACATTCGGATCTGATAGCTTTATTAACATAAATATTATTAATTCAAGCTTATGGCATACATAAGACATTTTCGGCTGGGATTTAGAGGCGTCTCTTTGGCACACTTGAAGGCACTGGCAAATGCTTTAAAGTTGGCCAGGGCTCCATTAACACGGAGGGCATTCGGAGTTCCAGCTACAAGGAGTGATTGATTATCCCGAAACTGCTCGTTGGCATCGTTGCAATAGAGCTGAGCATAACTGATGAAGAAAAGCTGCTCCAGATTGTGGCTCAGCTGTGGCAGAGTCTCCGTTTTGAAAGCGGATGGTGCCAGATTGGCCAAGTAGTTCCTATAGACGCGATAGGCAAGTTGAACGCCCGTATTGTCCGCTATATTGCCATCCTGTAGGTCGGTGGGCGGCAGATATTCACCATCAATGCGCAATCGTTCGTATTGAAATTTGAAGCAGGTTTTGCGATTGCTATATTCAGCCAGTGACGCTTTATCCCAACCAGATTTGCGATCAAAGACATGGGCCAGTTCATTTGCTATAATTGTGCCCAGACTGCCGTAGCGCAGGGCCCGGGGATAGAAACGTGACCATAAAAAGTTTGGCTGCAACAGCGACACAGGCAGCACCACCACATTCTCCAGGGCATCATAGATGGGCACAGTAGGCGAAAATAATGGCGTGGCAAACTGTGTGTTATAGCTAAGCACAGTTTGCATATTCAACAGATATTCCTGCGGCTCTAGCTCCAATTGACTGTAACGCTCTGTAAAATTCACATTCGCATGTCCGTTGATCAGGAGGCGTGTAGCATTCAGTTGCTCGAGCAAAACACTCCGCGTCGCAGTCGACAACCAGTCTGTCGTGGAACTCTCGAGAGTGTCGTGGAAGCTACGCTTGATTTGCAGCCATACGGAGTCAATATCATTGAGGGTCGCTGCATCCCCATAATGCCGATAGGCCATATTATTGAGTAGCCCCGGAAAGTTTTCCCTGGCTCTGGACAAGCAGTGGGCATCGACTGACGACGAGTCCTCGTAATAGAAGCTCTGCAACAATTGTTGAAATATATAGTTGGCCAGGTCGTGAGGCGGCGTATGTGTTACGACAGACTTTAGATGCTTCTGATAGCTGGCCACATGCTCGTAGAGCGTCTCCCCGGGCAGCAGTGGACGATGCAGTGCCAGTTCCACATATCGTGTTAGATTAAATTTGTCTCCAGCCAGCTCCTCCGTGGAGCGTGGAAGAGCAAGCGAACCAACTGGAATACTTGACATGCCTTTGGCCAACAGCATTTCCAGCTGGGCAAGTTTCTGGGCTGTGCTGTATGCCAGTGTCTCCTCCACACCCAGATGCTCCGATAGCTGTCTGGCAATCCTCCGAGCAACCGCACCACGATCCGGCTCCACAATTAGCTTGGGCGGCTGGCCAACGTAAAGACGACTCTCAGTCTTATTTTGTGGATTTGGTGCCTGCTGCAGGAGCAATAAAATATTGAGTCCATATTTGTGCTTTATATGCGCCACGGTCGAGAGCCAATCGAATTCATCCGGATCCCACTCTTCATCCTGCTGCGCCAAGACGGGCATACGTCCAAATTCAGCGACAATCCCCCGCAGCTTATGCCGATAGCGCGGCTTCAGCGTCTGCCGGAAGCGCAGGCAGCTAGCGTAGAATTTTTTTATCTTTAGCACGGCCACATCATCATTGTCCTCATTCCCTCGTTGCTCCAGTAGCCGTTGTTGCTTGTGCCCATAGCCTCTGGCCAGTTGCTGTTGAAAGTTGGTCTCGCGCGGCTTGGCCGCATTAGCCGGATTAATCTTCGGCCAATTGCCGCAACTGTAGGCATAGAAATCCTCGCAAGCGTCTAGATCCGGCTGCATATAGCTGCGCATTTCAGCGGACTTGGCCAGTCGCATTACGCGCTGTACATAGGCGCTATCGTTATGCTGCGATATGAGCTGCTCCTGCAGCTGCATGTGTGTGTCCAACTCCGGTTGCGACAAGAAGTGGCCATCCACCACACAGCAACACAGCCAGAGCAGGCATTGAGCAATCACCACACTGAACCACCACATGCGTTTCATGGCTCAAGAACGACTAAAGACGACTTTCGCAACGCACTTTCAATCAGCTCTGCTCTGCTCTGCTCTACGATTGAGCTTTTCCTTATCGCCATTGACTGGTCATTGGGCCGACGTTCAATCCGAAAACAAGTAGTACTCACAAAAGCCCACAGAGAAGGCAGCGTGATTAGGTCACAGCTCACGTTGCCATTTCAATATATATATATGTATGTGGGCAGTGATTTTACTATAGTTGTTAATTGCACTTATGCCAATTGAATGCGTAAGTAAATGAATTCGAAACATATGCAGATATGATATGTATCTATATTTATTTATATGTCTATGAATTTATCCAATTATTTTTTGGAAGACTTTAACTTAAGTTACGACAAATGTTAGGAAATTTTGCAATTTGTAAATTGATGAAATACTAAAACTGTGCATTGAGTTTCATTTAAATTGACAGGCAGCTGAGATCGGGAGGAAATTAATTTTCGTTTTCTCGTTTCCTCCTGTCTAACAAATTGACCAGCATTCAGTCAGTTTTTTTAAGTAACGGTCTCCTTCAACATTCAAGTATTTCAATTTACCACCTCCAAAGTACTTGCCAATGAAGCGATTTATGTTTACCCTGTAAATGACCGCTATTAAAATGATTAAATTCAAATAAATCTCATCCCAACAAAGGAAACACTGGAGTCAACCTGCCGACAACCTGATCGAAAACTTACCACAAATTTAAAAAACCCAACCAATTGTTCCTATATGATATATTCGGCCGATATAGATTCATCTTAATGTAAGAAACAGCATAAAAACAGTAATTCTTTAAAGTAACAAGTTTTTCGCATACAAACTCCTCTTTCGATTTACAAATTTCAAGGGTATATAAAAGCAAATATAAAATGAACAGCGAAATGATAAAATTGCGTGCAGTTGTGGCGGTGCCAACTTGATAGTTTGACAGCAGATGGATCGATACTTTGTAAAATTCATAATTATATAACTGTCGTAAAGGCAGTTTTTGTTTGTTATGAAAAGTTCGATTTCAAAGCATGCCAAAATGGCTTTAAACTTTGACGGAAACATGATGCACTGAGTCCAAAGTAAATACTCATTTAATTCTGAGAAAATCTATATATTAAAGGTGTAGTGAATAAAAGTATTATCATATATAGATAGCTTATTTAATTAAATGTGAATGATTCCTCACATAATAAACTATAAGCATAGTAAACTTTTTAAATAATTATAATAAAAACATGAAAATTACCAACAAATTGGTATCATCCCACTGTGGCTCAAAATACGCGCGTTCTCATTTTGTGAAATGCCAACAAATTCAGCAGTGCCGAAATAGGATTAACTTTCGAACTATGGATTTTCTCAATTATTTAATCGCAAGCTGGCGTTGGTGGGTGAGTAGTACGTCATATAACAAACAGATCTATATGTGTTAAGCTGTTGATTACTCGCAATTTTGTTTATTTGTTTTCACTCGCAACTCGTGAGTGTGGGACCGGACTGATTTGTGCCGACAGCAGTAGTATTGATGAAGATAACCTTACGGGGTCGCATGCCGGCCTCTTCTGCTCTCAATTATCAGCAATATACATATATAAACATGCTGAGATCCACTCTATATTTTGTTAAAACGGTGCGAGTACCGCTCAGTCACCAGTTATGAACACAATAAGAAACACCGCCGTCGCAACGTTTTCGATGCGAATCCAAGTGAGTCACACACTTTGGTTTCTATCATTCAACGCTCTGATGCTGATTCTGACCCGAAGTGTTCGGGCCGCGCCGAGCAGTGCTGATTATATAGCTGACAGTAAACTGGACGCGACGCTCATCGATGAAGTGATGCGGCAAGCAAAGGCAGCAGAAATGGCGAACTTTATGGATGAGAGCGTCGATCCATGTTTCAATTTCTATGACTTTGCCTGCGGTAACTGGGCGCGCATCAATCCAGCCATTGGGCCAGGCCAATACACGACGGGGCTGTTCGAGCGTCTGACCGATGGATTTGATCGCAAGGTGAAGCAAACGCTGAATAGCGAAAACAGTGACCTGGATACCGCCGAGGATGTACAGGTGAAGAACTTTTACAAGTCGTGCACGCAGGTGCGCCAGGTGGACGCAAGTTATCAACAAAAGATGAGGGACATAATCGCTGAATTCGGTACTATGCCGGCACTGGAGGGTGAATCGTGGCAAATGTCAAACTTTGATTGGCTGGAAACTGTGGGTCGGATAGCATATCGCTATGGCCTCGTCATTATTATGGGCGTCGAGGTGACCAAGGACTTTGCCAACAACGAGGTGAACGTGGCGTACATTGGCGAGCAAGAGTTTGTGCTCGAGTCGCGCAGCATGTATCTCGATAGGCATACTGCCAACTATCGCTTGGCCTACACCATCAGTATGGCCAAAAAGCTGGTGACATTTCTGGGCATGGATATGAAATTGGCACTCCCCACAGCCACCGAACTGATGGAATTTGAGATGGAGCTGGCCAAGGGATTGATCAATGAGGGCGATGGCCTCAGCATAAGTGATATTTCGCAGCTGAAAACCGTTGCGCAAATGCAGCAAGAATATGCACCGCATTTGAATGTGGAGCGACTGGTCAACATATCGATGGGGGAGCAGATTACGGACTCTGTCTATGACTTTAATTCGAATTATCAACGCAATGTGATCAAAGCGATAGGGCGTACATCGCAAAGTGTTGTGGCTAACTATATTTTCTATCGCTTAATTGACGAGTTTGCCATGGATCCGGGCACAACGCATGCCCACCGGCAGGACAAATGCGTCACAATGACCAAGAAATATTTTGCCAAGAATTTGGACAACATGATCTATCGGCGCTACAATAACAACGCCACTGCATCAGATATTGATCTTATCTGGGGCCAGCTCAAGTCCACCTTTAAGCAGAAACTGCAATCGGATCAATCCCTAAAATGGATTAGTCGTCGGACGCGCGAAGCGGCGATTAATAAACTGGATGCGATGACGCTGCAAGTGAACTCGCATGCGGATGAGGATCTGACCGAGGATTTCGCGGGTCTGCAACTGCATGTGGACGACTTCATAGAGAATCTGCGCCAGACACGCATACTGGGTGCCAGGCAGGAGCGAGAGCAGCTGCACCAGCCAGTCAAACCTCTGGAAGCGGGTGATCTACTCAGCTATACGCCGGCAAACATTTTGGTGGAGAATACCATTAGGGTGCCGGTGTCATTGTTGCAACCATATTATCTCTGGGCCGGCAGCTATCCCAATGCCATTAAGTTTGGCACGCTGGCCTCACTAATTGGCCATGAGCTAATACACGGCTTTGACGATTCCGGCCGAAAGTTTGATGCACGTGGAAATGTGAATGACTGGTGGGACGCACAGTCCGAAAGCTACTTTGTGGACCGACAGCGCTGCTTTACGAATCAATACAGTAAATACACATACCACGGCATCCGACTGCCCAAGACGACGGCACAATCGGAGAACATTGCGGATAATGGTGGCATGCGATTGGCCTATGCCGCATACAGCGACCTGCAGGACGCCCAGGAGCGGACGGCAGAGGGGCGGAAACAGCTACAGAGGGAGAAGCTGCCCACACTGAACTACACCAAAATGCAGCTGTTCTTCATAAGCTATGCTCAAATCTGGTGCAATGATGCCCATGCACGTGTACGCAATCTACAGGTATCCACGGACCTTCATATGCCCGGTGAATTCCGTGTGATCGGACCACTCTCGAATTTCGATGAATTCGCCAAGGAGTTCCAGTGTGGAGTGGGCACGCGCATGAATCCCCCAAGAAAATGTATGATATATTAACTTTTTCGAGTGGAAGCTGTTACGTACCTATTTTTATAGACAAAATAATAGATACAAGTTTATTGTCTCTGTGATAAACAAATTTCAAGAACATGCATAATTAGGCTAAATGCTTTTTTTTAAAGCTTTCGGAACACGTTTGTCAAAATATAAAAATTGTTTTTTTTTTTTGTATCCTGGTAGACAATATTCGCTGTTTTTTTTTCCTAAGGGACAGATAAATTTCAACGAGCAATTTGGGCTCCAAATAAAGAGACAATGTTATGTAAATCGGCTCTATTTTGACAAAGTTATGAAATCGTCAAAAAGTCAAGTTTTCCGAGTGTATATAAACAGCTGTAACAGCTCAGCAAGGTAACTGTCAGACCACTAATATTATTTCATACATTCCAATAGGAACAAACAACTGAAAATATACTTTATCTTTGAAAACCTATTTACGTTACTCAACATTTCTATAAACACATTCATCTTGAATATTTTAAAAAATTTATATCCTAATCGTGTTTGCAATTTCCATTGTCATCCAACAACAATGATCAAAATGTTTTTCTTAACTGTTTACTCATCAAGCAATTAACAATTAAAACTTGGCTAAATCGAAAAGTTCGGATCATTTTTTACTCAAACTTTCAAAATGTGCATCAGATAATCTATTTCATTGTCATTTAATCATTAAGAATTTAAGTCATGTTGTTTACTGCATTACCTTGCGATGGGACTAAGTTATGCAAACATTGTTCTAGTTAATTCCTTTGAATAAAAGTTCAAAGAAAGCGCAATTTGCATGGAATGTGTCACACACACACACACACACACATTAGTCACATTTAGACATCCCTTCCCTCCCCGAACCCACCCCTTTTTGTGGCATAGGCAACGTCGAAACAAAAAGCTATTTATGGTCATAAGACGCGCATGCATAGATGCGCTTGCACTTGGCTTTGAACGTGATTGTTAATGCCATCGAGACGGATCGATAAACGGAAATAAACAAACCAAATGGCGAAGAGAAGAAATTGGCGGATTTGGAAACACTCACCGTGCGTCAGTATGTTGATGGTCTCGTTGTGCCAATAGAAGAGACTGAGCAGGCAGCCCTTGAATGTCTGCAGCGGACGGTAACCCTTGAGGACATATGGATTAAATTGTAAATATTTTGGCATATCCTGCCAGTGGAGAAGCTCATCCAATTCGGACACTTTGCTCCTTGCTGTTGTGCCGCTTGAGCCATTCGTGCCGGTCGTTGTTGTTGTAGTTGTTGCTGCGGCTGCAGCAGTTCCAGCTGCAGTTCCCGTTGCTGTTGTTAGTGCATTTGTTGTTGTTGCTGCAGTTGTTGTCGTTGTTGTTGTTGTTGCTGTTGTTGTTGCTGTTAATGGTGCTGTAAGCAAGGCAGACGTTGGCGTTGTGGAAGCGTTCGTGGAAGACGTTAATGTTGTTGTGGAAATCAATGGCTCTAATGCTGGTGCTAATATACACTCTGAATGCCCGCAATCCCCACCAGATGCATCCTTGAGCAGGTTCATCGTATGTGAGTCGCTGGAGTTGGAGCTGGTGATGTTCATGTTGATGCCGTCCGCCGTCTCATTGCAGTTGCCGCCGTGCAATGTGCGCGCCGGCGTTGGTGGCGGCGTTGCCAGCATGGACTCCACGTTGCTGCCCAGACAGTTGGCAATGTCAGCGCTTGTTGCAGTTGCAGCAACAACAGCGGCTGCTGCATACGTCAACGGCTGTGGCAGCGCCTTTAGCTTGGACTTGCTGATTAGCTTGCTGGCCGTCGATTTGGCGGCCTCAGCGCTCAGATCAACGACAACGGCAGCGGCAGCGGCGGCAGCAGTGTCCATCTCCTTAAGGATCAGCGCACACTAGTTGGGGAGACTGGGGGCGAGAGACACTTAAATTGGCGGCAACAGCAACTGAAATCAAAAGTCACAAGTCATAAATTATAAACCAGGGCGCAATGCTATAAAAATGCTTGTCCCCAACATACACACACACACGCACTCGCACACACACAAACACGCAGTCACTCACATACTTGCACACAATCGACGTTTTATGTGTTACGTATACGCCTCGTTTGTCCTGTGCCGAAAAAGCACGTGCTTACGTACGAAAAATGAGACCAGGACAATGTCAACACACACACACAAGCGCGATGCCTCGTGACCCAAAAAAGGATTGTGAATGTATTTCGACCACATACACACACACACACACACAGACATACACACACAATATTGACAAATGTATGTGCGGGTGAGTGTTTTTTTTTTTGCAGGCAAAGGCCAGTTTTTGGTAGGTTAGCCGAAAGTGAAATATTTATTGTGAATCACGCGACTTGGCAGAGGCCAGGCCTATGCCGCTTGAGTAAAAATCGATAAGCTATACTTACTTCTGGCATTCACAATTGTTAACTCTGTTGTACGGTGCAATTTAGCAAGGCAACTAAATGGCCAAGAAGCAAGAAAAAAAACTTAATTGCATGCGGCAGCAAAAAACTTCGTTGTGATATATTATATGTATATATATATATAAATATATTTATTTTTATTTTTTTTATGGAAGCGAATAAGGGTCGGGTGGCTGTGGGGTGGTGTGAACACGTTTTGGATAACTTTAGAAGCTGCTGCTATGAACTTTGACTATGTTTGTGGCTACAACGGTTCTGACGTAGACGCCGCATTCCGCTCCGCAAAAGCCTGCAATTAATTATTTAGCCATTATTGACGCGCGCAAGTGTTGATTTCTTCGTGAATAATTTATAGTTCAATTTTCCTAATTTTGCGGACACGGAGCACACTACAAGGCGGGAGGCAGGCGATGCAGCGCACGTTGGCGTAAGCACGTCAATATCTGACTGAGGATGCGAGGCACGATAACGATACCGTTATACAGAGCATTGTTATGCAATTGAATAGCCAGTATTTTCGTTGGGCGCCAACAAGCAAAAAAGCGCGCGGGCGCACACAGCATGACAGCTGATGAGTTTTCAAAACCCAACGATGTGGCAACTCCACAATTGGGTACAATGACTTACCAACACTGGTCGTTGTCAGGAATTTATATGGCAACATTGTGCGGCAAGAAGCAGAGTACATCAGCTGCTGACCCGCTTGGCTTGCTTGTAATTCAATTTTTTCTAAACGTATCAGTTACAACTCAACCTAATGTGCTCCGTTGCTCCATAAACAAATTTACAATTCGTTCAAATCAAGCATTTACAAATATGCCAAACATTTGTAAACTATTATTAAGATGCCTCCGCCAAACAGCCGCAATTAACGGTAAATAGCGCCAAAAAGTACAATAAATAAACAAAAAAGGGATCTAGTGCAATTTGCCTACCACTAATGACCTCGAAAACATCACAAAACACATATACTTGGCATTTGCTAAATCGGGTAATTGGTGGACTGTGGAGTCGCTTATATTCGACTCTATTGCCGCTCTTAGCACTACCAGCGCCACCGATATCAACAACAACGCACACGCAAAAAGAGGAAGAGGTAAGATAGTTACAAGCAAAAACACCATGAAATCTGTGATTTTCTTTCGGCATATCTTAGAAAGCATAATAAACATGTGCGCATGTGTGTGTTTGTGTGTATCGGCGTGTCTGAAAGCCGTTGCGGCTACCTGCTGCTGGCTCAGGCGATATCCACACTGCTCAGAAAATACTCAACCGAGTAAAACAGAGACAAACAGTTGCGGCTGTTTGAAATGTTGCCACATCTCAGCATATTTTTATTTACAAATGCACTTAACTAAAAAGAATACTTAAAGTTATCATACATGCAAATTATATTTATGCACATTCAAACAAATCCCGCCTGATAAGCATATATGTCATATGCTATATATAAAAACACAATTTTATCGTTTGGCTGCACCTATTTGGTTTTTTGGAAAGTTGGCAGCTCGATAATTTGCTACGACAAGATGGTAGAACTCAGCAGACGTGGTGAATTTCATGAAAGTGACGTGAAATATGTGTAGAAAAAACACGATTTTCACAAAATGAAAATCTTAATATTAAAGGGATTTTGAGTACTTTTGAGCCCAAAGAACAGTTTAAAGTTAAGCTAGTGTCTGTAATTGTGACTCTGCATTTAACACAAGCGTGCCGAAAGTGCCCTACAAGCAAATCAGGCAGCTGCGTAAATTCGACTGACGCTTTGTGGAGCCAGCAACAACAAAATACAAATACATACAAAAATCAATTTTCGCGCTGCTTTTTGTTTTTTTGCTGCAACAGCAGAACAAGTTTAGTGTGTTCCATAATCGAGAAAAAAATTGAACTGAAAATTAGGCGTTAAAGGTATGCTCAGCATATTCCTCTGCTCCTCTTTGCCAAAAGTACAGGCAAAAGTAAAGCCCACACACACATAACATATACACTTACACACGTGCATCACATCATTGCAATTGAAACAGACTCACACACACACAGGCACACAAGCACATAGACACACATGTACAGTGTGTCATACTCACCTTTGACTGAGGTTTAAGCAAATATTTTAGCTCTTCACCTGAACTGAGTATGTGACGTAGGCACAACTTATTATTGTGTGTGTCTGTGTGTATGTGTGCTTGTACAAACAAATATTCGTCGTATTTGAGAAATATATATGCACATATTAAAAGGATTTTTATGTGAATTTACAGATGCCACGAACTAGGCGACGCCATCACTCGAGGGATCGCTCCTCAGCCGGCACACGAGACAAACGTAGACGACTAGATACTGGTGATCTATCGCCACCCTTAGCTGAAGCGCCTTCGCCGTAAGTTTTATTTTCTTACACAATATACATATATGTGTTTGAACGTATATATATATATATATGTGTGTGTGCGTGTGTTCATATGCATATGCCTCCCGGGGCATTGCTCAATTGCCCAATGAATATTGATGCATATGCATATGTGACCACAAGAACAGCTCATTCTCATTATTTTGTTGCATTAATATAACGGTGCAATTTTGTTCTCTATAAATAGTCCGCGCATAACCAAAACACATCAAACCAGATCGGCAGCAAAGCGTCGGAGGCATGAAATGGATGCAAACACATCCCATATATCAAAGGAGCCGACGTGAGTAACACAAAATTCAACAATTTCTAAGCGTTATCAATAGCATTTCATAATTACTAAATGACTGTCTTACAAATGTAATTGAGCATTTATTGAAACCGAAAAACACGATTGTATTTGAAATCAAATTGAATTCTTAAACCCTTTCGTATTGTTCAAATTTGTGTCTGTTAAGAAGCTTAGCAACTTGTTTTCACGAAACGATTAACAGCAATAGGTATAGATCCAAATTTATATGAACTAAATCTTAAGTAAGCTGTTCACACAATTAATTTTAGGTCAAGGATCATAATGTGGTTTGCACACTTATGAATATGTTAAGATACTGATGCTTGAGTGATGTGCAAAGATTAGACAAAAAACCCAAATGGGAATTTCGCTTTGTATATTTATGTGTATCATCATTGAGAGAGATCTGGTGTCCTGCCCACGCAGTGTCTCCCGTCGACTTTACATTGGTGAGCAATGGCTTTTAAATGGACATTTCTTTAATTTGCCAATGCGGCAGTAAAATGCACGCAGCAGCCAAGTCAAGAGGCCGTATAAGGCAGGTGAAATCGGCTGGTTGTTTGTTCCTGTAAGTGTCACAAGTTGAGATTGGTGGCAGTCGAGTCATTCGCAGGCTCCTTACTCAGCTTACTATAGATTTATGTAGTGATTGCGATTTCTTTGTGCCAGCTGCCAACTGTAATTAACCCGCTTCAGCTCTGGCATCTCATCTGATCAGTGTGTAGGCGTCAGTGAGTCCTGCCCCGTTGCATTTCCTTGCTTGTTGCAGTTGATTTAATTTATTTGCTTGCGTATTTAAAACATATTTGCATATTACTCAAATCAACGCAGACAACGACAATTGAGGCGCGACGTTGTCGCATTTATTATTGTTATTGTTTTTTATTTTATAAACTTGGCCTGGCCTTTTTAGGCATGGCCTCAACCACGGCCGCAGCATCTGCTGTCTGCTCCCCCCCGTTGACATATCTCGGCTGAGTTTGGCTTAATCAGTGTCGCGTTTTGCAATTTTATTTGCCACTAGCAGCAGCAGCAGCAGTGTCGCTTTCTTTGTCGTAAACTTCTGGAATTCATGTGCAACAGTCGCCTTGTTTATTAACCTTTTCATTTTGCAATAAAAACCCGCTTGCCAAGTGTTTACCAGTACCAGATTAATTGCTCAAGCGACGGCTTGTCTCATTTGCCTCATTACTCATCCGACACCTTGCAACGCGGAAGTGTCAAAAAAAAGCAGCTTACCAACAATCAAAGGAAAAAAGCCCGACGGAAAGCAATTATTGCCTAAATATTAAAAGAAATTGGCTGCCATTTAGCAGACAATTTAAAACTGAAATTCCGTTTGAAATTATTGAACTTGGCATAAATCGTCCTAAACATTTTTAATTTTATGGTCAAACTGTAAAGGAATCAGTATTGAATTCCGTATATCATTTTTAAAGCACATGATTACCAAAAATCTCAAGAAATTTTTAAATATATTTTATGTTTATATGAGTAAGTATCTGAAAATACTTTGATTCGTTCGCAAAGACAAAGAAAGCTTTATTCATTCCAAGAGTGTGAATACTGAGAAAAATAAAAGATTTTTTCTTCACGTTGTTTGGACTACTAAATTATACACTGTCTTGTCCATTTTGGGTTACAGGGTATATAAATTATATTCAAGTGTCAAAACGTTGCTGCCGCATTTCCGCTATTTATTGAATTTTTGCTGTTGATTGTTTAAATATATTTACAATTTCAATTGTTTAAATGTATTCATTCTGTGCGCGTGTGTGTGTGAGCTGTCAATTGGGCGCACACGCACAGTGTACGCGCCGCGGCGAATTCAGCATGCGGCGATTTGGCTTGGCTGCCGTTGGGCAAGATCAAACTGTAAACTGGAAATGTGCGCGCAGCAGCAACAGCAGCAGCAGCAGCAACACTAGCAGCGAGCAAGCAACCGCGACAACCGACACTTGTTCGCTGCGGACTTGTCGCACGAAAGCTCAGTCGCAACGACAACTTGCAAGCGAATGGAGGTGCTGGCTTCGAACGACGCCGCCGTGCAGCCTCAAAATTAGCAGCAACAATAAATACAACAAACAAACGACAACCAAGTGCGCCTTTATGAAAGAAATGTAAAAAATAGAATACAAAATCGTGTGTTTATAATTCTCAACAAATGCAGCCGTCAAGTGTGCAATTTGTGTGTGTGTGTTTAGTGCATATTGAACTAGCTACAACAACAGCAGGAAGAACAAAGACAACAATAACAACTTTTGTTCAATGCGTCCTGCAAATGAACAACGTGTTTCTTGTTCGCCGTTGAGTAGTTTCTAATTCATAATGATCATATATAAATTCATAATATTTTTCAATGCTGTATGCCAGACACACTTGGTTGGGTTAACTAGCGATTTGATAAGATATGACGAAGACGACGTTTAGACGCCAACCAAACAAATACGTACAAAAATATATACTGATTGTGTATTTTAAAATTGTTGCTGTTCTTATCGTAAGCGGACATGTTGATAGCGACTGGTTGCAAAAGGGATTTCCACGCATTTCCGATTTACGAACTCTCTTTGCATTACTCACGGTTCGTTTGCTGTCGTCACTTGAGTCATTAGCCAAGTTAACAACAACCCAAACAACAACAGCAGCATACGGCAGCAGCTGTAGCTGTAGTTGTAGCTGTAGCTGCCGCAACAAGTTGTCAGTTGGTTCAACTTTTGTTGACCCGTTTGCGTTTCCTTTTCTCGAATCAGGTGAAAAAAATAAAACAAAAAATAAATAAAAGAGTAAAAATTGTGAAAACTGGTCTCGGTGGAGAGGACCTGTTGTATATAGCTGTAGCTTGCTGCGCTTGCCACTTTCTACCAAAGTTTTATAAATTGCATAAAGCCATAAAGCCAAATAAACTGGTTGGTCTTGACGTTGTCGTCGTCCTATCAATGAACTTGTCAATTGGATTTGTTATGTTTTTTGTTTTTTCTGCTGACGCGTTTAGTGGATAGGCAAAATCGCGGCTAGGTTCAGGGTTAGTTTCACAGCTAATTCAATTTTTGCAACGTTGGCTGACATGTGTGCAACAAAACAGCAACAACAAATGCGGCCAAGCCAAGAAGTCGCACAAATGCAATCGTGGGGCACAGCTCAGCTTTTATGCTCCACGGGGTGATTGGGGTGCGGTGGGGTGGCAGGTTGCGCTCTAAACTAACTGACACGAACAAAATTCATAAGCCAATGAGAACGTGTTAATTACACAGAAAACAAAAAGAAAAAACTGCTCGATAATTTATTGAAATGAAATGAGTTAATGGTTGGACGGTGCGGGAGGGGTTTGGGTTTGGGTTTGGCGGCTTAGCCTGTGTTTGTGTGTCTGTGTGTGTGTGTCAGTGTGTGTACAGCATTGAGAATTCAATTGAAATAAATTGCGGCATCTTAATAATGTTGCAGATACAAAGATAAAGAAAAATAGATGAACAGAATTAAAATTTCGCGCTCGCGTTTAAAGTAAATGAGATTCAAACGTTTAAATTTTAACGCCAACAACAACAACAGCAACGTTTGTCAATGCCAGAAACAGCAGCAACAAAAAGAAACAACAACGATTTGTATTAACAACTTCGACAACAAGCGACAAGAAACAACGAACTAGCTAACAAAATGCCCATCGTGGGACAGCAATATGCTAACGGCTTCCGTCCGTATAGCTCCTTTCGAGTGCCTCGTGGCAGTTGTGGCTACAACAATAGCAACAGCAACAACAACAACACAAATGGCAACACTGGACAACCCCTAAGCAGCAATGGTGCCAATAGAACAACAGCAAGAACAGCAACAGCAACAAGGACAGCAGCAACAGCTGGCAACAGCAATGGCAAACACAACGCAGCCTCGAGCTCCACCTGCTCATCATCATCGTCCTCGCTCAATCAGCAGCAGCAGTTGGGTTTTAGTCGACAGCAGCCCTGGCGCAGCAGCTACTGCAGCAGCAATCGTCACAGATTGCCAGAGACACATTTGTCGCCACATCAGCAGCAGCAGCAACAACGGAACGTTAAACCATTAACACCCAAGCTAATCAGGCGCATTGAGAACACCTGTGCCAGCAACGCAACCAGCTCTCGTTATGGCAAACCTCGAGCACCAGCTCCACCTGCAAATCAGCTGCTGCAATCTAGGAAACAAAATCCGGCAACGGCAACACAGCAAGCGACGGCTGCTAATCCCTCACAAAAACGCGCATATCAAGCCACAAATGGCCGTTGCGCTAAGGAGAACTGTCCGACGACGACTACAACGCGGAATACACAGCGCTCCAGCAAGAATTATCCAGCGCCGTTGCCGCCACAACAGCAGCTTCAGCAGCAGCAACAGCGCAAGCAACCCAATGATCTCATAGCTGGGAAAGCCACACCGTTGGCGCAGCGACGACAGCTGCCGGCTACGCCCAAGCTTAGTCTCAGGCAGCGTGCCGCACCAGCTGAGGGCGGTGGCTCATCGACTGGCTCGAGCGATTCGCATGATTCGCCGAAATTGAAAAAGGCCTTCTCCAAGAAGTTTCCGCAAGGACTGCCCTTTGAGGATGAGTTCTATGGCCACCGCAATCGATCCTATTCGCAATCCTCAAGCAATTACAGTTTCTACAGTTCGGTGGGTGCGCAAACCACAACACCCCACGACGAAGATGACGATGAGTTCCAGCGCAAACCGGCCACAGATGAGGCCCTTTATGTGGACTTCTCGAAGGTGGTGCACAGCCACAAGCAGCAGCGACAATATGTGCCGGCCAGCTCCTGGATACGCGCCTCGCCCGATCACAACGAGCTGTGCCATCGACCCCCCACTACTAGTCACAATGGTGCTGCTCCACTCCACTCCACTCCAGCCCAGCAGCGACGCAAGAGCGCCAAATATGCGCGCTCTATGCACGAGTACCTTTATAGCGACGATGCGAAAAACACAATGACAACGACAACGATGACGAAGCATCGACTCTCGGTGGTGGATGAGCCCGAGGATGGTTACTACAGCTATGCGGCGGGCACACCCGAACCCCAAACGCCGCCAACGCCTCGAACGGACATTTATGTGGCCGCAGCATCGTGGGCACCCAAGCCGCTCTATCCCGACCGCGTATTGCTGCCTGCTGCCGCTGACAGCAACAACAACTGCAGCACTAATAACAGCAATCTCAGGCAGAGTAGGCATCAACAGCAGCAAACGCGACGTCGGTCCGAGCACTTGGGGTCCACGACGTGTGAGTATAAGTAAGTATCACTTAAAATGACCGCCAGCAGCAACAACAACAGCAGCATAAACTTCAGCTTTAGCATGCGGAAACAGAAGATAGATAAATTCAAGTAGCAGTGACAGGCTGGTTCTAGCTGCTGCTGACTAAGCGTTCTGTCGGCACTTAAAACTTAAGTCGTTCCTCACATTTGTTGACAAGAGCGCGTCGTTCATTCTACGGTTTCGGTCCGCTCAAGATCTCTCTTTATGCCAAATTTGGTCAAGCCTGCCGCCCCTACTTATAATACTGAGGAACGTCGCTCAGCTCATTAAGCAAACTAAGCGCCGCTTTTGAACGGTACGTTTTGGCCAGTGCTTAAAAGCGTTTTAATGTTCTACGTGCCGACGGCGCAGCTCTTGGCCTTCCACGAGTCTCTGCCTGGCCACTCCAGGCACACTTCACCGATCGGTTTGTTCAGATCAATTTTCGGTGGCCTCATTACCAATACAAAATTCGTAGCTGGTCGATCAGATGCTGAGAACCCTCTGTGCGTGGAAGGGTTGCATACATTTTTGTTGATTTTATGCTTTATTCTCTATTCAAATATTTCTTTCACGAAACTGAAGAGAAATTTGATTTACATTAAGCTTGCTTCAGAACTGTTATATCTTATATATAGTGGCCATATACATCATGGGTTCTTATAAAAGATTGATTATGAAATCAAAACTTCGTCGAAAACATTCTCAGAAAACAATATCAAATCGGTGCCATAGAACTGACTATTGAAAATTGGGTGCTACAGCGATTAGCATACCATAAAAATTATTCTCTTTGATTTAAATTCTGGTTATATTAATTCATTCATCATTCAGTACAACATTCTTAAATTGGGCAAACTATTTATCATCCAAGTAATATTTATCTAGTTCATAATGAAAAAAGATTTTGACATTTTCTTGACAAGTTTGCCAACCTTTCTATTGTATTTCAGTTGAAGTTTAGATAAATATTGGAATATATTTCTAAACCAAATAGTAAACAAAAATGTTCTTGAACTGCTTTCGTTTCTTGGGACTATAATCCTCTTGTTATTGTTGACTCGTATTTTAAATATTTGGCCTGCAATTATGTCAGCAGTCGTCCCAGGTCGCTATGTTTTCACTGTTTCGGCTTGCCCCGTGCCGCCAATGGGGTGGGGGATTAAAAGAACAATGTCTTGGGAGGGGCTCAAATACTTCAGCTATGCCGTAGTCATGGCTTTTGTTTCAGTTGCTTTGTGTAGAATTTTGTGCTTCTGTTTTGCTCTCGGTCTCCGAGCTCAAGCTCGTTTATCTGACGTTTATCGCGCTCCAAAACAAACCGGACTTGTCTCCGTAGTCCATATACGCTCATAATCGATGCGACTACCGCCGGCAGCAGCAGCAGCAACAGCCGCAACAACAACAAAAACAGACAACTAAAGCAATAACAACAAGAACAATGAAGTTGACTTAATGCTGTCTTGACTTTTGAGCTCACTTTTCTCGTGCAGTTCCGACAACTGCAAGGCAGGCCGAAAATTTACACATGCAACGTTTTAGTGTGACTGCCCCTCAGTTCCCCCTAACCCCCTACCCTCGCCACATCTCCCCTGCATATAGAACCGATGTGAGAAATGTTGTTGCTTATGCGAAGTGATTTATATTGGTTTTATTGACTTCCTATAAATGCACTCAGCCATCCAAAAGGTGATTGACTACAATAATAAAAACGAAAATAATAATAATAATAATATGAATGCAATATCGAATAATATTTGCGATCTGTTTTCGTATACTTCATAAAATTTCATTACTTCCTTTTTCGAGATGTTGTTTTGTGTTAATGTTGATCGAGCAAACGACTGAAAACTGAGGGCAGCAGCGGCCATTTGCCAAATTTTGTTGTGCTTTATTTTTTTTGGCTTGTTGATTTTGGCTAACTGTTTGTTTGTTTTTGTTAACTGTAATGGCCGGCATCGGCCTGTCTGGCTGTCTGGATGGCTGGCTGGTTGGCTGGCTGGCTGGCTGGCTGGCTGGCTGGCTGTTGTGTACATTGCTGAGCATATGGAGTGAGTGAGTTGAGGTGTTGTTGTGCAAAGTGTGTGTGTATAGAGTATACATTACATTACGTTCATTGAACCACGCAAACGCGTACGATCTCTGCTTGAATAATGAACGACTGCATAACTGACAGACGACCGACGACCGACGACGATCAACTTGGCTGACTCTGACTCAGCGCACTTTTGCTCCTGGACATGATTGAGCTAAGCGGCTGCCCCTGACGCACAAAGCAGCAACCACTTGACAGTTGCCATATGTCTGCATCTCACTCTCTCGCTCTCTCTCCTTCCCTCCCTGTTTCTCTATCTCTTTCTTGCTGCTGCTTTATTTGCAGTGCTCGCAATGTGTTTGATCGCTTTTGCTGTCATTGCTTGCTGTTTGCGCAGACGCAACCATTGACCTTGGCGCTGGGCAAATTCAAAGGCTCGCCGCGACGCCCTCGTTTCGCCTCGCTTCGCCGCCCTGTTTGATTTGCATAATGCCGTTACTCATGCGACCAACACGATTTCATATTTTTAATAATATTCATTCTTTGCATCGACTCTTTCTTTAAATATTTCTTGTCGTATTTACTTTATTGTATGTAACGGCACTTGGCATTGTCATTTATGGCCACAACAACAACACAGCAACATTGGCAACAGTTGTTGTCATCGCATTTGCTTTTAGCCCAACAACATACGCCAAAAATTCCGGTTTCTCATTATGTTTTACTTAAAAAATACTGACCTCTACTTTAATCAATTTGTAAAAAATGAAGCAAAAAAAAAACGTTTAAAAAGATTCTTAAAAGTTATTCAAGTTTGGCAAGCCAGGGATGCTTAATGGGTTCCGTTCTAAAAAATCTATAGAAATATACAAAGTTAATAATAATTAATGGTTTCCAAAACTCGACTCAACGTTGAAAATTCAAGCAATTAAACTAAGGGTTGTCTGTCTTTACTTACTGATAGCATCCACCTTCAGAATTATGTAAACGACATCGATTTGACTCCAACAAGCTAATTTACGTATGTTGTACAACTTTTTCTGTATAATTGCAATTAAATGGTGAGTGTGTGTGTGGTTTTTGTTACCATTCCTATGAATAGCTATTGGTTTTTTCTCTCATCAATTTTTTTGATTTTTGCGCCGCATAAGTCACAGTGACGCATGCGTTCACAGTTCATTGGAAGCACAAAATCGAACAATATTAACAAATTATTAACGCTTTTTATTATGCATTTGTTTGTTGGCTTTTTTGTGGCTGGCGGGACAGAGAAGTGGGTAAAACATTTGTACGGTATGCGTTTATTTAATGTATTTATGGCATATTCAGGGTCAGCACATATAAATTTCTCGCAACGCAGCAAATGTTTGTCGGCAGCTGCTGGTGGGCTTAAAGTGTCTCAGCACTCAGCTGTGTGGCTGTTGCTTTTGCTCTATGTAAATCATATGAAAAACCGGTTTTTGAATGATTAATTCACAACTCAAAGATACAATTCTCACATGTCTCGATCGAAAAAGTCTTCTTAGCGCATTCAAAACGATTTGACAGTTGCTTAAAGTGCAAGATTGATTTATCTCGTTCATCTCGTAATCTTTAAAAATTTGTCATTTCCCAAGTTCACAGTTGGTAGTCTGCATTTGCTTGGCCATGTGCACAATTTATTCGTGAACTTGGTCAAGCAAAGTCGTCGTTATGAGCATGTATAATTGCAATGCTTGTTTAAGTCAATTGGTTTCGCTGGATAATCAAAAAAAAAACGAAAAGAAAACTTAATTAAGCACAAAAAAAAAAAACAATCGGTCAAGGCCACCAGAAATCTGGGCAAACGCTTGGCTATTGATGCCAGGCAAATAACAAGTATGTGGCATGTCTTCATAAGTACATTCTACGATAACCTGGAAAAGGGGCTGGGCACAGCATGTGAAAACTCGTAGCTAATTGCGAAAAAACAACCTTAGAAATCAATGTCTTTGAACCGGTTACACTTACCCAAGGTTCTGAAGAAATACGGGACTATCTATATTTATATATATGGGTGCGACAGTCAATCGCTATTGCTCAATATTATTGCATCATTAAACTGAACGATACATATCTTTTCGAAATTTCCAATACAATGCCATAACTTCTTATTAAAAGTACACATAGGCATAATGCTGTTTAACATTGATAAATGGGTCACTGAACGCGTTGATGCCAACAAAAATACTCGCTTAGTCTGTGAACACTGAGCAGCAGTGAATCGAGTCTATTTTATTTATATATCTTTTAGTTTTGAATACAGAATTCTGTGTACATAGCAACTATATTGTGTTAGCAGTGTAACTGTTTTATCTTATCTTATCTGATATAAAAAACTTCTTCTGATTTTCTTCATAACTGAATATCTTCGATCGTTTACAGTTTTATGAGTATTTTCACCATTGAACTCGTTTCATATGATTTTTTTTACTTCTTTGTATTTGTTCTAATTGAAGTGTGTTCACATATAAAAGTATAGGTAAAATCTTAGACAACACCACCCAAATCGGGCAGCTACTTAATGAGGCTTGGATTGGGTTTCGTGTGTTGCAAGTGTGAACAGTTTGGCATGGCGAAAACCGAGCTTATCATCATTAATATCCAATTAGAGCTTGCCATAAATGCTGCTCTTATTTGCACGCGCCGCGTCATTATTCAAAATCCAGACCAGAAATTCAATGCTCCGGAATATGTTTGGCAAATCGGCTTTAACGGGGGTAGATCGAGAATAAGCCAAACAGAGAGATGAACAAATTAACAGCAGTTTGTTAAAACTGCTAAAAACTGTTAGTTTCAAAATTGGTTGAGTTCTCAAACTTGATCACAATTACAACACACGCTTAACAGGGGCCTGTTAACTACAAGCAACTATCTGTTAAAATAGCAGCGGGTAGCAGCTGCTAAAAATCGATTTGCTTATTTGTAATATTATAATATCTTTACTACTTATGTTATTGCAAAATGAATGTGTAGCTTATAAGTGCCGAATACTTATTGAGCTACTCTCGATTGTATATTGCTCTTATTAACTACCGCATAGCCATATAAGAGGCGTTTGCTTCTGCTGCTGCTGCTGCTGCTTTTGCGACCAGACGCTAGGCAAAGATCTTTTGTTATTCGGCGGATGTTGGCCGAGAGCCAAAAAGCCAAGAGATTTGAACCTACATACAAAACCGGGCGCTGACTTCTTGACGGTTGCTCAAGCTGACTTGAAGTGAGCGCAGGCGTTGAGCTTTTTTTTTTGTAGCTTTTATTTATTTTTTTTATGTATCTATGCGATTACATGTGTATTTGTGTGTGTGTGTTAGTGTATCTGTGTGTGTGTGCGAGAGTGTAACGTACTTGTAGTCAAAGTCACTTTCAGCTTCGTTGCGTTCTCATAGTTTTTGTGACCAAATTTAGAGGCGCTCTTGCAAGCAGCACATGTGGTGGGCGCATATAAGCCGAAACCCAAATCAAATGATTTTTGTTGTCATATTTCGATTGTATCTAAAAAAACAATATATATATATATAAACTCTTCAGAGCAGCTGTTTTAGCACAATGTTTACCTTATTAGCATACGATCTTGTCTTCACTTCTTGGCGGCAGCGCCTGCCTAGGTCAGTTATCGCCGCTCGGATCAGATCGTATCAGATCAGTCTTGTGATTCATGCTGAGATCTTGGGCTGCATGGCGGCCACTGACTTGACTGCCGTCTGCCCACCCGCATGTGGAGAGCTCGCTTGGGCGTGTCGATATCGGTTTCGCTGTGTGTACTTACGAGTCTATGTGTGTGTGTGCTTGCGTGTGTGAGAGAGTTCCATTGATGTAATATGGCTACCGTTGCTGTTATTGACACAGTTTCTGGCCTCGCGCTTTGTTGCCTCTGCTGCCTGCCTGCCTGCCTTTGGGGTTAAGCTTAGTACTTTAAGCTGTTTTTTTTTTCTATTGGGGATTTGTGTGTCGTGTCATAGGCCTTGCCACTTGGCTTTTCTGTCTTGCGACGTACTCTCAAAGGCATGTTGCTTGCTGGTGGGCAGACAGCCAACCAGCCAGCCATCCGGCCAAGTTGATTAACTTGATTGGTAACGCAAATTCGCATATTCGCCAACTCACACACACACACACACAGATAGAGGTTCGCTCAACGGGTCTGGCCCAAGAACCCGACGGAGGGGGGGAGCAAGACAGCAAACAGTCAGCTTAGTGTTGTTAAGTAGCTTTCCATGTCTCGACTCCATTTACTGTCCAATTCTCTTGGCTGTGGCCACATTTTGAGCTGTGCATGTGGCAAATAATTCGACAGTTTTGGCTGGGCGTTACGTCAAGGACGGCCATTCATCTGTTGTCTGTCGGATATGAATGTACATACATACATACATACATACATTAAGTATTAAGTAATTGGTAATCTGCTGAACTCGTTTATTAATTCACTTCTCTCTCCCTCTCTCTGTTTTTATTTCACGGCTTACAGTTTTGATGACAGCCTCTCGTCTTCGCGACGCCGCAAGGAGCGTTCGAAGCGCTCGCATCGTAAATCGCCTGCAACTGGGCGGCGGCAGCACAAGTACCGTTACAGGGATGAAGCCTCACACTCGAGCTCACGGCGCCGCCATCGCGATCGGCCCAAGGATGAGCGCGACAGCGGGCGCAACAATCGTCAATCGCAAGCTAAGGTAAAAACTTTTCATTTTCTATATATACCTCAATCAAAAAGAAACGAACGATTTAAGCTGAGCAATCAACAACAATGAAATTATCACACACGAAATCAGTACAAAAAAAAAGAAAAAAAAAAACAATTATGGTAAAAGGAAAATTAGTAAATTTTCATAAACAGAAAAGCTATAGTACTATATAAGTGAAATCGATCAAGTTTTCTTAGTATACACTATATCTGCATATGTATTTCTTTAGCATCTGGCATAAGCTCTATGCTTGCCAATTTTTGTGTTGTTTGTTTTTTTTTTTTTGTGTGTCGCGCTTTTCAGTCAGTTAACACATCACTGTCCCGACGCGATGCTGTTTTTCAAGCGCTATTTGGAAAAGTCCCAACTGACTGCCCAACAGTTCGAGAACTCTCAAATTCCGTGCTATATTAAAATGCGTCAGTTGCCGGCACCACGGCGCATCGATCATTATCGCGATCTGTTGCTGGAGTGTTCATCGCTGCGCTTTATGCCATATACGGGGGAGGATTGGATTGTGGTCGAGTATTTTGCCGATCACGATAGGGACTATCTTGTAAGCTGTCAATAATCATCATCAACTGCCCAAAAAGCGAACTGTTTCAATGTCTCGTGACTATATTGCACTCACCCGTACCTTGTGACGTTTGTTTCATTTTAGTCTTAATCTTTTGAGTGCTGTTTCTGTTTTGACTTTTATTCATAGGCAAAACACAAATATAGATGTACTTGTACTTGTACTTGTGCACTATTTTCTGGTAGGTGCTCTCTGAGAGCCATTGCACTCACGCATCACTTAAGGCTTATCTTTTGCTTCGGTGTGCTTATTTTGTGAGTAAATTGTAATCAGACATAGGAAAGTGAGAGCCTTAATATAATCAATTTGAACTCTCTTTGTGGTTTCACAACTTGTTGCAATCAGTTGCCATACCACAAAAAAAAAAAACTACATCAATTGAAACTCTTTTAAATATGTGGTCACTATATAATTTGGACGATATGACTAATCATATGAAATCAACTGCAATTGAATAGGTAATTGTTTTCTGTATGTATTACAAACTTAATCTACTCGTCAACAAATAGATCTGTGTTTAATTTATTATTTATTATTAAACATAACAACTTCGAGCTGTTCAAGGTGCTGATAACTCTTTTATATTGAGAGCATGTGATAAGAAGCTCAAATAAGCCATTAAGTTTCAAACATCAACTAGGGCGCTCAAATAATACATGTATCTCAAACTCAACATGTATCTGAACCTCAACATGTAGAGTGTTCGCAGAGTTAAGATTCGTTTACTTTGTCGGTACCCCATGGTGTCGCTGATACAGATAATCTGCAGAATTAATTGCGCTGCCCTCGGCATGCCGCTGCTGTCCTCGTTTTTTTTTTTATTTTATATGTTCAATTGATCATTTGACATTAACATGTTGACTCACGACGGGCTGCAATCAGTGGCCATTGTGACGGCAATTGAGTGGTTCGAGCACACACAATTTTCGATTGTCGCGCAGAGAAGCGCGGTCGTCAAGATTCAGTACTTTCGGCAATTGGAGCAGCAGCAGTTCAAGCGGCATGCGCAGGAGACGGCGCCAACTTCAAATGACAACCACCACATTGAGCAGAACTGGAACGGCGGCGAGGAGCTCGAGGATGATTGCGATAAGGTGCAGGTCACCCCTTGCTTGCTATTAAAGCGGCAACGTAATCTATTCGATTTGGTTGCACTGTGCGATATGCCCGTCAATCGTTACGCCGGCGACAATTGGATTGTCGAGGAGTACTTTGTCGATCATGACGATGACTATCTAGTGAGTGTGCAAACGAGAGCGACTCTCTCTCTCTCTCTCTCTCTAACTGGCTCCCTTTGAATGGTTTGCATGATGCCTGTCCTACATACACTACCACACTCACTCTCTCCGAGTCCGACATTCTCCCAGACTCTCGCTCTGGCTAGAGAGAGTGTTTTGCGCCTGTCCGTCGACAGCTGATCGCATTGCGCGCGCAGCTGCTCCACCTAGCGCCTCTGTTTGCCATTTGCTCAGCAAGCGCTTTTCGCCGTCGCCATTGGGGGAAATTAAAAATACCACAGATGAAAAATCTTCTTCTCGCTCGGGATGTTTTTTCGTTTTTTTTTTTTTTTATTATTTTGTCGGTTGAGCATTTTCCAAATCTGAAACTGAAACAGAAACAGATTCAAATCTTCGTTTGTCGGTTGTGTATCGTTGCCCATCGCCCGTCGGTTCGTTGTGGCCTTTAGCTAACGTGTAACGGTACGTGTTCTACACGCGTCTCCTCCTCTCTTTCGCTCTCTCTTTCTCTCTCCCACTCCTTTTCATTTCTCTGCTACTATCTCTCTCTGGCTCACTAACTGTTGCTACTGCTGTCGCGAATTTGTTTATAATTTCATGTGTGTTTCGTGTATGCTGTGTGTGTGGTGTGTGTGTGTTTAGTTTAGGGAAAATCATCGAAATAAATATGTAGCGATTACTTCACGTGAATGTCTAATGAAAACGCATTTGGCTTTGACCAAAACCAACAGATGCAAATGCATAAAAAATACATTCAAAACTTAAAAACATTAAAAAAAAACACCTAAATCAACTGTTAAGCATTGGGCGTGACATAATCAGACCATCCAACAAATTAAAAAAAAAAAACAACGAAAATTTAAGTGCTTTAAAAATAAAATCGAACCAGCAAGAAGAGGCGACAACAACGTAAACTACAAAAGTGCCGCAAACAAGTACTACAAAATACTTGTGCGAATTCACAACATTGTCTCCACAATAGTCGCAAATATTTCGAAATTGTATTTTAATGTTTGTAGCGCGTAGCCAACTGAAAACGAAAATCAGGTGTATAAAAAGTTAATTTGTAGCCTGAACTTTGCACTTTTTCGAGTAGATAGATTTGGTCGCAAGAAAGATACAAACACATTTATGTTAGACAGCCAGCAATTGGGCATATGGGAAAAAGAGGAAGAGCAATAGTCAACGCACACAGCGGCCAAGCAAATCAAAACAAAAACTGAAAACTAACAAACAGCGTCAGGCAACATACAAGAACAACACCAACACTAACACAAATACAAACAACAACAACAACAACTTATGACTTACACACATGGAACCACACACGCGTTAAATACATATACTAAATATATACATATGCATATGTGGTTGTATATGTGCATCAGAGATCACCAGGGATTATTCATCAGACAGCAGCAGCAGCAACAGCTAGCGGATAGTTCCATCGTCGTGGTGATCTTAGATGCTGCCTCTTCTTCTACTCGCTGAGCAATTTTCTTTAGTTATTTTTGTAATGTTTGGATTTATTTTTGGTACGCGCATTTATTTCCACAAGAACCGCAAAAAGTCAAGCACATATTGCCCATATAAGAAATGAGACAGATATAGGGAGGAGGTAATGTTTTTCTTCTTTCTTGTTTTTCGATTTAGCCAACGTAATGTGTGTGTCGGTGTGTGTGTGTGTGTAATGTTTAGATTTGACAAGCAAAAATCTACAAAACGTGCTACAGTAAAATCTTTCGAAAAATATGAAATATCAAATCAGAAAAACTACAACATTTTAAAAACAAAATATTTGTTTTTTATTTTTGGAAAAGTTAAAAAAAAGAAATATGAAAAAACGCTACGCACAGAAATGATGAATGAGTTTAATTTTCAAATAAATCTTATATATAATTATTTGTTTATTGCGGGAGGTTTTACTGTACTGCGAACACACACATGTACACGTGTCTATATATTTACATATGTAGCACGTAGAATACACGACTACTGCGCCAATTTACGTGCGTTGTCGTCTTTTTTTTTGTTAAAAATAAAAACCGATTTTGTACCGAACTGAGAGCACACTCTTGGCAGGCGAACAGGCCAGGCAGACAGGCAACTAGCAAAATGAACTATACACTTATATCTATACATATATGTATGTATTGCAAACATGTATGTATGTGTATGCATACATACATTCATACAGAGAAAGAGCATGTACTTCCCATATATATGTACATATATCACAGGCAGGGCCGTCACTCATTTGGACATACATGCTACATGCAGAGTCACCCGTGAATCGCCGTGCTATCTTCCAGCGTTCTCTCGTACACTCATGCCACATATATAGGGCAAGGTGTAGGCTTTATGGGGTGGGACCATTGTCGGTGGCTGCAGGCGGAATTGGCGGTAGGTTGATCTACTTATAGGGGGGGAAATGGCGCCCGGATCAATGAGCTCATTGCTGTTTACGATATGTGATTTGTGTGTGTATGTCGAATGCTCAATATGCCATACGGTTTCAGGTATATGCATGCATCGCTTACACATAATATATGTGTACATACATACTGACATACATATATCTGCTTGTACTTGTAGCGCAATGGGCGCCGTTGACATCGGAGGAAAAGTGTTTTTTTTCCTTTGGCTTTTTGTTGTTGGCTACTCGCAATGGGCGCCGTTGAAATGGGAGGAAAAGTGTTTTTTTTTTCCTTTGGCTTTTTGTTGTTGGTTACTCGCTGATCAATTAATAAGGCACATCGAAACAAAACGACAAATAGCATTTGCCAAAATGCCAATGAGGCATTGACATTGAGAGTCACTTCCTCCCTAACCCACCGATTCACGGATCTATCGTATCGACGATCTTCGATCTTAACAGGGCTATCTATCGAGCAGGTTTCTTTATTGCAAACGCCAACAGCTTCGCGAGTCGCGTCGAGCAAGTCGAACCCAACGCAATTCACATTTGGATATTATATTCGCCAGTGAAAAGTTAGATAACAGATTCACACAGATACCCTACCAGTCCATAATCGTCCATAAACGCAACACAAATATATCGCGTATTCTGCAATCGACCGCGATGTCCGACGAACTAAGCGAACTAATCGCACTCAGCTGCCCGGATCTCACTGCTCGACCCGAGGGCACACTCGATGTACAGCGTCGCCTCAGCATTAAACAAATGACCGCCACGGAGCTAACAAATCTGCGTGCTGCTGCAGCTGCCGAGGCCGAGGCGCAGGCTCGAATGCAAGCCGAGGCCAAGGCGCGTGCTCTGGCTGAGGCGCGGGCTCGTGTGGCCGCCGAGGTCGAGGCCGCCAAGGCGCGTGCTCTGGCCGAGGAGCAGGCTCGCGTAGCCGCCGAAGTTATGGCCAGAGCATGCGAACTTGCCGAGCACGAAGCGCAGGAGCAGCTGCACCGCATCGCGGAGCAACAGCGTATATTGCAGGAGGAACAACAAAGAAAAACATATGCCACGCCCAGTCCGTCCGAGGCAGCGCGTGATCATCCCATTTCACTGCCCATCATTCTGGACGATGCCATGGAAATGCATTTGCTAAACGCTAGCGAATGCAATCCCCTCATCTCTGGCCAACCCACGTCGCCCCCCAAGACCAAGACCAAATCGCAACTGGCCGACTCCATTGAGTTGCTACGCATGCAGCGGGCAGCTCGAGATGCCCGCTCCCAGCATTGCAGTCGGGAGCGCAGTATGTCGCCAGCGGCGCGACATCATGAGAGAAGCGCTGCACCTGAACGCCTGCACAGCTCCAGCAATTGCAGCATTGATTCTGCCCGCGCCAGTGCCAGTGCCAGTGGAAGTGTTAGCGTTAGTCGTCGTGGCAGCACCGCCAGCGCCATGAGCAGTGATCCCGCCGCGGATCTGACAGCACTACCCAAATTTCCGCTGTCGAAGACGGTGTCCGCTCCGGTCATAAATTCTCATCGCAGCAGTCTAACTGAACTATTTCCGGGTCCATCGCCGCTCGTGGCGCCGGAGCCAACGCTTCACACCAATCCAGAGATGGCGCCAGTGGTGGACACTCCAAGACCAGGCAGTCAGGAGGATGGATATCATGATAGAACCAGTGGTAAAATGCTGCATCGCAGAAAGACCCCACCGCCAGTTGGTGCCAGTTTGGGTGTGTGCCTCAAACGGGTCACGGCGCCCAGCGGCTCGATTTCGATCAAGCCCAAGGAGCCGAATATGCTGGGCGTGGTGTTGCGGCGGGTAGAAAAGAAGACAGTGCCACAGAAGAGCATTCTGGATGATGACAAACCATTGTATCATCTGTCCATTGTGCGTAGCGATCACAAGGAATACAAACCGGCGCCAAAACCGATACCAAAGCCCGCACCGCCGGCGGTTAAGCCTTCGCCGGGCGGCATCCTAACTGGGCCGCAGGTGGTGCGCACCGTCAATCGTCCGGTTGTGGTGCCTGCTAAGCCGCAACGGCCACAAATAGGTGTGCCTATAACCATTACGAAAATCGAGGGCGATAAGATAATTATAATCAAAAAGATTATTGTGCCGAAGAACAGTAAGATACCGGAACAGTATCTGCAGGTTGGTTGTCTGTCTGGTGTACGGTGTCTCTGGTGTCTGGTGAATCTGTTGTCCAGTTCTTCGTTTAGTGTCAGTGGGAGTATCCTACTCAATATATTCCTCCTCTCTGTGTTCTCAAATTGTATTTCGAATTTGCCTCGTTTTTACTGCTGCATTCGATTTTATTATCGTTCAACCAACACATCAAATACAAAAAACGCACACACACACACACACACATATATATATATATACTATGATTGTTGCATTGTTTATGGAGTAGTCTGGTTTTTAATAAAAAAAACGCAGATTCCATTGCAGCTTTATTAAACGTTTATATTGTAACGGAAATCGTTTTGTGATAAGAGTTTTGCATTGTTTTTGAGCGGAACTAGAACTGGTCTTAGATTTAGAATGAGTTCTCGCGACTAAAGTAATGGAAATTATTCGGACTTAGGGATTTGACATTGCTTTAGGTGGAACTGTGTACTAGGACTAGTTGTTGTTGGCTTGTGGTACTAGTACACAGTTCCTGCTTTTTGCTCTGCAGTTGCGCGTGCTCTCCTCCAGTTGCTTAAATGAGTCAAGATGCTGGCAAGGCCAACGCCACCAAATCAACCCAATCGGAGGCGCCAAATGCTGTGTGCCCCAGCAGCAGCGCCGCAATGAGGCCAAGTGAAGAATCATTCGCGTCGTCATCGTCGCCAAACATAATGCAGAAACCAACGCCGCCGCCCGCGAGTGGACAGCAGTCATTTTTTCATGTCGTTTCGCCGCAGTTCGCGTCCGTATTTTCATCTAGTTTGCCGGAAACGAAGTGCGCGGTTCGATCGCCCATCTCGTCGCCGTTGGCGTTGCGGAAGAATCGGCCGCTGTTGCCGGCAAGTCCCAAGTCGACTCCACCGCTGCCACGCAAACATCATCCGATGGCGTACAATGCGGCCACAGGCGCCATCACAACGCCATCGCGTACAATGGCCACCATTGCAAGCAGTCCCGCGTCTAGTATATCGCTGTCGTCCTGCAGTACGCCATCCTCGTCGCCGCCGCCGCCAGTGCCATGTCGCGCACCCAAGCAGAAGCCAAACTCCAACGCTAAAATTCCCGGTGAGATCAATCTGGATAAACTGCTGCAGCAGCAGCAACAGTTGGAAGAGAAATCGGCAGCGGCCACCAGCAGTGCCAAGCAGGATGCTAATTTCTATGATGCTGAGATCGAGATGATGAATAAGTATTTGAAGAGTCTGCCCGACTATAGTGAATTGGATCGCAAACTGCATCAGGAGTTCCAGGAGTGCGAGGATCTCTATGATCGCCTTAAGCGCCAGCAACAGCAGCAGCCATTAACCAAATCCAATTCTCATCAATCAATGCCGCTGAAGACGTCGCATCCCGCCCTGTCGAACGCTGCCAGCACTGGCCTCTCCAAATCTTCGTCTATTAATTTTGCTAACAACCTGACATCGAATCGAACACCTCGCCTCGCCTATCCCTCAATATTTGCCCAGTCGAGCGGCAGTGAGCTGCCCAAGCTGCAGCGCAGCATATCTAGCTCCAATATGCCCATGGGCACGCCCAATTCTGCTCCGCTGCGTCCACTGGACCACCAGAAGAATAACCTGATGAGCGACTCGAATTTGTCGCTCAACAAACAGCTTATGAACGAATTCTGGAGCGAGAATCTCTGCAGCTCGCAGAAGCGTCAAACGCCAAAGCGCACCTTCTGGAACTATGAGAAGATCTGCGGTGCACAGCTGGGCGATGCTGGACAGCCCTTCAAGGTGGACGCGAAGACGGCCAAAAAGCTGGCCATCTTTGATCCCACTGTAGCCGAGGCGGCACAAAAAGAGTTGCAGAAACAGCTGCCGCAGGCGGCACAGCAGCCGCTGCCGTCGAGCCATCGCCTACAGAAGAACGCCTCGTTGTCGCATTTGGATCTCAAGGTCAGACAAGCCGTGACCAAGGATGATCTCTACAAGCTCATCGTATGCAACGAACAATCGCCCACGTCGCCATTCACCAGCCGTGTGCCCGTCAAGCAACCACAACAGCTACCACAGCACCAGCAACTGCAGCAACAGCAACAACAGCCCCTGGCGGCAAGTGCCACTCAGTTGCTCAACAAAAGCGTCTCCATGACGCATGTGCCCGGAGGTGGCAGTCAAACGGCAACGCCACTTTTGCGCAGTTCCAGTCGCACACACATACCCTGCTACATGAAACATCTGCCATCGCTGACGCGCAGCACATCCAACTCGGCAATATTGCTGCCCACAACAACACCGACAACGGCAACAGCAGTAGCAGCAGTAACAACAACGCAGCCGCCAGGAGCCCGCAAGGAGCCATTGCCACTTAAACAACAGCAGTCTGCTGTAAACAGTAAACCAAATTCAGGTGTTCTTAAAAGCTCCAGCAGTTCCTGTGTACCATCGCCGCGATGTGCTGCCGCACTCTTTCGCCGACCCACAGAAACGACAGGAAAACAAACAGTCGCCGCCGCAGCAACCGCACAAGTTCCTCCTCCATCTCAGGCCGAATCGTCCAAGGAGTGTGCCTCTTTGGAACGCAAGTCGGAGAAGAGCAACAGCACTGTCAGCAGCAGTAGCTTCACTGTAACCAATTGCTGTACCACGCATTTGCCGCAGCTATCCAAGTTTACTTCATCCTTTCACATACCCTCAACAGTAACGACAACTGCAGCAGCAGCGTCGCAGCAGCAACAGCAAACAATTGCCAACTCGGATCAGCCAACTACAACAGCATCAACAACGACAACAACAGCATCATCATCAGCAGTAGCATCAGCAACAACGGCATCATCCACATCAACGTCATCAGCAGCGACAAAGCGTCAAAAAGATGTCGACAACAAGCAAGAAAAATGTCTGAATGACATGCTAAAGCTAAAGAGCAACAACAACAGTGGAATTATGTCACAGTCGCTGACAGTTGAGCACAAAGAAGACGCTGCAGCAGCTAGCAGCAGCGGTGGCATTAAATTTACAACCGAATCGCAAATACCCGTGCCAGTGCAGCTCTACGATTCGCAGAAGCCGCTGTTGCAGCAGCAGCAGCAGAGGATGGTATATCCAATCGGCAAGTCCAATTCTACCTCTCAGCTGCCCATGGGCTATCAGCGTATGCTGCAACAGCAACAACAAACACAACAGCAGCAGCAGCTACAACAACAACAGCAACAGCAGCAGCACCATCAACGACATCAACAACAGCAAAATCAGCAGCAACAGCAACAACAACATTATCCGCAGCAAAAGCGACCATTTTTAAATTGGAACTCGTTTGCCTGCTCTGCTATGAATGGCAGCATCGATCCCTTCCAGCAACATCCGCACAAGCTGCAGCAATCCTATTCCTCTTCGCATGTGGCCAAGCAGGCGCCGAAATCCAGCAATGGCCTGGCCATGTTCATGCAAAAGAACACCAACAAGGAGAACAAATTTGGACAACCACTGCATCAACAGCAGCAGCAACAGCAGTTGCCAGCTGGCATGGCACCTCAAATGTATGGCAACAGTTATCAGGCTATGATTAATACAAAACCAACTTATGAACGCGTCTGTGGTGGTGGTGCACCGCTGACCCACTCGGCATCCTTTAGCTCCGCACAGCGGCCAAGTATAATGCAACCGCAGCAGCATAACTTTGGTCAGGGCATGATGAGTCGCAACTATTACAATCTGCCCAAGCAACAGCAGCAGCAACAACAACCACACCAACATATGCCGCAGCAACCGGCACCGCATGAGCGTAAGCCACTGCAAACCTTCGATCCATATGCGTACCTCAAGCCCAGCCAAAGTCAGCTGGTGCACCCGGTCAAGTACCAGGCCCAGACGCAACCACATCCGCATACGCAGTTTCTGAACGCTTCCGGCGTTGGTGGTCCGGCGCTTCAATATGATCCGAATACAAATACGCAATTGTTTTATGGACCACTGCCGCCTTCATCGTCAACGGGCATGCAACCACAGGCAGCGCAACAACCGCAGCAGCAACAGCAGCAACAACAGCAACAGCCACTACAACAAAGCAATTCTGTCATATTCAGCCACTCAAAACAACACTTACACCAGCAGCAGCAACAACAAAATGAAATGTCCAAGTCCGCTTTGGGACTGCATTTCATCGAGGTAGATTCGATGCGCAACAATATTTTTTTTGGTTTTTTTTTTTGTCTATTTTTTGTCATGCGTTTGTTTATTGTTTGTTTGTTGCACATGTGTCCGGAATGCTGACACGTTTTACTTACTACTGCTAACTAACAAGCCCATTACAAACGATTCCATCCCTGCTCGGAGGCAACTCAGCCTCTCAAAATAGACGCGCTGACTCATTGGCAATCCAAAAGGCCACCGCGCACATTACTTTTGGCCTCTTCGCGCTCTTCTTGTTGTTGTTAAGTAGTTGTTCATTGTGGGGGCCAAATACATAATTTGTGGAGCGCACTTCCTGTGCGAAAAATGGCCCTACTCTCACCTTCTTCAATCGCCTTGCGTCCATTGTCGCCGCTCTCTCTCTTTCTCTCTCTCGCTATCTCACACATGTGGCCTCTCTCGTCAGACTCTTGCACTTGTCTCGACGGCGACAGCGTTGCACAATCGGCTAAAGCAAAAAAAATTAATTAAAAACAAAACACCAAACCGAAATTCAATGTCAATTTTGTGGTACGATAAAAATAGCTTTACACTTAATTTATGTTGTTTATTTAGTGCAAACACTTAAGAACACTTCAAATTGATTACTTTTTAACGTTCCACAAAAATCGTATTAAATTTAATGCCTGCAACTGTTTTTTTGTTTTTTTTTTTGTTTAAATAAACTGCTATTTATAATTTAAATATGTAACTCGGCATACAACAACACACAAACTGTTTAACAATTGGCAATTGCCTGCCTTTAAAATGAGTAACAACAAAAACATAAAGCATACTTATAGCGAACATGGGCCGTGTTTGCTTCTTCTCTGAACTGTTAGTGAAAAATATATACGAACCCAACGAATTCTGATTGCTCTTTCTCACTTTTGAACTTAATGGGCTTTGAGATGAGTTGTGGCATCGATTTATGGGGAATGGGCTCAAATCATTTTGAAAAGCACAGCTTGAATATAGATCCCAACTTAAACAAATGTTTTTAAGTTTAGCTTTTTTTGCACTCTGCAATGAATCATAAAATTATTTATATTTAGCTTAGAAAATTGTTTCCAATATTCATTACATCTAGTTGTGGAAGCTCTTTCAATAGAGTACCACAATTTTTGGCATAGAGTATTTTTGAAACAGATTTGAGCTATTTGACGTAGGCTTTTCTGCTTTTTTGCTTTGCCGTAGTCTGCTTCTGGTAGTTTTGTTTTTTTTTTTTGCTACCTAGCAAACAATAATAGAAACAGGCCGCAAACGAAGGCGGCAACCGTGCAGCAGCAGCAGCATCAGCAGCAGCAGCAGCAGCAGCTGAGACTGCGCCAGCATCAACATCATCATCAGCTCTCCCGCAGTGGGTACAAGCAAGCGCCCGGTTCAGAGATCGAAACGGAGCGTGTTCTATGCTTCGCCCTGAGCAGACACTCGGCAGCTACTTTGGCGCTGTCGTCGTTGCGATATTTTTCAATTTTTATAATTAGTATTTGTGGCGTGCGCTTTCGTAAATGTTGCGCTGATTTCGGATTGTTTTCTATTTTCTGTTTTTGAGAAAACGCAAAGACGCGCTGCTTTTGAACGAAGGAAAATAATAAAATCGCCAAAAATTATCAAAAATATAAATCGAGCATATTTCAACTGCGCCAGCTGGCAAATGGCTTTAAGTGCGTGTAATTCAGGAATCAAAAATTGCAATACCAAGTTGAAAAATGCATTGAAATAATCGCAAAATTGAAGCTGAAAAAATAATTAAATTCGATTTGGAATCGCAATCGCAATCGAAATTGTCGCTGCTTCTGTTGTGTGTCTATTTCTGTCGAATAGCTGCCAAATATCGTACAATTTCAATTATTTTTACAACACATAAATACGCTCTTTATATGTAAATACGTATATTCTATTATACTATACTTAACTTAACTTATACAGTACAATACATTTTATTTCGCCACGACGACGAGTAAATGCCAAAAACAAAACCTGCCAGTAGCAGCAGCAGCAGCAAAAATCGAATATTTTAGTACATCCAATGAAATAGATCAAGTCAGAGGACGAACTCAACTCGCCCGCTACATAAATAATACTACGAATCATTATCCCGATCAGTCCTTCTCGCCACTCCCACATATTGTGCCGCTCACATGCGTCAATTAATACATATGAATATGTGTGTATATAATTAGTATTATCGGATTTTCGTCATAGCGAGAAAAGAAGAAGAAAACAAAAAAAAAAACAATTAAAAAAAGATAACAAATCCCACGCGCAAAAAAAATGGCAACATTTTTAAGTCGTTTCCATCGGGAAAAAAGCGAAAAGATTTTGCCGAAAGCTGTGAATGTTGAAAGCGGCAGCAAGAAAACAGCTGATTTAGAGACGGCAACGTCGACTGCGACGCCGACAGTATCGGCCGCAGCAGCCGCAGCAGCAGCAACTCAGACTCGGCCACAGCGACGCTACATGCGCAGCGCGACGGCGGCAAGCGTTACGCAGCTGCTCTCTGACAGCTGCAACAGTTTGCTGCAGCGCTTTCGACGCAATCCGAGCGAACGACCTGATAACAAACTGCAGCAGCAGCAGCAGCAACAACAACAGCAGCAGCAGCAGCGGCGTAATCGGTAATCGATGCAGAAGAAATGAAGCAAATGAATTACATATATACACACACACTACACAGATACACGTATAAATTATTTTTAATTTTACGGTGGTTTTTTTGTCTTCTCTTCTTTAATGTTGCCGCATTTCGTCAAACAACAAAAACTCGGTCAAAATGTTGCCAGACGCGTAGCAGCTCCTCTCATCATTTATTTTATTTTCATTTGATTTCTTTTTATTTTTGTATTTTTTCGTTAATTTAAGTATGTAATTTGCCCCATTGCCGTTTGCAGTTTGCCGTTAGTTGCAGCGCAGCTACGCGCTGCTTCGTTCCCCAAACGCGTTCTACTCGTCGGCAAGGGGCCAAGCCAATTATGTAAACATCGAGTCGCGTCGAACTTTATTTTGTTGGTGCAAAAGTGTGAAAATATTCGTTTGTTTGCTGTGGAAAATTGTCAAGCGTCTTGTGTTAATTGATCATTTGTGGTTATTACGGCCTGGACTGGAGTGTCCAGTCGAGCAATAGCCAATAAAGAACAAAGAATGAGGAACACTGAGGGATGATTGTAAAGTTGCCATTAAGACAATCAATTCAACTGCAATCATTTACATAAGAAGAGTCAGTCAGTCTATGATAAATTATTTAACGATTGAGGGAACGATCAGTAATTCTATTTGGGTTGCTGCATTCAAATTACAGTTTCGTTTTCAATTCATTTCTGATTTCTAGGTCTTTTACCTAGCCCAATGCCAACAATCGCATCTATATCTATAGATACACCTCAAGTTTATGTACACAATATGTACTTATTTTTGCATACACTTAATTTATGACTGTGTAATTAAAAGTTGTAATTGAAAAGTTTTTCATTAAATGTTGCAGATGATTTTAATAAAGCTCTTCAAAGAGCTTTCAAGTTTGCCAGCCCAGAGTCTGTTGACTCTCTTGTGTGCTTAGAATTAAATTCGATGCTTCCTTCTCAGAATGAGAGATCGATGCCATTGTTTCTCTCTCTCTCTCTCCCTCTCTTTCTCTCTGTCGGTCTCCTGAGATCTTTGTGGTTTTAGTGCATTTGCTCTGTGGTATTTATTTTTACTGCGCGGCATTCTTAAAATACATAAAACGTAATTGTTTCGCCTTTACGACTTTGTTCTTTTTGTTTTTGTTTTTGATTTTGTTGACGAAGAGTTCAAGGCTTTTCGTCCAAACAGCAGACTTTCGATCGTTTCCTTATTTTATAAAATGACGGAAACGAAAAGCTCTGCTCTCTGCGCTCATTCCCTGAGTTCACCAAATGCATTTTAAGGAGAAGCGATTAACAGAAGAATTCAATTTAATACACCCACTCACTCTAACACTCTCTCTCTCACTTTCTCTATTTATCTGTGTGTGTGTGTGTGAAATGTTCTCTTTGTCTACCTCGCACAGCTGCTCCGTCTGCTACACTGGGCAAGTGCGCAATATTTTCACACTTTTTCACGAAATTAAAAACGATTCCTCAATATTTTTGTATGGCCGCGGTATATTTTTCCTATATTTTCCTATCCGTCCAATGTTGTGCGTCTCTGCGCATTTTCATCGTCGCACGAATTTCGATCGAATTTTCCTCAGTTATTATTTGGTCCGTGTCGTGGCAACGCGCGTTCGTCGCGATTCAGTCGCGTGGAAAATACCAAATGCCAAAATATACACCCACGACAATCGACACAATTGAAAAGAAAGAAGAATTAGGGAAAGCTTTAAGTGCGTCATAAGCAATTCTTGTTTTGTTTTGGGCTCTTATAGTGAAGCGGCCATAGCCGAGGATAACACCAACACCAGCAGCACTACCAGCAGCAGCAGCAGCAGCAAAACCAACAATAAAGATAGCAACGAAATCAGACGCAGTGGCTCCAAAACCCCAACGAATGACAGCAGCAGCAACAAAACAATCAGCAAAAACAAAAGTAATCCAGCAAAACAACAAAAACGTCGTCGCAGCTCAGAAAAGACTTCCAGCGGTCGAAGACGCTCGGAAGCGGAAAAAGATAGGGACAAGGAACGTGACAAAGATAGGGAACGGGATCGGGAACGTGATCGTGAACGGGAACCGAACACAATGAGCGATCGCCACAGACGTTACTATGCTGGCGGTGGCCTAGGCTATCATCCGATCAGCACAACCACCAGCGGCAGTGGGGGGAGCAGCAGCAGCGCCCTTATGGGTCGCTATCAGAAGAGCTCCACAACGGCCAATGCACTGGACAGACTGCGTACCCATCTGAGCCCCGTGGGTGGCTACTATAAATCGACGATACGCGGCTTGGGCGCCGCCGGCAACAGGCGTGACCTAGACGACGTTAGTATACTATGCAGTGTGGATGCCAATGGAGAGCGGCGAAGCGTGTGTGCGTTATTTGATCGGAGCCAGCCAGCCAGTTAGACCCGTGACACATTGTCCGATAATTTTCTATGGAAAATACCTGAAATAATTGCTTAGTTTTCACCTGTCACATGAGTCACGGCAAAGTCACTGTCCCAATTCTGTCACAGCTTGAAGAAAGCAGGGAGAGAAATAGAGATCGCAGCCACGATTGCCACATACTATATATATATATATATATATATGTATGTGTACCGATGTATATATCATATATGTGTGGCAGGTGTATATAGATAGCTAGTATATACCGATGGATGTATATATCTGTGTTGATTATGCATAGAATACACATATTTTAATATATTTGGTGCCCACACAAAGTGTTTTATAGCGCTTCTATATGTTCTCTATATATCTTCCTACTTGCCGTGTGCGTTTACGCTACCGAAAAAATGTATTTTCGATTCCAACCCAAAATGTCCATGCGCCTCTCACTTCCACTTCTCCTCGTGTGTCTGTGCGTCTGTCGCTTGAGTCTGTTGCGCTCTCAGTCAGTCTCTTTGGCTAATGTATAAAAAGCTATTCACAATTTCACGTATCTGCCAGTAGTTATATATATAAACTCTGAAGGTCGGCGTGCCGTGGATTTTTGTTTAGATTTCGCTAGGCATTCTAAATAAAATAGACTTGCCTGCCCGCCCCAAGCAAGCCACTGCGGCCCGCCCACTCATTCATGCAATGTTTTGTTAGAGAAAGCTGCTGGATAGACAAGCCGCTCAAAATGCGAGTGAAATTATGTGAAACTAAGTAGCCCAAGCACTGTTATTAGCCACAGCCGAAAATGCCATTTAAATGGGTCTGCAGATTGCGTATTCGCACTCGCACTCTCGCTAGGTCTAGGTCTAATCCACTGGCTCCGTATCTACCTGCCTCTGCACCTGACAGAGCGTAAAATATTTGACGAGCGTTGTCGTCGTCGTCATCGCCATCGTCTTCAACGTTTCCATTGGTTTCACACGAGCGCTGCTTAAAAAGCACTTTCCTTCTCAATTAAATCCCCAACAAGCGACTCAATGGTTTCTCTTCTTGTGACGCACAGCGTCGCGAACTGCACTTGGACAAAGACAAGACGCCCACATTGTCGGCCGTTTCGCGACTGGAGAACAAATACTCTGACATATTGGAGCGGACCGCTGGACGACGCCGCCACGAGGAGGATCGGGACAAGACTTTGGAGCCAGACGATTATGGTGCCAGCTCCAGTGGACTAATGCGCAGCGCTACCTCCCATCAGCTGGGCAAATCGAAGCTCGCGTCGAGTTCCTTCAATGCTGCCGATCGCAAAGAGCGCACACCTTACAGAACCCGCGCCCAACGACAACGCTATATGGCGGATTCGACGGACAGCGGCTACTTGACCAGCGGCAATCGGTTGCTGGACGAGAACTATCCGCTGGACTATACTCACAGTCGTTATCAGCCGCATCACGACTATCATGATGCATTGCGTGCAGGAGGCGCCAGTGGCTATCCATCAAGTCGCTATGGTCGCTATGAGGAGGACAAGGCACTGAACTCTGCACGCTTAAATCGTGCTTATGGCCGCAATAAGACCAACGTGCTTTCCACCGATCAGCCGGATAGTGGGCAACCGGAGGAGCATGCGACCCGCAGTCGTTTCGCCAATCGTCGCAGGGAGCAGCCACCTCCGCTGGAGCTGACGGCCGAAGATCGTGAGATTCTAGCCGATGATCGGTCGTCGGAAGACAATGCGGCCATTCTGTTACTGCTGCGCGAGGACAATCAGTTTCTGGAGGCGAAGAAGTTTGAGGAACGCATGCGCAAGCGACGCGAACTGAAAGAGCGTGTCAAGCGGATGGAAGAACTCGCAGCAGAGGCTAAGAAGACTGAGGCAGCAGCAGCAGCGGCGGCGGTGGCAGCTGTCGCAGAAGCCGAAGCAATTGAACAGCAGGCGGTGAAGGAAGCTGCTGCGGTGGCAACAGCAGCAGCAGCAGCTGCTTCTGTGGCAGCAGCACTGGCAAATGCAGTCGAGGAGGCACCCAAGAAAAAGTCGCGCAGCAAAAAAGTAACTAACGATGATAGCGATGCTAGCAGCTCATCCACGTCAGAGAGTAGCTCTGACGAGGCCGATAGTGGGGCCGAAACGGCAACAACTGGTGTCCAACTAACCAACACAGCTGACATCTCACAGAAAACCAAAAGCATTACAAACAAGGCCAACACTCCTACCAATTACTCTCTCAATGGTACTACAATTCCAAGAATCACCACTAGTAACAGCAACAACAACAACACGACCTCATCTAGTAGCACCACCAACACCAACACCATCCCCTCTGCTCTATCTAACCTTTCTTTGCGCGACACGGCACCGACAGTCAACAGCAGCAGCAGCAGCAGCGGCAGCAACAAGAGTCGTTTCCTGCTCAATTCAGATCGCAATAACAACGACAACAACGACCTGTCCAAATATAAGCCCAGCAATGTCCTGCACTCGTCCAGCTCTGGTGCGCTTGCCTTTGGTGGTATTGGGGCGCGTCTGGCTGCGGCGGACACACGGCGCCAACAGCAGCAGCAGCAGCAGCGCTATCAGGCAGCCAGCTCACGCACTGCCGCTGTGCTAAGCGAGTTTGAACGCTACAAGCCCAACAGTGGTTCGAGCTATCTCCACGATACCTATAGCGGCAGCAGCAGCAGCAGTAGCCGTCGTCCCAATGCACTGGGCAGCTCACTCTATCAGCGCCAGCAATTGGATCCCTATAAGCAACAGCAGCCACCGTCGTCGTCGTCGTCGTCGCGTTATCTGCAACAGCACGATCAGTATCTGCTGTCAAAGAGCGCCACCTCGTCGGCGCTGTTCCATAGGTCACGCATTCCAAAGACACTCTCGACCTTTGTAAGCCACTCGATGCATATTATTCGAAGCAACTTGTGCTTTTTGAAACGCGCCATTTCTCCGCATTTCTCACATCCACCGCTTCCTGACCGAACGCCCGCCCGTCCGCCCAACCGGCCTGAACACAATTTACAGTATTGCTAACAAATAAAGTGCGCCAAGCTGCGCTTCTGTTAACTAACAGTCAAACATTAACGCGTTTTCTCTCTCTGTGTGCATGTAAGAAAACTTGATCAAAAATGCTTTCCTTCTCTATCGATATATATTGCATCGAAATGCTTAATTTTCCTTTTACCAAAACATACGCAAAAAAAAAAAAAGAAAAAAAGAAAAAATATATGAAAACACACTTATAGATTTATGCAAATTTAAAAGTATACAAAATATGATGTGATCTAAAAGCCAGTTACAATTTATAGCTGTAAGCGAATGCAATTAATTTATGGTTCGTTTATTTTGTTTTATTTTATTTTACTTTCCTAATATTACCCAAGGCACAAAAGCACTTGTTTTTGTGCAGCATATACCCGTAAATACATATGTGTATACATGCATTTCTATGTGTATATATATGCAAAAATGTTATTTGATATTTGTTGTACATGTTTTTTTTTTTTATTGAAAATATTAACCATTTATGTAAAACACAAAATCTTTCTCTCCAAAAAAAAAAAAAAAAAAAAAAATGTCCGAACTAATTTTCTTATCGAACAAACGAAACGTATTTTTCTCGTGTTTTTTCTGAATATGATGATGAAAATCACAATGATGATGATGATGATGGGTTGATGTACAAACAACTTGATGATGATGATATGATGTAAATGGTTGGTTTATGGAATGTCTGTACTCTGCGGATTAATTGTGAATTACGCATTTTGGTGATATGATGGTAATTGGAAATCTGGAATTGCTGTGGTGCCAACGCGGGATCGTCTGCCGGATATATATATATTTGTGTATATGATCGATCGTCTGATTGGCTGGATATCTGGATACTGGATACTGCCTGGCGACCCATAAAATGTGTTTTTTTTTTCTTTTTTCTCTTTCTTTTTTGTTTCTTTTCTCTCTTTCAAATTTGCATACTTTGACCACACACGCACCTTATGTATTCGTCTATATGACTGCCATCAACAACAACAACAACAACCACGCCCCCTGCTACAACAACGTCTTACAACCCACTACCAAAAAACGCTCAAACCTAACTCGCTCAATATATTCGTCCTCGTCGTCGCCACCCCTTCTATATCAACGGATAAATGCACCTACCCGCAATCGCACCACCATCGGCCACCACTCGACCACCACACCACTCTTCGAACGATCGCCCAAAACAGACAGCAAAGCCCGTCATTCAAGATGATGCTGATGGTCACTTAATTTACCACAACGGAGACATTCTCCAACACAGATGTTCGTGACAATTTTTTTCGTTTTTAATTTTTCCATATTTATGTTTAGAGATTATACTTTCCAAGTTAAAAGCAGACAATGAAGAAAATACTGCAGCACTTTACTCTTCTACCTACTCGTAATTCACATATAGTTTTCAACTATCCAAGTTTTCTTTATTATTTCTTAATTATCTTTCAACAAACTCATCGCGTGTGCCTGCCTTTTGGCACACCGAAAAAATTTCACACAATTTTCGACAGCTTCATTTAATAATTTCCCCAAACAAAGAAACAAAGATAAGGAGAGAAACAAAATTACAAGTTGAACTTAAATTAAACTTTACAAAATTTTTCTTTTGCCCATAATAATTCAATTGAAGTTTCACACACAATACACACACACTCACACACACACGTGAAAATATATTTCCCGAACTCTTGGCATATAATTAATGAAATAATATTGAAACTGAAAACTTTTCCGTATACATTTTGTTAAGTGCAGTTTAAATTTAGAGCTTTTTGTGGTATTTTTGCTTTAATCTAAATGATACCCAGTTACAGGTTTAGCATTTAGCGTAAATAATCAACAAAATTGTTGTTATTCATGACTTAAGCCCGACTACAATTTGCCTCCTTTTACCAAATTTCAGATAAGATCATGGCCACATTGGGCGAGGGCACCTTCGGACGTGTGGTCAAGGTCAAAGACATGGACCGGTAAGTTCAATGAAACAATTTCTTCCATAATTTGTTCTAATTAAAGTTTTCTCTAATGGCATATTCACAGTGATTTTTGCATGGCCTTGAAGATCATCAAGAATGTTGAGAAATATCGCGAGGCTGCAAAGCTGGAGATCAATGCTTTAGAAAAGATAGCACAAAAGGATCCGCATGGTGATCAGTGAGTTCACAATTCGCAGTATTATTATACATAAATATTAATGAATATATTCATCATTGCAGCCTGTGCGTCAAAATGATTGACTGGTTCGATTATCATGGACACATGTGCATAGTTTTTGAAATGCTTGGACTTAGTGTTTTCGATTTTTTGGTATGTGTTTTTATTAATTGCTAAAATGTAACAAGGTGAACGCAATGTTTAATGTTTTTGCTTTATGATTACAGCGCGAGAACAACTATGAGCCGTATTCGCTGGACCAAGTGCGTCACATGGCCTATCAATTATGCTATTCTGTGAAGTTTCTTCATGACAATCGTTTAACGCACACAGATCTCAAGCCGGAGAATATACTGTTTGTCGATTCGGAATACACGTCTCACTATAATCATAAAATTGTATGTACAACGAAAATTTCACAGAGCTTACATCATTTTAACATCAATTTGTATTCGTCAACAGAATCGCGAAGTGCGCCGCGTCAAAAGTACTGATGTGCGCCTAATCGACTTTGGCTCGGCCACCTTTGACCATGAACACCATAGCACAATTGTCTCGACGCGCCATTATCGCGCGCCGGAGGTCATACTAGAGCTAGGCTGGTCACAGCCCTGTGATGTTTGGTCCATCGGGTAAGTGCAGCCTAATAATATTAATAGCCTTTGAATCATTTGGTTAATTTCATTCCGATACACTTGTTTTCTTGTTAGTTGTATCTTGTTCGAGCTGTATTTGGGCATCACACTATTTCAGACGCACGACAATCGCGAACATCTGGCCATGATGGAGCGCATCTTGGGACAAATTCCATATCGCATGGCACGGTAATACAATGCAGCTCATGCTTTTATTTCGCAAGGCGCAGTACTTTTCACCGAAATCGTTTAACGTGTAGCAATCACACTCTTTACAGCAAAACCAAAACAAAGTACTTCTATCATGGTAAGTTAGATTGGGATGAGAAGTCCAGCGCGGGTCGTTATGTGCGCGATCATTGCATGCCGTTGGTACTCAGTCAACTGAGCGACACCGAGGATCACTGTGAGCTGTTCAGCTTGATCAAGAAGATGCTGGAGTACGAGCCTTCGTCGCGCATCACGTTAGGTGAGCTCGCTAGCAATGACTATCACTCTGTTTGTTACTTGATTATTATCGTCTCTTTAATTTATAATAGGTGAAGCCTTAAGACATCCGTTCTTTGATAGACTGCCACCACACCAGCGTGTTGGTGAAATGGGTGTGAATAAGCAGCCTCTTTCGTCCGGCAGCAGCAGCCGCGAGCGATCCCATAGTCTGTCCAGATGAGAATTACAGCGATTTGGTTATTGTTGACAACAACGTTAATCAAACACACATACAAACATGCATACACACAGTGAGAAGAACAGTCATCAATCAATGTAACCCAACATTTTATAGCAGCAGCAGCAGCAGCAAGAATAGCAACAGCAACAATTATAACTACAATTTAATACTTTAATTCTTATGGCGAACCCTAATTTAAGTTCTACAGTCTTCATAGAAATTTTGTAACTTGACTTGTATAGAAGGCAATTTATATACAAACCCAATTATTTAGAAAATATTGTGTACATGCTGCACGCGCTGCTTCATTTGATCTGTGCATTGTCTCATCCACCCGCCAATCGTGTTTTGTTTTGTAATGATAACCAAATCGTGCATAATATTATTGATGGTGCGTCCGTCCTGACATAGACGCCAACCCCTATATACTGAAATGTAAATGACACAGAAATGTGCACAGTCTTACCTTGAGATAAAAGAGACACCAATACGACTGCAATGCTTAAAGAAAACTACAATTGTAAATGTAATATATAAGAAAATCGATAACGCGCTAGTTGAAATGCATCTCCATGTGCAAGCTGTCATTGCAGTGGATTTGCCACTAATCTGTAATTAATCCACTATATACTTCAAATGCGTGAGTTGTAAGCTAATGCGAGCCATTGCTCTCGCACCCATCGCTAACACATATATGTAAACATATGTAAAGATTATCTATTGATACAACTCGTGTGTACACAACAAACAGCAAGAAGCGCAGCGTATTTTTGTAAAAATTATTTAGCAGTCAGTCATCTTTCTCTTAGTTTATGTTTAAATGTGAAGAATCGGCGCTGTTTGTTTAGTTATTCGTCAACATACATGCACACAAGCACATCCACACCACACCACACCACACCAACACATACACGCATATATATATTTATATGAGAAAGAACACTAGATAGAGGGAGAGCAGGAACAAGTATATAGTTACATATACTTAACATACTTAATTCAAATGATTGTGAGTTAGTTTAATATTACATAAATATTAATTATAAATTACATTATTTGCAATTAAATAACCCGATCAACCAGCATATAAGATCTACAAAAATTTAAATATACAACTATTATTGTCAAGTTATTCAAAACTGAAATAAATTAAATAAAAAAAAAATTACTTGATTCTTTATTTATTTGATTCGTCCTTCTGAAAGCTGTATGTATTTGGCAAAAGGATACATATTTTTGAGCTCAAGGTTAGAAGGACTCGATTTGTCTTCAAAGATTTCGATGGGGAAATTCGATGGGGAATGATACTGGGGTAGCAGTGATAAGAAAAACAAGAAATCCTGGCTAGTTTTAAGTTCTATCTGGATGTCCCTTAAACTAAAAATTTGTTTTTGGCCAGCACATTCGAATAAAGAAATAAAAAACATGAGTCTTCTTGACGGCTGCTATATAAAACATTTTGTAAAACTGACAATTTACCTTGACTACCAACTTACCAAAGGACTTTCAAATCGTCCTTGTAGTTGACGAAAAAAAGATTTTGTGATTTCGGCAAATTTCCTGTTGCTCTACGGTGAAATTTTTACAATTGTTTGGGTTCATAGATGAACTGGTAATCCTTGAATAAATTTCCACAGAGTTCGTCCTTGCGATTTTAACGCGCCATGTTCTTCAAGAATCCGAAATGATTTGAACGATGTAAAGCTATTTCTGAAAATTAAATACTCTTCACTCGTCCTAAAAGTATGCGTTAAAATATTTGGTTTTCTGAGTCTAGTTTGCACAACAGATTTTTCTATTCCCCACATAAGTATGCTCGAAAATTGTAGGATAGTTAAAAAATTAAGCAGTTTTTTAGTTTTCGGGAATATTTTAGCATTTATTCTTGTTTTTTTTTTTAGTGGATTTTCGCTACGTGTTTAAATGTCAATTGATTTTGTCGTATTTGTTTTCTAAAATTTTACAATAGTTTCAACTAAATAAATAATAACAATTCATAAATATAATTCTCTTTTTTTGTGTTCTCTTACTTAGCTGAGTTAGCTGAGTTTCTTCGAGTTTAAGTTTAACGTAAATATTTTGTTGATATCTCCCATTCAATAAGTATCTCAAAATTAGAAACAGTTTCAGTAATTTGCTTTTGATTTCAATGTTCCTCTGTAAGAATTTGTTGAATTAGGCCAAAAACAATGAGCTCATCAGAATGTGCATTACTTGGCTGTTATAACTTAGTGGCTAAAAATCGGCTTACGCTAGCTAAATATAAAAATAATAGTTAAATCTACAGATTGCAACGAAAACAAAAAACCTATGCAAACTATGCTTTATATGCAATAAATAAATATGTATGTACCTAACATTTACATCTGTTCATAATAATGATAATAATCAGTATTCTCTGTGATCCTTTCTATGTAAATACAATCATATATACAAAAACAACTGAGTTTTGCGATTTGGACAGACACACTGCTTCACAAAGCAACAGAAAACTTATTGTTAAAACATTTATCTTTGTAACTACGTTTTCGTTAACATTTTCATATTGTTTTTATTGTCTATTTCATAGATGTGGCGCGGAGCCGCACAGGCGCAACTAAGCAGAGTCGAAATTCGATAGAAAACTATAGAAATCAACTCGAAACGAACTCGAAACGAACTCGAAAGCGACAGACAGTTGACACTGATATCTAACTACATATATATATGTATGCAAATATACTTCTTATGGCCAGCTGCCTCTACTTATGCCCAATAACGAGCGTATAGTTTGCTGTGGTTATTGTCGACGGCAACGCCGCCAGCGCTGGTCATTTGGCCAGCTTCAAGATCTCCGCCTGCGCGGCTGCACTAGCTGCCGATGCTGCTGCTGATGCCGGAACACCGGCTGGCGGCGCTGGAGCTATCCGTATGGGCTTGGCACGCTGCTGATTGAAGAGTCCGCTCAGTGTGGCCGCTGTGCTAGCGTTCAGCGTCATGCTGCCACCACTACCGTTGTTCGCCTGACCACTTGGTGTCGCTTGGCGCTTGCCTCGCGCCAAACCACCATTGTTGCTGTTATGTGTTGATGTAGGCTGCTGCTGCTGCTGCTGTAGTTGCTGGCCAATAACTGCGGATGATGCGGTTGCCGATGCTGAAATGTTATCCAACTCAGTCATTGCTTCTTGTATAGCCCGCTCAAGTTGCGAGTTCAATTTGCGGCTCCTTTTTTTGGGTGTTTTTTTTTTTGTTGGGTTGTTGGATTTGTGGTGGGTTTGTTTTTTTGCGGTGGTGGTGGTGTTTGTTTGTTTGTTTGTATGCGTGTGTGTTGTGGTTTTGGGTATATCGGATTAAGATTTTTGGACAGGGGTTTTTGTCGTGATGATGATGGTTATGCATATACACACATGGGGTTATACACACACAGATATGCATACGCATAGGCATACGCATATAAACACGCGTTGAGTTTGATTTTGGTTTTGTTTTGGCAGCGCATAATAAAAAAAAGAAACAAGAATATTAATTAGCAAAATCAAAAATTAAATCGACAACTTAAAATCAAAACTAATTTTAAAATGCATTGAAATGCCAATATTGACTACACTGCACAAGAAATACGAGTAATATGCAAACATAAGTTGCCAAATGCTACAAAAGTTTAAAAAATTTCAAAATACTAAATAATATCATCTTTTATCGTTCTGCAAAAATATAAATGGTCTACTTTGAAACATAATTGGGAGGACTTGATTAAAATATTTATATTTGTATGTGTTACACTGTTTTCTAAAGGTTAAAATACTGAAGAAAAGATTTATTTATGTATAGAAAAAACTAAATATAAAATTTTTTTTAAGTCAGCACAAAAAAAAAACTGATCTAAGTTTTGTACATAAATTAACCAAAAAATAAACTAAAAAACAAATTATTTTTTACGGTGCTGTCTGGTGCAGGACTAAGAAATATGAAAACAATGGACGACTATACTGAATCTATTCGATCTTGAGTTGCACCGGAATCTACAACGCCCCTTGGCACCTTTGCCACCCTTGACACATCGAAACCATCAGACAATGTCTAGCACAGAATTGCAGACTCATATTAACACCCACTTCTCGTGTGATGCTCACTTTCTGGTATCCTTTTGCGCCTTGTGGTGTGCCTCCAAGCCTTCGGAGAGGCTCTGCAGTAAGTTGACCGGTATTAGCTCGGAGGTGGAACGCCCTCCACCGCCGAACCACTGCACCCACACATGATCGAACTGTTGCGATGGTGTGCAAACACCGTCTGGCATCTTAACAATCTTGCCGGGCCAGGCTGGATGTCCACGCGCCGGCCCCCAGATCAGCTCACCAATGGCAAATGTTCGTGGTGGCAACAGTGCCACCGAACACGTTCTTGCCACCGTGCGATGCGTTCGACGTGCTCGCTTTGTTGGTGTTCGGCTGTTGGATTTAATGGGTGAAGCTTCACTGATCGCTGGTGCATCCAAAATGGTCGGCAGCTGCGTGGTGCTGGGTGACTCTATATAGAGATTTGGAGGCAGCGGCCTGATTAATGAAGCCAACACTCGATACACAGGAATCCCGACAACCGACACCGGACAGTACAAAAAGCAGAAAACACACACAAAAACTAAAGCAAAATAGTGCAGAGGGATGCGAGGGGTGCGACATGCATCTTGACATGCGTCAGGTGTGTATGTGAGAGGCTGGTGGTGCTGGTGGGTTAGTCAGTTAGTGAATGGATGCAGTTAGTGGCTGGTGGCATTAGGACACTGGCAAAGCCTTACCCTGGTAGTCAACGCTAACTACTTTGTGATTATGGATATAGACGTTTGGGTTGATGTGGCTGTGGCTGTGGCCGTGACTGTGACTGTTGGAAAGGGGCTGATGGTGGTGCATGACTTGGCGTGTCGGTGCCGTCGTAGTTAGTGATGTGGTTGACAATGATGCCGACGATGTTGATGAAATGGAGAGGGATGTTGAGCTAGCCATACGCATACCTTGACCCATAAGCCCCATGGTGTGACCGCTCTCCGACGACGCCTGCTGCGATGTGATGTGTATCCGCCGTATCTTCGGCTCCGATGGCTTATACATGCTGCTGGGCTGGCTGAATAAATTGCTGCTGCAAATGCCTGCAAGAGAAGAATGTTGGTTCGATTACTAAGCTGGTATCGAGAGCAGTGATATCTTGAAAAAGAATTAAGCATTTGAGTGATACTCCTAATGGGAGTGTGGTGCAACACTCACTTCTCTCGCAGTCCGTGGATGAGGGCGACTGACGGCTCTCGACGCTTTGGGGAGAAATGGCTGCATCTGGCTCTGAGCTGGACACGCACTGCACCTGCAAGACACAATAGATACTCAATAAGATGAGGAAACTTCAGTGGATGCTGGCATATGATGGCATACCATGTCACCGCTGCCGCTGCTCCGATGGCTGGGCGGTCGCTCGGGACTCTGCGGACTGCATGTGGTCGTATCCGGCGGACTGGCGGCAGTCAACTGGCGACTGCTGTGCGATTCGGAAACGTAGCTGGTTGCCTGGGGCGGCTGCAATGTGATCTGCTGAGCCTGCTGCTGCTGCTGCTGTGGTTGCTGTTGTGGCTGCTGCTGTATTTGTATCGTGGCCGTAGGACTGGCCTGCACAAAGGATGCTCCGCTCTGCTGCGCTGTGGGCATCACTAGACCCATGGGCGTCGAATAGATCTGACCGATGGGACTGAGCTGCCCATTGGCACCCACAAGATACTGCTGGCCACCGGCGCCGGGCGAGATAAAGGAGGCTTTGTTCTGCGGCGACGGCGTACGCAGCATCACCGGTCCCTGGTGCGTCAGCAAACTCGTCGTGGGCATATTCTGGATTTGCAACAGTGTGGCATCCGGTCCCATGACCAGGCCGGCCGGCATAAGTAGCTGCTGCCCAATGAGATTCACCTGCTGCAGTATCTGACCATTCTGGAGCAGCAGCTGTTGGGTCTGTGGTGCCGCCGTCGCCGGCTTATTGACCACAATGCCCTGGATGCCGGGACTCAGCTGAAATTGCTGCGAAAATTGCGGCGGGGGCGGTGGCGCCGCGGCTGCAACAGCAGCTGCATTTGCCGCTTGTTGCAACAGCGCTGGCGCCTGGCTGGGTATGCTGGGCGAGATCTGGGGCGAGTGCGTCTTAACCGGCGACCCGGCAGCACCACATATCAATGGCGGAGGAGGTGGTGTGCTGCACACAGAGCTCTTGCGCTTGCGCGGCCTTCGTTTCGCCTCGGGCGAATTAATAATGGTCGCCGTCGCCTGTGGCTGTTGCATGGCCAACAGCTGATTCTGCTCAGCCGCGTGGTGCTGCTGCTGTTGATGCTGTTGCTGCTGCTGGTGGTGTACGATATAGCCGCCATTGGGCAATGTGTTGAGCAGGACGGTCTGTGTCGGCGCCGTCGCTGTGCCACCCGCCTGGCTGATCTGACTAATTTGGCTGGCCTGCGAGCTGATGATCTGATGGTGCAGCAACTTGGCGGCACCACTCGCATTGAGCATTTGCGACGGTTGGCTGACAATGAAGCCACCGCTGGGCTGGGCGTGCAGCGGCCGCTGAGCTTGGGCAGCCGTTGTCGGATGTTTGCTAGACGTGGGTATGACCAGCAGTTGGCCGGAGGAGGTCATGATCAGCTGGTTGCCACCACCGCTGTTGCCCGCCATCGATTGCAGCTGAGCCACAGCAGTGTTGGCACTGCTCAGCGTTGTGCCTGACCTACTGATGCCCGCCGTCGTTGTAACAATGCTACGCGTCAGCGTTGTGGCACCATTATTGGCCACAGCCTGACGTTGTCCGGGCTGTCCACCAACTATGGGCTGACACTGCTGGCGCAGCAGACGCAACTGTGCCGTGGGCTGGACCGCTGTTGGCACCTGCAGCTGAGGCTGCCGCATTTGCAATTGGAGCTGCTGTGGCTGAGGTTGGGGCTGTGGTTGGGTTGGGGCTTGAGGTTTGGGTGAGGCGGAGGGGGTGCTCTTGGCCGAGTCTATAGAGTCCGTGGGCGAGGAGAGACTGTGACGCGGACTCTCGTGGCTGGTGGAGATGGCGCCCACCTGTTCGGGCCGTTTCTCTGGCTCAGGCCCACTGCTGGATACGGGCGACTCCTGCGGCGCTGGCACCACCGTAATGCTGGTGATCTGGGGCTTCTGTGGCCGCGCAAATGCAGCTGCCGCCGTATCTACATGCAGTGAACGCGGCACGGCGTTGCTCAACGCAGGACTTGACTCCAGTTCCCATTTACCGCCATTGAGGAGAGACAGGCGTCGTATACGTTGACGCTGCTGCTGATGCTGTTGATGTTGATGTTGCGAGCTATGCACAATGGGATCCTGGGGCAGCGCTCGGGCCGTGGTCGTTGCTGTCAGAGGCTTAGCCGAATCCAATCCGGCGCCGAGGGTGTTGTGCAGTAGCGCCGTTTGCTGCTGCAAATAGCCCGCCGGATCATCCTTGAAATTGGGCTGCTGCGCAGGTGGTGGTGGAGGAGGATGAGGAACTGGCGGCGTAAGCGCTGGCTTTATCACATGCGTTGCGGTTAGATTTGCAACTGGAACGGAAACTGGAGCGGATATCGAAGCCGATGCTGTTCTTTTCAGAGTGCTGTCCACGCCTGTTGTTTGACTAGTTTGCATGGGTGTGGGTGCAGTGGAAACTGTTGCTGCGTACGATGTCCTGCCAGCCAGTTTGTTATTATTATTATTGTTGTTGTTGTTGTTGTTGCCATATTTGTGGCAATCAGCGTCTGAAATGTGACAAACAAATTGAAAGGCAAAGTCAGCGAAAGGTTGAATACTTGAAAGTCGTTGCTCGTTTGCTTATTCAAAGTGCGTCGTCCTTAAAGTGCCCGCAACGTGTTCCCCGGCACAACAGCAAAGGACGACAGCAAGTGAAGGGCGTTTCACAAAGGTCGCCACTTGACAATGCCAGACAACAAAAAGCGCCAAATGCCAAATGGCTGCGAAAGCGAAGCACAATAAAATCAAAACACAAAAACGTGCACCGCAAACTTATTAGCCAAGAAATGGAGGAAAGGCAGTTTTCTTTTTTGAGACTGGGACAAAAAGCACTCCCCATGACTGGATAGAAGGACTTGGCTAAGTAGGGGTAAGTAAAGTTCAACACTCACATAATGGGAAACTTAATTAAAATAAAAAACAAAAACACAAAAAAAAGAAAAAAAAGACAAGCGATGCCGACATTATCTTCTGCTCTTAGGAAAAATTAAAAATTATAAAATGTAAGCAAAAAGTTTCTGACTGCGTCATACTCTGGTTTTACTCTTATTTAGGGTTCTCGGTGTCATTCTAGTGGTTAGTTGACTAGGATAAATACAAAATATCCAAAGACACATTACTATTTATTATGATTATGGTTGCTGAAGTGAATGTGGCACAGTTGTGCTTCGGGTTAATAGTGTCCACAGAGCATAATCACAAAAAGTAATGTTTGCTGTAAGCCACAAGGACACATATGTTTACATACACACATACATACATACATACATACATATTCAGACCTTTAATTATAAACAACTCTTTATTCCCTTGGGTCGAAAAAAGTGTTTTTTACTCCAACCAATTTTGACTGGATTTTCGAATTCAGCATGCGAATTTAAACAAGTAAGAGTGTTGTAGTCGAGAGAGCTCGACTGCGATTTACCCTGAACCCAGCTGTTATTTATATAGTTGTATATATATTTTAAAACTATTAGAAAATTGTCCTATAAGTTTTGCACCCAAATGTGAGCAGGTCTGCAAGTGCACTCATTTCTTATAGCACTGCAGACTGCAGAATGCACACAGAGATATATTGACACTCGCGTCGATTATCCTGTCATCTCTTTCTCACACGTCCACTTGATGCATACAGAAAATGCTTGCGGCAAAGAAATGACTCAATATATAATTTGGGACGCCTTATCCGATCTTAATGCAATTTGGGCAGTTGATCAATAGTATACATATGCATATTATGTATTAATAAGAAGATTCTGCCTTTAAAATTGTAGCATTTACTGCTATCGGAAATTTAAATGTATCGATAGTCAAAAAACGGAGGTACTTATCGATAAAAATAAAGCAAACTTGATCTGCGACGGGTATACGAGAACCAATATTCCAAATTTTAAGTCTCTATCGCTGATAGTCTCTTCAGTCTGTGTGTTCATACAAACGGACGGATAGACGAACATGGCTATATCGACTCGGCTGTTAGCCCTGATCAGGAATATATATACTTTATGGGGTCGGAGATGCTTCCTTCTGCTTGTTGAATACATTTGCAGAAATCCTTTAAGCCCTGTTTACCCATTTGTAATAGGTTCAGGGTATACAAAATAGCAGCAATAATTAAATCAGCTAAGCGAATTGAAGTGCACAAAGTTCTTTAGTTGTATTCAATGGAGTAAGCAATTCATACATAATTCAAGGATTACAAATCGCCTGACTGCACGCTGGCTTACACACGCATTCATAATTGCATATGTATATATATATATATATAAATACACATTTATATGTACATATATAGATGAATATGTTTATGTATTCACGTACACATTCGCTCACTTAAGCCGCAGTCGCGAAAATTTCTAAACGCAAACTTTTGCTTGGCACGGCATTTTTAATGCCCCACCAATTGGGGCAGTGGCAAGTGCCCCAATGAAAGTGCCTGCATCCATGGCCAGTTGGCTTTGGCCTGGGCGTGGCTGATAGGCGAATCGCAACGGACGCGCATGGCTAAAGTTTGCCGTCAAGTCCCTTTTGTTTCAATTAACCTTTTCATTTGAAAGTTGTTAACAATGTTTGCGAAATGTTTGCCCAGCCGCTGGACCCCAACCCCAAAAACACCAACCAACACCAACACCCGCAATGCTCGCCTTCTGGGTGGTCAACCGCCACAACACCAGGTTTTTGTGCAACAAAGTGTCTGTGTATGGTGGAGACCGAAAGCTTTAAGGTGACCCCAAACGCGTTCAAATCCTTTTTTGGTGCGCTTTGTATATTGGCAACAGTTTGGCCCTATCTCAAATTGAAATCCAAATGTGTCTAAGGCATAAAAGCCATTTTCAAATGCCCATTGAAGAACGCACTGCAGAACACTGAACAACATTTAACACTGCAGATCCGAGAATAGAATAGTAGAACGAATCCTGCATACACTTTTGGAATACACAACGTTTGTAAAGTTGGCCAACAACAAATTTAAATACCTTTCAGCTACTTAGATATTGCATTAACTGTAATGGACAAATGCTTTGCTTTCAAGTAATTACAAATATTTATTTACAAACGCAAGAGCAAACAATACAGCACAGAACAGACCCCCTGCAAACAGACCCGGGGCACCACTAAAAACTTTTAAATAGCTGGGAAGCTCAACTCAGTATTTGGACAATAAAAGTGCTGTATAAAGTTAGCAACAGTAACTTTTTGTTTCCTAATCTCAAATAAACAGAGCACAGGATGCCACCCCTCCCCCAGCTAGCTCTCTCTCTCTCTCCCTCTCTCTCTCTGTCACTGAATGTGCTGTACGCTTTAGGCGCTCTCTGTGAAGTGGAAATGTTTAACAGTTGAGGGTATTTAATAAACATAATATTTATTTATTTACAATGGCACATCCATTCAACTACCCCAAGGCAGCAGTCGCAGCACCAACGGCAGAGGCGACACACGCTTTTGACACACACACACACACACACAAGCTGGGATCCTTTGACTGGCCATAGAAAAGAACGAAATCAAAACACACACATGGCATACACAGAGCAAAGCAAACAAACATAGACGACAAGTTGAGGTGAGGTGGTTCGAGGAGCTGCAAATGCACTTCCTGTCAAGGCAACGTTGCTTTTGCTGCCACGCCTACGGCCGCAGTTCGTCGACGCTTAAAGCTTGTTGAACTCGCCGCTCTGATTTTCGTTTTTTTTTTTTCGTCTTTCCTTTTTTTTTTCATGTGTGCGTAGTACCCTCTTTTACAGAGTTTTTAACTCTCTCGCTCTCTCTCTCTCTCCAACTTTCTAGCTCACTTTCGGTCTCTCTCTCTCTCGCTCTCTTTCTTTTTTTGCTCTGTCTTTCCCACTCTCAGTGTGTGTGCATTTTCACTTTGTCATTGTCTAGGCAGTACTTTTCCACTTGCCAGCAGCACAAGCACATTGCAATTGCATTCACCATGTGTGTGTGTGAGTGTGTATGTGCACACATACCAACGAATGTCCTTCGGATAGGTATGCGCAAATATGCATTGCAATGTTTGTCAGCACCGTGCGCTTTTCACTCCTGCCAGCTGTGCTCGCTTTCTCGACATTTGCTTTGCTCTCTCCTGCACTTATCGCACGTATCTACACTATTTTTACTGCTACTCTATAACCCCTTAACCTCCCCCCCCCCCCCCTCACACACACACACACAAACGTCTTCTCATCATGGTTGTCGCCGTGTTTGCAGTTGAGCGAAAAAAATGCAGTCTTTGTAAACAATTTTTTTCATATAGCATACTTTTGTGCGGTGCAAGCGCTTTCGACTTTGGTGGCCGCTGGGAACTTTTTGAGTCGCTTTGTCGTTGCCCACTTTGCCAGGGTTGCCATGACGCTGAATGTTGTCAAAGTAAGCTGCAATTGGCAAGCGCACTGAACAAAGACGTCGGTCAAATGCACGTAAATTAAAACCAAGAAACTACATTCATGTTAGACACGATGAAGAATGTGTACCCTTCTAGAGAGGAATTCAATTGCCGACATCTAAATTTCACTATGAATTGAAAAAGCCGAAAGACTGCTGCTATAAGAGGAATATTTATAATCAATTATTCCTTTGGGGAGCTTTAGGCATTATTATAATAATCCAAGAAACGCTATATGATAATGCATGGCTGCTGAGTTTGTTAGGATGCTTTGGTAAACAAAATAGTTTTTCATACAAGAACACATCTTTCCACCGATTGCTACCATAGGGGCAATGTAATTTAGTGTTACGATTCAGCAGCAAACATGCCTAGAAGCCAAACTTCATCAAGATTGCTTTAAAATTGTGGGACTAGTTTGTATAAAACCAGATGGATGCACGCACATGGCCATATCGACTGAGCTATTCAGGCTGCTCATGAATATATGAATTGTGTCGAAGACGTCTTCTTTACTGCGTTGCAAACATTACGACAAAATTATAATGCCTTTAGAGACGCATAATGAGTTTCGTAAACTTAATTGGCTTCCACGTGTCACTCATTGGACTCTGCAAATTAATTCAACTTGATACCATCTTTAAGTTCTCAAATATTCGTTTAGCTCATTTAATTGCAGCATCTGGAGCCGAGTGTTATTCTATAATTAAATTTGGTAGCGTGACAAACGAACAGCTTAAATATTATTTGTTTAGTGCATATATTTGATTAGCCACTCACCTTTGTTGGCCAATTCGAGTGTTGTTGCTATTGTTGCTGTTGCAGATGTTGTCGTTGTTGTTGTCGATGTCACCGCGGCTGTTGCCATCAACGTATTAAACGCATCGTTGACAGCTGCTACTGTTGCCACCGAGATTGTGGCCATCATTAACTCCTTCGCGGGCTGCTCAGCTTCAAGCAAATGCCGCTGATGCGCGCAGAGATGTGCTGATGCTGCGGTTGCCCTCTCCTGGTTGCTGATGCAGCTGCTGCTGCTGGTGATGCCTGGCGACACCTTCAATGGCATGTTGGGCACCTGCAATTAAAATCGAAAACAAAAACGATGCAACAAATTGGCACATTAGCAATTAGAATTGAATGGAGAATTGAGGCGCCGCTGTTGACGCATTTACAATGGTTGCTGTCAATTTAAAATCGATAACTTAATCATATGCACACCCACAATCACAAACACAAACACAAACAAACACACACACACACACAGACACACACACTTAAGCACACTCACGTACAGACCGAGAGAGACATATGGGTTCTGCTATTAATTTACATATGAAACGTGAGTCGCATTTGCAAAAAATCAGCAATCACCCAAACAAAGCTGGCGTCTTATGCGGCGCTTGTTGTACCCTTTAGTAATTGCATAGGAAGTGCCTTCTTCTGGATTCTCAAGAAGTTTTCAGTTAGTTTCAAGAGTATCTTGTTACAATAATTGGCCCCAAGTGCAATAAACCTACAGTGGCTTTGCTCTCCTTCACCTTTTTATTTCTATATTTAAACATACCCTGCATTAAAAAAAGTATCATATTTTAGTTACGTAAATTTATGTATTCAAAAATCAAAATAAAAGAAAAAAATATATAGCTGATTATCTAATAAATATAGTATCTCTTTCTAGATCAGAAACTACAACAGTATTTGAAATCTTTTTGGCATTAACCATTTCACAGATAAACCGTATGGTTCATTTTTACAGCTACAGGGTATCGCTATGTCATCTTATCAATCATGTCAATAAAATGCTGTTGTTTTACGGTTTGTTTTGCTTTGGTAACCTTCAGCATATAAAATGCAGTAAAAAGCAAAGCACAAACAAATACACATTCACACACACACACAGACAGACACTGGCTGTGTATACCGTTGGTAGCTTGGGGCTTAGTAAGCGTCCAATTAGCATTTTTGTAAATGGATACTCGACAGCCGACAAAAGCAAGCAGGCGAGGAGTACATTGTACACGTGTAATCCAATCAGATGCTGCAAATTGTGCTTGATGAGTACATCAAAAGATTTGATGGCGCCATAGGAACGAACCCACTCTTTCTCTCCAGCCGCCCAACCCATCCAAACACATCCTTCAGCAGGTGCATAGCATATGGAATTTATGCAAATGAGCCTGGGGGGTTTGGGGCGCATCGATTTGGACGCCTTCGAGCATGACAACGACCCTTTTTTGGGACCGGGCACGCCTCCAGTGAGCAATTTCAATCAGTGGACGGCAATTGCTTCATCGGACGCTAAAGCGCTGAAAACGATTCACTGCCATTTTGGTCAACAATTTGTGCAAAGCACTCGCACGACGAACGAACGAACGAGCGAACAAACCCGACTACAAATTCCGCACAACCAAAGTTGGCTATAAAACATTAAAAGTTGTTTCTTTTTTAGCATTTGTCTGCGTGCAGTGCAGAGAACTGACGTTTTTTATGCCTTTTAAGTCAATTGAGCACTTGGTAAATGCTTTACAACTGCTGCATCGGTTTATACTTTCAGAAAGAGCGTTGCTGTAATGGAAACATTTCATTTAATATATGCATATATTTGCAGTTTTTGTCTATCTTTCTCTGATCTGAAGTGAATGCCAAACATTCCCATAATAAAGACACTCAATTCATGTTCGCTTACGAGCCGTTCGTCAAGGGTCCCAAATATATTTATATGCCCACAGACAACGCACACTGAGGTTGGTTTATTAATTTGCCACACCCAAGCCAGATAAGCATCAGGCCAATGGCAATTCTCATGTACGTTTCTATATTCCAGTTGCCCCCAAATGCCCAATCCCCAAGTTGATGACTTCACGCAAACGACTCTCAGATCTGATTGCTGTTGTTGTTGGTGCTGCCGCTGCTGCTGCTGCTGCTGCTGTGGTTATTCTATTTTCATATTTCAGTTGTTGTTGTTATGGCTTTTCAGGTTGCCGTTCTTGCTCTGCTTGCTGCTTACTCCTATTGCCACTTAGTCAAAGGCGGCTGTCTCGCATTGACTGCCACAGAGAGCAAACATAATTTCAACTTTTCAAACGTAATAAAACCACAATATTTCCCCCCTCTTCGCTTCAGAGCCCATTCAGCCAGTGTCTCTACGCAAATGCGCTTTCCCCTGCTGCTGCACAGACAGATGCAAAATAGAAACCTCAGAAGCCCGTCGGCTTCCTTTAGACACCCCCCTCCCCCCTCCCTTCCAGCACTCCAACACTGATTACGCAAATATGTAGCACATTCAACATTGCCAAGTGGGTCGTCATTTGGGGGCGTGGCCAAGTTGCTCTCCAGTTGTCTGAGTTGCCTGCTGTGCATTAAAAACAAAAATGACAAGCGAAATGCAACAGAGACAATTGTAGATGGCATAAGTCTGGACAGGCAGATCGATAATTAAATCCAGTATTGAAATGCATGCGATATACGAACATTTAATTGTCATTTAATGAAGGTGTAATTAGTTGACAAAATGCACGCTCATTCATGCTGCATGCCCCCAAAATTAACAGCAACCACAGAGCAGACATTGCCTTTAAAACAAAAAATATGAGTTAAAAGCGTATTTAAAATGATTTCACTTTTAACAAAAAAAACAGCTAGTCACAAAAGTGGTTATAGTATAATAATTTGATGTACAAAAAGCATACAAATAAAGCACACGCAAATGTGCATTATAATTATATAGATAAATATATGTGTGCAAATGGACACTCTTGTTTGCCATTATAATACATAAATTGTTATGTAGACTTGTTTACCGAATGGCATGTTCAGAATGCATTTTGCATATTTGACATATTAACTATCGGTGTATTTGACAGAATCGTGCTGAGGGCCGAGGACGAGAGTGAACTGGAGACAGGGAAAGGAATCGGCTCTGTGCAACACGCAATAAAGGGACAAGCGACATTGGAGTAAATATCAACCAAATACTGCATTTTTGCATGCATAATTGCTACGAAATTAAAGCAAAATGCACAGACGGTGGAGGGTTGAGTGAGTGGCCACTGGGCGACATGCAAACTCGGCTCGACCCGTTGGATCAGGTGTGAAGCTTGTGCACAGGTGCATGGCCGGTGTTGGATTACATTAACGTCATAATGACCACCGTCGAGGCCTCGTCGCCTCGTCGCCAGAAGCCCAACGCCCGACAGTTTTAATCCTGGCCCCGGTGGCAACAATGGTGGATGAGGTGGTCGCATGCAGACTGACACCACCTCTGGTTGCTGCTTGCTGGCTACTGCAGCCCTCTTGTTGCTTGTTCTTTGGCTTGCAGCTGGTGGCTGCTTTGCCTGCGGCAATTGAGCGCACTCGCGACAGGAACTTGCGGCACTGCCGGATGTGAGTAATCGCTCAGTCACGTCGCCATCGGTAGCCATCGTGCTGTGCGGTGCTGCGTGCCACCAGCCGAGCCGCTATTGTCGACGCAGCCAGGACATTGCAGCGTTGCAAGATTTCCGTGACGGCGCACCAGCTCGCCAGCTCGTCAGCTCGCATTGCTGCACTGGACACTTAGCCATGCATGACGTAACCCGCAACGGAAATCGCTCAATGTTCGCCGCTCTGCGCACATGCAAGCCCCGAGCAGCACTGGAAAACCCACTTGGAGGTGGGTCAATGTGTTGCTGCATGTTGTTGCTGGCTTGTCCACCACTTAAGCATCTTCGTATTGAAATCAGTAGATTTAGTAAAACAAAAAACAAAAAAATCCAACTCATTCTCTGTCGCAGAGGCTATGTGTGCAGTATGCATTGCTTTCACTCTCACTGTTGGCCTTGTGTTTGCATATTGTGTGCTACCTTCGCACGGTTGCACAAAAATCTTACAATTTTCATTAAACTGAACGCTTCCGCGTCAGTCAAAGTCAACGCTGCTGTTGCAGTTGCAGTTGAACTGAGACAACACACAAGATAGATGGGGTAAAAGCAGTTCGAACCTATCAGTGGCAACATTCTCACATCACAGGCTCACTGCACACAGCACAGGGCACAGTTCAGTGGACTTTCACCCCCCACACCCCTCTCCTTTGTCGTCTTAATGCCACGCTGTCTGCTCTTTTGCGCGTACAACATTTAATTTGAACTAATGAAGTTTCCATAAAAGCCCCGCGTAAGTGACTGGCAAGAAACAAGCAAAAATAAAAACATAAACCGAAAACAAAAAATAAAACGATGCACAAAGCGGAGCAAGCGACCCAACCAGGATCGAACCAAACCGTCCCAACTCGAAACTGGGACTGAAATTCAATTTCGCACAAAAGTGAAGCAGAAATTTGCGCCAATTGATCATCCCGCTTACAATTGGAGTGACGTGCAAATTACACTTAAAAAAAAAAAGAAAAAAAAATGAATAATAAAAACTTGATCACAACTTGAAAATACCTTGTGGAGAAATATATTTAACTGAAATAAATAAAAAAATAAAACAACAAGAAAATATGCTTTCAGCTATCGAGCCCATAAGCAATGTTGTTGGCCAAGAGAAAGAGCATACCCCTTCCTTAGTGTTCGTGCAGGGTATGCACACAGAACTGACACATCCCCTCGGCCCACCTGCCGTCGCTGGCCCAGCGCTAATTGTTTTAGTTGTTGTTCCATGAATATGCTAAACTGTCTGCTGCATTTTGCGTCAACCCGTTGTTGGTCGTCCCATCCAGTCCCATCCAGTCCCAAACCGTTCCATTGCCTGTACCCACTCCACTGCACACGTTCTCGCTCAGCAAATGTTTATAAATGCAAATTGGCCGAAAAGTGCAGCAGCAGCAACAGCAGCGACACCGACAACGTCACTTTCTGGACGTGCTTCGGTGAATTTCGTTTAGTTGGCCCCTAAAGGGAGGTGTAATTGGGGCGCGCGGGTGGGATTCATGCGGCATGAGTAAATAAGTGAAGCAATTCTCTGGGATTGACTGCTCTGACCAGCTGCTGCTGGGTTTGGTTCACTTTCGGTTTTTGGACAGACACGGTTACCAACATGGCCCTGACATCGCTCAGGTCTCGCCCCAACTCTGTGATGATATTGTGGGACAGCCTTCAAACACACACACACACACACAACACAATATAAGCAGCTGAGCTGAATTGGAAACAAACTAAGGTGCTAAGGTATTTTGACTTGTGTGTGTGTATGTGTGTATGTATGGCTGTGTGTGTGTCCCGTAAACGGCATTCACAATGCCCATTGCGTTTCAAGTTTGGTTTTATTTTTATTTTTATTGGAAGTTGTAAATTTTGAGCAGCCGTCGCTGACCTTCTCAAGTTTGTTTGCTTGTTGTTTCAATTGTTGGTGCTGCAGTTGTTGTTGGTGTTGTTGTTGTTGGTGTTTGTTTACACAGAGCTTGCATCGAACTCTGTGTAGACTGACAGACAGACATACATACATACTGAGTCTGACAGCCACAACGATCTGAGGACGGGGAGGGGCCAAAGTTTTATTTGTTTGTTCAACTTGCGGCGTTACACAAATTGCGTTCAACGTTCTCAAAATAGAACCCCGTGGAATACTTAAGGTATGTACACACAAAAGCACATACTTATATACTTAAATACACTTGAACAAAGTCAGTTGTGTGAGGAAAATCAATTTTAATTGCTTCGCACATATACCGAAAAAGGCGATGCGATCGAAAAGAATTTAACGCTTTCCGATTCGATTGGAAATTTCAATTGCAAATAATTGCTTAATTATCGTCAATTGCTGTTCAGCAAAGGGAACTAATTTTTTAATGTATGCATATTGTATATTGTCTGTGTGAGTGAATGATTGAGAGAGCTGGAGTGCTGGAGATATAGCTGACTTCAAACGGCACCCCATTAAAGGCCAATAAAGCGTTGCGAGTCATAAACTCAGAGTTTGTACTTATTTCAGCTGAACATCTGATAATTGAATGCGCCAAGATTAGGCATACGCAACGAATGTTGCAAGCATCTATACGCAAGCAGTAATCACTCAAACATAAACATACATGTAATTGTTGTATGAGTCTGTGTTCGCAGGCAGCGTACATAAGCAATGCCTATTATAAAGAACAAAATGTAGTACAAGGTTGTACATAGCTATAAAATATATGCTACAAGGTCGTTAATACAGGCGTACACATGTTCATACATATAGAATAGTTGTAAATATATTACATGTTTTTCTGGTTGCTGAAGGAGTTCAAAGCTAATCTTAAATATTACATTTGATTATCTTTGTATTTTACTAATCTTATATTTACTAGAAAACAAGAAAAAATAAAATGTATTATTCAACTTTGACTTTAAATTACAATAAAAGACGAAAGTTTATTATAATTTATTATTACAAAATGCATGAATTGGGAGATCAAAATATATATTTCTAGATTGACTGATATCTGTTATCTGTTTAATAATAATATTTTAAATTTCATAGTCTAACCAAGAAAATTATCAATTCAATTTCCCGTCGTGGTCACTTTCCAAAAGCTGTACTCAACACACTCAACACATACAGATGTATATATATATACACACATAAATCCTCAGAGACATAGACCACTATATCATAATTTGCTGCACAAACTCCGCAACATGACAGCAAATCCAGCGACATGATATATGCGAAATGAGATATGTTGTGTTATTGGACATGGTTAGTGCGACACATCGCTGGGTCTGCGGACTGAAAGCGAGACACTTGAGTGGCTGCTTAGTGGCGGCAACGACTTTCACCAAACACTCACTGACAGCTCGAGCAAAAGGCAATTCCTAACCTACCACACCTCAAACACAAGGCACAAGCAACAACCAACAACCAACAAAGCCAACTTAAGCGACAGCAAAATGGCAATAATCAAAACAAAAAGCGCAACACAAACCAATAAACGAGCGTAGACTTCATTATGGGAGCACATCAATCATTGCAAAACGCGAAAACCAAACACTGCGAACTGGTAAGGGGTAGGTGGGGGAGTATGAGGGGTCGTCCAAACACTGGGTTGAATGTGCCAAGAGGAGAAGAGCTGAATTAAAGCACAGTTGCCATGTTGCCACAAAGATGTGCAGATAGACGTTGCAAAGGAGAGGACTGGCGAAAGAGAAAGACAAAGGGAGCTGGGCAGAAAGAGAAAGAAAAGAGAGAGAGAGAGAGAGAGAGAGATGTGCAGCTGGAGCCAAAACAGTCAACGACTTGTGGTCAACCAGGAATGAGAGTGCAGAAAGCATGTGACGGTGAGCAAAGCGGCAAAGAAGAAGGAGGGCTCCTTCGGTGGCACAATAAAGTGTTTAGTAAACAAATTGCGGTTGCCTTTTGATAATATGCGCACAGTTAGCTGAGCCAGTTGAGCAGCGCAGCCAGCGACATTGTTGAAGAGGGGACAAAGACAGGAGTGGATTGTGGTTTGGGGGGATAAGTTATAAGTGCATTGCACCGAAAAATCGATTGACGAAAGCCACAAAGACGACAAGAGCTAGAGCGAGAAAGGTTGAGGTAGCTGCTCATGTGAGAGAGCAGATGGGTGTTTGTGCGTGGGTGGGGTGGGGGGTCTGAAAAGGACATCGATTGTGTGCGCTGGGTGTAAAACGGTTCGGGGCGTTGGCGCCATAGTCACGCAAAAATCCAAAGAGAAACCATAAACTTAAATTAATGACCTCAGTAGTCGAGGCGTAGCTGAAAGCCGAGACCGTTTGCGAGCAGAACGTAAAGTCAATAAGAGACCAAAAAAGCTCGAAGATGAACACAAAGAGGAAGACGATGAGGGAGAGAAGAGCGCCAGATGCACTGTTGTTGTGTATATGTGATTTACCGTTAACAGTCGTTTCATTTTGATGCAGTTGCTGTGCTCCAATTGGAAATGAATCTGCTGGCGATTTCACTGCGATTCTCAATACACACACACACACAAATGTACATGTATTCAGATATATATTTATATTTATATAAATATACATTTATATATATATTAAACATATATATATATATATATATATATATATATATAGATGAAAATGCTTGTCAATTTGGAGCAAGGCGGCTGCTGAGGCAGATGGTCGAACGTTTGCTTAGAGCTCAGTTGAGAGGCTGGCTAAGTGATTATGCAGCCGACGTCGGCGTTGACGTTGACGTCGACGTCGACATGGCCGATTTGTTGTCAAACTGGTTTTACAAATATTTTTGCGTTCATTTGTTGCCAGCGGTGGGGTAAAGTCTCTCTGTGTGTGTATGTGTGTGTGTGTGTGTGTGTCTGTAACCAGGCGGCAGTTACATGGCTGCAACGCTCAGTGAAAGTCGCCTGAATGCCGTTGCTGTGTGATACCCTACTCCCCCTACCAGCGCACTATTCCGCACCACCCCTCGGAGCCTATTAGCCAGTTATGTAGCTGAGTGCACATTCAATTAGGTTTAGCGCAGTCTTTTGGCTTTGGCTCTGGCTTGGGCCTTTGCTAACCCAGCTGTTCAGAGCTGGTATTTACAGCCAATTATGAGACAAACAAGTTGGCAATTGCGTCTAACTTACCTGTGCATTAAAATCGAAAAAGTATTCCGGCCTCAGCGGACACGGCAGGCCACACTTGCAGGTACCCTGTGTTAGCAAATAGTCCTTAATTTGGATTTGAGTGCGCAGCGTTTTGCCCGTCGGACTGCAATAAGAAATAATCATAAAAATAGGAAAATTAAGTAAAGACTGGGTGAGTTACAGTGATGTATAATTAATAGAGTGTTTCTCTGCAATTAATTTCTATTCATTATTTATAAGCTAATCGCAGCACAATTCCTTGTATGCTAATGGCAATTACAAAGTCGTCAACAATAGCTTAAATGTGTCTGGCCCCCGCCCTTCGTCATTCCACCTACGTCACACACTTAGCCCCAATTAGTCCAATCCACGTTAACAGTTAACATAGTGCAAAGGCTGCTCGCTGTTTAGCTAACAGCTCATTAACATAATAGGCATATGACGCGCTCGTCCGCATTAACATGATAATGTTAAACGACAGTTGGGAACGCATGCTGGCCTACTCATACCTACGCATACATGTGCATGCCAATGCATGTGTGTGTATGTGTATGCGTGTGCGTGTGTCTATACATACATAAATTAATACCAATCAGAATTGCTCGCTGCTCGTTTTGATCGCATGTCAAATAAGTGCGCGTCGCTCGGCGCATAATTCAAACTGGTTTTTATGTATTGTGTATTTACAAGCCATTTTCGCTCCTCTCCACGTGAGTTGCTAGCCAAGTGTTGGCTGCCTGTATGTGCCGAGGAGCCCCTTCTCGTGCCACAATTGAGTCGCGTGATTTGATGATCCAGCTTGGCTAAATAAATTGGAACTACTTTTAACGATGAGGGCCAATATTCAGGTTGTAAATAAAACTTTTATGAGACTTCAGACACAAAACAAAACAAGGTTTGAACTGACTAATCACTCAACTGGCAAAATCAGTCGAGCTACAAATTTATTTCCGCAAAAGGTTTCTCCCTTTTATGACATAAGATGGCCATAAAAAAAATGCATTCAAATAAATTGGAAAGCTGTGTTAAACAAGTTTTATGTTTTCATCCAATTGATGTCGGACGTAATTCCAAGATTTTTGCCCAAAATATGAATGGTAAATCAATGGTAAAGTTCAATTTTGATCAGATTGCAACAACATTAATTAATATTTTTAATTACAACTTTAACGGAAAACAGGAACGAAAATTTGATACTACTGAAAAGGTGATTTTAAGCTCTTTAATAATATTCTTCTCTTCCTGTTTTGGAAAATTGTCAGTCTTTTGTTATGCGCCATCTGAAATCAAGTTCTACTCGATTTGCAACATTTCCTAGCTGTCATTTAGGGTATTTAGTGATTCACACCGACCAACAAGAAAACCTCATTCGTAATCCGTTTTGCGCTCATTTCATGTTTACAACAATAAAATTTATGAAAAGGTAAGAAGAAAAAAAATTGATTTAAATTTGAACAGCATTAAGAATATGCACAGAACCAAAAATCGAGTCCAGTGAATCCAGTTTTTTCAGTGAATTCATTTTTCGGCTCAGCGCTGCTGTCGAGCCCCCTCCTCGAGAACAGGGCCACGCATGACCGCAAATGTTGAAAAGTTGTACTCGTTATATGTTGTGCCGGGGTTAAAAACATGCCAAAAGCTGCATATATATATAAGAAAAAAAAAAAAAAGAAAAAAAACAAAACAAATGGCAAAAAAATCGACGCTGCTTATTAATTATAAAGTGTGAGCATGTTAAAAGAATCAAGGGCGCTGCTGATGACGACGGCGTCGTCGCGACGAGAGCAGCACTTGAGCCACATAGCCAGAGTATGAGAGACTTCAGAGCCTGGAAAGTTGAATAGCAAATGATTTGGCGGCATAGTAGAACGAGGCGAGGCAGTGGCAGTGGCAGGGGCAGGGGCAGGGGCAGCACCAGAACTTCAACTCCTTCCTCTACAACTCGTGTGGGAAATCTGAATAATGCATAAAGTGTGAAAGCGGCAAGGGCACTAAACGAAACCAAACGAAACGAAGCGACAGCAGCAGCAGCAGCAGCAGCAACAACTGCAAACAGAGACGACAATATACATAATTGAGCGACAACAACAACAGCAACAACAAGAACAACAATCGCGTTACGGGCTTAGCGAGTCTGCGAGAATTGTCAATTGAGTAGCCCCTTTGTGACAGCAGCACAGGATAAGGTTGAGGATGGGCATGTGAGTTGGCATGGGGATGGGGATGGGGATGAGGAGTTGAGTTGTGGGTCCCATGGTCATTGAGCTGCAGCAATTGGCACCGTGGTGCACTTCTCAGTTCTCGTCAATGGGCCCCACAGCAAATTGCCAACTTAAAACTGAAAAACGAGTTTGGTTTATTAATTATTTTCAACTAGTTGCGTGGCTGTAAGCTAAAATCGATGGCAAGTCAATTGGCCTGACTGAACGAGCGACGCACAGACCAATTACAAGCTGGGCGAGCGGAGGGTGGTTGGTGGTTTGTTGGGAGTCATCAACGCCAAAGCTTATAGCTCAATTTGTATGCAGCTGGCGTAGCAGGTTGGCTTAAGGACCAACGATAACGACCACAAGGCGACCGCTTGCTGGGTTGCGGCAACAACAGCACCAGCAGCAGCAGCAGCAGACGGTCGGGTTTGCTGCGATGGCTCATTAAATATTTTATTTACACAAAATGCGCTAATAACAAGTGGGGGAAGGGGTGTTTGGGGGGAGCGCGGTCCGACGACTTCTCATGAAAGGCGTTGAGCTAACGAGTTAAAATGATTTAATAAATTTCACACACAAAGAGCGTCAAGTGGCCGAAGAGCCGCCCTCCTGCGCCTCTGTCTGAAGGTGGAAAAGTTTTACGCCTCTCTGACCTTGAGTGCACGCTCGAGCCAGCCCCGGAATGAGCCACACGGCACAACAGTCGAGGGCCGCCAGCTGACTGACTGTGCCAGCCTATTACTAAATTAATAAACCCTAACAGCTCAAACACAAAACCAACAGCAACAGCAACAGCAACAGCAATGGCAACGGCAACACCAACTGTGGACAAAGGGAAGGGTGCCAACTGTAATACATTTAGCAAGCCACAACGTCGAAATAAGCGAATGGGCTGGACGCGAAGTTGTTGTTTTTGTGGCCAGGTTAAATGAAAGCAGTCGACTATTAAATCTGCAAAAGCCCCTTGCTAATCAAATTGCTTGGGTTAACCTTTAATGCTTAACCTTTTGCCATGAAATACCTGAGGCTATTCGCACTGCTAACAAAAACCACTCTGGTACTAGCATACATTGCCTATATAAATAACTTATGGAATGGATTTAAGGGATAAATGATCTTAAGAACGGGAACATTAACGATTTTCCAGCGTTGGTTTACGTTTTGAGAGAACATAAAACATTCTAAAACATGCATAATTGAATAACGTAAGAGACGTAAAACTAGATGAGTGTAAAATTAAAATAAGTAAAATCGAATAATTTGCAGTATTTATTGAAAACCAACTAACAACTATCGATTTAACACTTAATTCACCTCTCAAGAAAACGTCACACAAGCGATTTATGTTTACCGCATCTTATTTCTAATGTCATCTTTAAAATGAAAATATTCAAAATTCAGTTTTAGCAGAGACGTTTTTCATAAGTTAACCCGACATGCACATAAAAACTTTATGAGCGTCATATTAACATTTTTAAGTGCATAAAAACGATTTAGTGGTCAAAATGATTAAGCATGCATCGTTATGGAGGCATATCAAATTATACATGAGCAATCAAATGTTTTATTTATGAAAATGATTTCCACATCACATTTAAGTGGTGTGCGTTGCCAAAAAATCAACGGAAACCTGCAACAAACGAAACAAATGTCTGAGAGGTGCACAAAAGTCAACACGTTGTACACTCAAACGGCGGATTGCAATGGAAAACTGCAGGCGGCTGACGAAGCCATCGACAGCGACAGCAACGGACCGCCGACTGTTGATGCAACCTACGCGCTGCAAGCAGGCATAGATACACCTTTGCACGTACACATGTCTGACAGAGAGAGACAGAGACCTTATGGCTGTGACTGGTGAATGTGACTCTGATTGTGGCTGTGGCTGTGACTGGGCCTGTCGCACTTGAGGAAAATTGAAAACTCTACGACTGCCTGACTGACTGACTGTGCCAAACTATTCCGCATTCTTGAACAGTCAGTTGCTCGTTGCCGGCCTTGCGGGGCGCTCGACTCGCTCTTTTGAGTCGCCTCCATACCAGCTGCCGGTTCTAATTTATGATTTATGTGTGTGTGCGCCGCCGTCGCCGCCTTTTTGGCTCTGGTTCTGCTGGCTCTGCTGGCTTTGCGGCGGCACAGTAGGCGGGCCAACGTTTTGACCTGGAAATGTGCATGTGTCACATTTGTGTCGTCCTCTGATGTCACGTTGCGCAGTCAACGACTTGAAAATGCTTGCGCAACAATTATTGATTTACCTAAACCCTCTCTCTCTCTCTCTCCCCCCGTCCATCCATCCATCCTTGAAAGCAGTCGCAGTCGTAGTTGCTTTCGCTTTGAAATGATTGCAACATTCTTTCCAAGAAATAGCCAAGCCAAGCAAAACTGCGCAACTGCAGTTAAACAAAAAGTTGTATTCATTTTGGCATTAGCCCAACCCCTGCTTTGTCTGTTCAAAATTTCAACCCAGCAAATGTTTCTTATCTTTTCCGTCCAAATGGACGAAAGCTCACAAATTTGCAAGGGGGAAAAAATACGCAAAAACCTAATAAAAAAAACACATATAAATAAATAAAGCAGCAACACGGAATGTGGAAATGAGCAGCTGCAACAGGCGCCGCTGCCACTGCCGCGGTTGATGCGGACAATGACAAACGTTCAACACGCAACAGAAGCGGTTTAGCATTAAACAATGCTTGCTCAGATCGCATAAAGTGTCCAAAATGGGCAATGGCTAGGAACAGATAGCAAAATAATATAATTGAAAAATGTCACAATTGCAGTACTGCAGCACAAAACATCCAAACAATCCATTGTATTCGCATCAAATTTAAACTCAGTGATGCTAAACTGGAATATGATGACAATCCGCAAAAGCTGTTTTTGACCTGCCCAACAGGCAGTTACAACTCAAGTTCTTGTCGAATAGTTATGCACCATTTTCATAGCTTATAGCGATCAAGGTCTATTTTGAATCATTACGATATTTTCGTTTCGATTCGGGTTTTTCGGGGCAAAGAATATCAGTTTCGGAATGAACAAATTCTAAATTGAAATTCTGATTCCGACTCTGATTATGTATTTCAGTCGGTTCCAGAGATTTATAAAACAAATTCCAACTAATAATCTGCAAAGTACTTTAGAGAAATATCATTGCTATCTAGAAATTCATAGTTTTTAGTTTCTGAGCAACGAGGTATCTTCTCGTCGAGCACACTCCACAAGAGCACGCTCACTTGTTACAGTAGCCACTGCTGCTGAAGGCAGCTAATGATTAAATCTGTCTTATTTCAATCCAAAATATTTGTGTGCACTCTTTAGCGAGCATCTTTATCTTTCTTTCTGTGCTCCAGCTAAGCCCCGCAAAAGCCAATAACAAGTCCAAAATGCCTGAGGCAAAGCCAAGGCAGCCCGTCAAGTTCTGAGTTCCAGGCACTTACAGAATCAACGATTATCCAGCTCTGATGACAACAGTGCGGCACAAACACAGCCAGGCAAGCAACAAAATCGTAAACTATTTGCACAGCGCCAAAGACTTCCCTTGGCACCTCCCGCCCTGCACCGCTGGCTTGGACAGTAGCGCGGTAGACGCAGAACAATTAAAAGTACTTGGGCAATGGAGTTCAGCAATGGAAACGGCAATGGCAACAGCAACAGCAACAGCAGTCTGTGGCTTGTTTTCAACATATTTGTGTAAATATTGTATTTGTGTTTGTAATTATGTCGGCTTGACGATAACTCGCAGATAATGCCCAGGTAAATACTCGCTGTGTACACAGCGCTGGCAAGAGAACAGGCAATAATGCCAACCACTCGACTTTTAACTGTTTGGCTTACGTTGTCATTATACCCTGTACCCGTTGACAAATGCTCAAAAAGGCCATATTGCAATTGTAGTAGTGAATAGCAAAACAAATCCGAGTGTGAATTAATAAAATACAATTTGTAGGAATTGTTTTTTTTTTTTAAATCAGGAGGCCCACAACTCAGATGGATATCGGTTCGTTTAGAGCACTATGGTGCTTGCCAGGCTGCGGGGATACAAATTTGAAGGAATCTGACAATGCATTTGTGCAGAGACGACTATTGCAATCGAGAGTAAAACCAAGCCACCCACTTTCAATGTATGCCCATCTGAGCTGAGCTACCCCCTTTGTTAACTGACATTTCCTGTTTAACAAGAAAACATTTAAATGGCTTCCAATATGCATTTGCCAGACACAATACACAGATTGACTTTTAGCTGGGCCTGACTTGTAAATGTCATGTAAGAGAGCCAACGACAGAGAGTGTGAGAGAGGGAGCGAGAGATAGATAAAAAATAATGAAATGGAGATAGAGACAAAGAGAGAGACTCACCTGATGTAGGCCACTTCATTGTTGTTGGTTAGTCGACGCCAGCCTGGAGCCAAATTTGCATTGTTATTGCTGTTGCTGTTGTTGATGTTGATGTTGTTGCCAGCATTATTGTTTTTGGCCGAATTCTTAGCATAGAGTTGCTGTTGCTGCTGTTGTTGTTGCTGATGGTTCTGATTCATTTGACGCGTTGCAATTGTTGCTGGCATACAGTGCGTGGCAGCAACAGTTGCTGTTGCGACTGCTGCGGCTGCTGCTGATGCGGATTTTACTGGCAACTTGATTTGCGCTAAACGCTGTTTGGTTTGCTGCTGCTGCTGCTGTTGAATTTGCTGCTGCTGCTGTTGAAGTTGCTGCTGTTGCTGTTGCTGTAGCTGCGTGCCTATTGCTGGACACACAAAAATGTGTTGACTGTGCCGCAGTTGTTGTTGTTGTTGTTGCTGCTGTTGTTGGTGCTGCTGCTGTACAGCAACATTTGTGGCTTGCATCATGTTGGCACTGCCATTTACCAAACCAGCTGGTAATATTTGTTGCTGCTGCTGTTGTTGTTGTTGTTGTTGTGGTTGCATTGCGGCTGCATTTGTAACGACCCGCGATACAAATTTCGTTTGCTGCTGATAGAATTGCTGTTGCTGTTGCTGCAACAACTGCTGTTGCTGCTGCTGCTTGTACATGTTGAGCTGTTGCTGTTGCTGTTGCAACTCTTTGTTGACCTGCAGCACGCCAGCAACCGTCTCCGCATTGCCAACACCAACAATGTTCAACTTGTGCTGCGGCTGTTGTTGTTGCTGCTGCTGCTGCTGCTGCAGCTGTTGGCCAGCGGATGCGGCAGCCATGTTAATAACAGCCGCCGTTTAAATTGTAGCGCTCGATTTGTGGCCTGCAAATAATAATAGGCAACATTTAGTGTGCATTTAAAGGGAGAGCAATGCGACCTCAACAAAAAACACGCATTCACACGTATATATATATATATATATATATATATATATAAATATATATATATATATATATTTGTACACAATTCGAATTGAGTTGCGTGTAAATATGTATGCTTATGTATATATGTATGTGTCGACCATCTACAAATACCATTGCTTTTGTTTTTCTACCCTATGATCTTGCAACGCGGGTATTTTGACATTGTCACAAAGTCAAGTGCAGCCCTACAAAAGAGATATCTTTGCTTTGAGAGGATTTACTTAATAATTTCTTGTAATACAAAATTTGTTTTAAATTTTTCAGTATATAAAAATATTATAAAACTTCCGAAATAAAGAAGATATAATTATGCTATTCGATAAAAAAAAAGCAAAACTTTGATCAATACAATAATGGAATATAAATATATTAACTACTTTTTGGTTTTCATTGAGATCCTGGCTAATGCCACCAATTGCAAGTCTTAAAAACTTAATTTTATTCAGAGCACAATTTCATATCTTGAAATTGATATTGGTTTTTAGAGTCTGTTCATTAATCTCAATAATTACAAGTATTTTCGCATTAAATTAATAATATTCAGCTGTTGCAAGGGTATTTGAATGTTTGACAACCAAAAGCAATAATTGTTGTTCCTTCTTATTGTATTGTATTATCTGCTGTTGCTGTTGTTGTTGTTGCTGTTGCTGCTGCTGCTCACCTTTTAGCGTAATTTACGTTTTGCCCATTTGCCAACATATTCAATTAATTTGAGTTATTGTGTAAACGAGACGCGACCATGTCAAATTGTTGTTGTGGTTGTTGCGATTGCCGCTGCTGCTGCTGTTGTTGTTTGCTGCTGTTGCTGTTGTCGCGCGTTTTTAAGCACTTAATTTCACTTTTTTTTTTTACAACTTTTCTTGTTGTAATAAGACGACAACGACTTTTGTATTGTTGTCTTGCTGCTGATTTTCTTGTTGTTGTTGCTGCTGCTGTTGTTTTTTATACAATCTGCTTGCTGCTCATGACTTCATTTGGAATTCAGAAAACGAACGTTGCTCGCTGACAGAGGCAGAGGCACAGGCAGAGACACACACAGAGAGAGGGAGAGAGAGAGAGAGAGAAGAGCGCACAACGCATAAATGTAGGTGAATGGAGCATGAAGCAGCCGCCGACGTCGCAGTCGCAGTCGCCATCAGCACAGACAATAACGACAAAGGCTAAAGAGTAGACGAGGTAGGATGGAATGGTGTGGGGTGGGGTGGTGGGGTGCGGAGGTAGAGCAACGTTCAAACTCAACGAAACGTTTTGTTTTATGTACAAAAATTTGTTCAGCCTAAATACTTATTATGCGCGTAAAGCAGAACAATTTGCCAGACGCGACTCTTGCTTGTTGTTATTATTATCATTATTATTGTTGTTGTTGTCACTTTTTAATGTGCGTATGTAGATAAATTGCTGAATATCCATGTTGTGCATGCATTTAAATTATATGCACATAATTAATGCGTGCGACTGTCTGTCTGCTCATGTGAGGACATCACCTGCCCTCGAGTTATGCTCTAATGATCATAATAAGAATACAGCCAACAGAAACAAGCGTACACAACACACACTTACACACACACACACGCACACACAATTATAATACGTAGAGTGACCTCAAATGCTTATCTGCATTTAACATGCGCTTTTTTCTTCTTTTTTTTTTGGCAGCTGCTGCACTTACTTAACACACATACTCACATATAAATATATATATATATATATATTTATATATATACACGCATACACACATTCAATTGGTAATGTGTATTGAAGAGCAAGTTATGAGCATATTTGAAATAAGTTTTGACACAACGTTGATTTAACTTTATTATGCACAAACAGCAATTAAATGGGAATTAATTACAACGATTTTATTCGTTGGCTTTGGCATTATTCACGCAACATTCGACAAACATCCGAGCGAACAACGATTCGACGATTCCACACTCGACTCGCGATTTTGTACGCTCGCACATGAAATTTTTACTCAACTACGGATTTTTATTTATTTATTTATTTTTTTTTTTTTTGTTCACCTTGGAAGGTGCCAAGTGCGTTGGTATTGAAGTATAAGCTTTGATTTTCAGAACCACTTACGAATCTAAATTATGCTAACTACTTCACTTTTGCGTGTACGCGCATTTGTTTTTGGAATTTTTCGACTGCCCAAAATTCCATTCACTAGTAGAAACTAGGGATGTGAAAAGCACACACACAAATCGATATCATATGCACGACTATAATCAAACACATCCCTGGAAATACTATCGATATAACAATAATAAACGTGCTCATTTTGCGCTTACGTTACGCTTACATGAGCTACGTCCTAGGAAATGTTAACTGACATTTAGACATCAATTATAATTTGACATTGTTCTCGTGTTTACTCGACAAATGTTAATTATTTCAAGTGTCATACGCATTCCTGCTTTCGGATTGAATTTTTATGTAGGTTGCCGGCAAAAGCATTTACACAAATACAAACAATATTGATTCAGGTCTATTGGTATCGATTGCAACCCTGACGTATGTAACAACGATGCGCGCGTAGCCGGCAAATACTTTTTAAGCACTTCTAACTCCAATTGTGGTTGTTTTGGTAAAAGATACTAATTGGTGTTGTTAGAAGACCGCAACAATGTCCAGCGCGGCCATATTGATGTGCAGACAGCTGCTGTTTAGCCGCTGCATTCACGCCGGCCTCCTCAGCGTGGGCGTTCAGCTTGTGATGCTGATCGCACTTTTATTGTGTGTCAACTTTCAACTGTGGCATCCGCTGGATTGGGCTGCTGACTCGCTGCGACTGGTGTGCAGCTGCTATCCATGGCTCGCGAGCATGCCGCTCATTGTCGCCGTCGCCTTCTACGTGATCACACTCTCCAAGCAGCGCCTTTTGGAGCGTCGCTATTGCCCTACACGCTACCGCTGGCTGATCCACAATGGACCGCGTAAGCTTCTATTCCTCATCGCCCATGTGCTCGTCGGCTATCTGACTGCCTGGCTATATACGACATATCTGCACACGGACTATAGGTACATTATGCACATATATGCATCTATTTATCTGATACTAAAATTCACCGTTTATTTAATTTAGTCATTTGGTGTACAAATCGTTTGGACAGGACTGCCTGAATAGCTACCATGTGTTCTTGCTGGGCATGGGCATTGCCAGCGGCTGCTATTATTTTGTCGCCAACTACATGCAGCACGAGGTGGCCATGGAGTTTCCCATTATTGAACAGAAGCGCATCGAGAATCTGCGCGAGCTGCTCTACGAAACCCTGCTGAAATCTCCACTCAAGTCATTGTTGGTCACGTTGATCTATTCGATTGGGTTCTGGCTATTTGGTGGTTTGATGCGGCACAGACTGAGTCATCTGATTGGTGTAAACGCAGACGATCGCCTCCTGGGCATCTTGGACGTGGCCAGCAATGGACGACTGTTGTTCTATGCCTGGCTGCTAACCACTCAGATCGTGAGCAACATGCAACTCATGCAGCGCTTTAATAATGTGCTCCTATCCGAGCGGCTGCCGCTGGTCATTGCACACAGCCGGATGTTGGCCAATGCCAGTGAACAGGAGCTGAACGTGGTATCCGTGCTGGGGCTCTTCGATATGTATGTGGCTCAGTGTCTGGCCGCCAGGTTTCTTTACGAGCAGGCGCTGTGCAACAATTCGACAACTCGCCTGGAAATTTTTAAGCTTACGGAGCCCGGCAATCGTCCAGCCAATTGGCGTGCGCTCTGCGACCAATGTCTCAGCATTGTGGGCACTTTTACCGAAGAGCTTATCGAGTCAATGCAACTCATCAGTTTGATTAAGGGTAACGAACCACATCCGGCAACGACTGCGGCGCTCATCGACAAAAATGCTCCATTGCGGGCTGAAAAGCTGCTGATCCGCCGAATCAATCGGCTACATGCCATTCGTCCAATTACCAATGAGCTCACTCAGCAATGGGATGCCATGGACAGTGTGCGCCACGTGCCCAATTGGTGCGAACGCGCCTTTATCAAGTTGGAGACAATGTTTTTGGGACTTTTGCCACGCCTACCAGGCATCGTGTACTTCTTTGCCGAGCCGGATGGCGCCAAGACGGTGTTTCTGGTGGACAATGCGCTGCACGTGATCTGGCTGACACAGGCGCTGGCACATCTATGCGTCGCATCGATGAAACAGGATCGCTATGGCGTTGTCCAGGATGACTTGTCGGCCATCATCAGAGCGCTGCACCGCCTCAAATGCGAACTGGACAAGCTGCACAGCGTGTTGCCCAGTTTGCGACCGAGCTACAGCAGTAACTTCGTTGTTCTGCGCGGCGCAGTCCGTCGCAGTCTTTACAACATCTGCATATCGTTCCATGACTATCTGGGCAATATTATAACCAATGACGAAGAGCTGCGTCAGCTGCAGTCCTTTGTCTCTCAGGGATAACAACTCATCCAACTCATCATCATCGATTAAGCACAGTTGTTAAGCATCCTTCTTTAGTTTTTTTTTTCGTTTCGGTAACAATAAAAATTAATAAATACAATTACATCATGTACAAATGACTTTTTACCTAACTATACGGTATCTGGTATTATATATATATGTAAATTGTAACATCTCAAGCAGTGATCATTTGGCTCAGTGATCCCATTGGCTCAGCCTATTGCTCCTCTAATGCCACCGCGTACATCAGCAGCGCGACATTCTGCTCTAGCTCTCGGGCTTGTCATTGCTTTGGTGCTGCTGCAGTTGTTGCCGCTGGCGCCTCGATTTTGTTCACAGCCTCACCCAGTGATCTCTCCAGCTCGATGGACAGCTCTTCCATCTGCTGCTGCGCCTGTTTGCCCTTTCGATCGCGGCCATCGATAAAGATTTGTGTTTGCAGAAAGTTAAGAGCACGAAAAGCCATACCGCCTGTGGGGTCATAGAAACCCTCGTAGGTTTTTGGATTTCTAGCGCTGGCACTCTGATCGGGCGTATTGGGGTCAAATGGTACATACTCCTGCAGCGGCTCTTTGTGCCATCGGAATATGTTACGCGAATCTAATCACATAAAGTGGGTAAATCCATGGACATAAATATAGAGAGCTTTAAGTGAACACACCTAGTTCCGCCAGAACGCGGGTCATTTCACGTATCTGCGCATCCTGACGCTCCAGACGAAAGTTCATTTCTGTCAGTGTGTTGGTCAGACGCATCTGTTCCATTTGCATGGCCTCGTTCTTTTTGGACTCTTTGATGCTTTGACGGGAGTACTCGAATATTAAAACGCCGGCACCAATGGAAAAGATAATGAATTCACCCAGCAGATTAGCGCCCAGCTCAATGGCCATGGCTTCGGTTAGGCGCGGCACTGTAACTGGGCGTCCAAGATTCAGCGCCCACATCTTGGTCTTGACCTCTACCCAATTGTAAACTGTGTCGGCAGGCGTAATGTATTAAATTAGTTTAATCATCGTCAAAATGCCAAAACGAATTCGACTTACACTGCGCCGGCGGCATGCATATATATTTCCTGAAGAATGGTTTCGACTTGGCATTGGATTTCAGCACATTAGCAATGGGCTTGCTAATCTGTTTGATGGCCAGCACGCCAAGCTTGGCGACGGGAAACACTCCAATAGCCATAACTTACGCTGTTTTGTATTACAAAACCTCAACACGGAAAAACTAAGGCAACCAGGGCTGGCGAGAATAAACGCGTTTGAACAGCTGTTCTTTTTTTTAGCGATGGGCGATAGACGATATGTGCACTACTTGCAAGTATTCAATGTTAATCAAAAATGTAAATACATATATGTATATATATATCTATTAAGTTTTCTGATGAACCCTTCCGTTGTATTCATTTAATTGCTGGCGCATTATTTGAATTTATTTCCTGCCAGTCAAGCGGATGGATTAGCTTTCATATTGAGATTTTTCTTCTTCATTTTTCTTCTGATCCTTGATAGCTTGCCTTTAACATTAACGCACATATAAACTTTTAAATTATGTTTGCTATCGCCATTCAATTTTGTGTTCGCTTACCTTGCTCAATGGTTTGGTCAAATGGTTCGCATTGTTGTTGTCGCCATTGACAGCAATCTATAGACGCCATCGGGTTTTGCCGTCAAGCTGCCGCTTGGCTCCCTGCTTTTTATTGTTATATGGCTGTATATTGATAAGGCACCAGAGTGCCACAATTTCAGATACCTGATAACTAACGGACTAAAAAAATATGAAAACCCAAAGAGGCAGCCAAAGTAAACAAATGACGAGGGTGTCGATCATAACAATAACGGACGTACATACAAATACAAAAAGAACTAAGGGTGTTGCTCTAGTCGAGAATACTTGACTTGTATATACCGTAAGTAATTCTGTACTCAACGGTGGACATGGGGGAACATCTCTGTACTTACTGTTCCATTCTTCTAAAATGTGAATATCATTTCAAATGTGTTTGTCTACCAAATTGAAAAGTTATTCCTTAAAAAATTTAGGGAGTTGTGAAGATATATATATGGTATTTCAGAGTCTACATAGTATAATTAAATATAAATATACAATTATCAATTTTAACTGCCAGATATTCCTGAGTCCACATACCAACTTTGACAAATCCTGCGCCAGTGGTCTCTGAGTTCCTTGAGGTCAGCCCGTCAGATATAAGGACATAAATAAGCAGAGAGTAAATACTACATTATCTTAAGCGAGTTTTGTCTGTTTATCAAAAAAATTTACCATTTTTACAGAGTATACGAAATTAACATGACCCCTTAATCTAACTCACTCACTCTCTTTCTCTCTCCCACACTCAAAAAGTTTAGGCGATAAAGCTTAGTATTCGACGTAGCCCAATCGTGGACTTACTACTACTTAGCTGCGAACGATATCGGTTCACTATATCGACTACTGTATATTTACGCATTTATATTGATATGCGATAAGCGAAACTGCTTATTAAACAACACATTTATTTAGTTGTTGTTTTCCCCAGCGAGGCGAGGTGAGCTGAGGTGTGCAGATGTGGGGCGGGACGAGACAACGCGAGCACCACGCTTCCGAGAGGGGTAGTAACACTTGTTCGATTCGTGTATTACAGTAGTTTGTTGATAGCCAGCCGATCGTACGGACGCATACAAACAATCCGATCCCACGGATCGATGTGTCGAGCAATATTTACCTAGTGAAAAACAACAGCAATAACAATTGCTAGTTGAACACAACAAAATAAAAATAAAAATAAAACAAATGCACAAAAAAATTAAGTAAAGAAAAAGAAAAACTGAAGACTAATCTAAGAATACAATATAATGTTTGCACACATTGGTTTTGGATGCGCCTCTTGCGAATGTGTGTGCAATACTGGAGTCCCAATTGGGTTCGTGATGTGGCATTAGGTAACAGAAGTCGCCTATATCAGCAGAAACGTACTTACAGACAGAATTTACACTCAGCGAAACAAAAGTATAAGTGGTATACACTTTTAACGGCTATGCAGTAATTTCAGCTATTATAAACGTGACTAAGATAAAAAAAAAAGAAATAAGTTCTATGAATATGAAGTCCGTAGACTGCTACAATAATTTTCAAAAGTTCTATATTATGTTTAATATTTAATGGGTTTCCTTGGGATTGTTAAAGTATAATTTTGTTTGTATCTTGTCTAAATTCTTAATTAATCTCGGAATATACGTCCTACGTGTGACCAGGAGGCATGGATCGAATTGTTTTTTTGATAGAAGTAATACATTTGTTTGCATATGTTTTCCCAAAATCCGTAGAGCGTGGTTTATATTCAAAATTATGAAAAACAAATAAAATATAGTCAGCTTACCCTCTCTTTACGAAAAGCACACAACTGTTTTGAAATGAGAACAATCTTAACTCAAACCGATGCAGTTTTAAATTTAGAAATTAGAAAAACTTTAAGCAAAGTAACTTTATTGGATTTTCTTCCGTTTGCACTCAATTTGCGTAAAAGTGGCAATTTTGTTTTTCCCAGTGTACCGGTTTGGCGCATTCATCAAAAATAAACTCCGGGCATATCAGCAAGTTTCAATTTCACTTCGATGTGCTTCGATGTCAAGTGATTAAAAAAAAAAAACAAAAAAATAACTAATAAGTAACCAGCCAACGCCAAACAGTCGATCGTCAAAGTCAAACGTTGTCGCGTCTGGGCGCCTGTAAACCCGCGCTGTTTTCAAACTTTTGCTTTGGCCATAAACAAATTGTCTATCTATCAATAGCAATAGATATTTCGTGGTATGAAACGAGCGCTGCCTAATAAATGATACCATATAAATCAATTGAGTGAATGCCAATCAAATAGGGGCAAACTGTGATAAATCTAACCAACAAATGGATCATGCCAGCCAAAAGGGAGAACAACACATATATAAACAGATCCCGATCAGTCCAATGGATAGATATCTAGATAGATAGCTAGATAGATGGATAGCTTAGTCAATGCGTTTAGACAAATCGCTTTTATGAGCATTTCGTGCACGGGATCGATCCACATACAAATTGGTTTTAAAGCGTGTGCTGGAAATAGCATGAAATGATTTTGCATTGCTTGGAAAATGTTTATGAAAAGTTGCTGAGCTGCGAAACAATTAAAAGTGAATCCACTAAATTCAAATTATTCAAAATTCATATACGTATTGGTAATGCGTTGAAATAATGCTTTACTTGAAAAGTGTTTAACAAAAATGTGTTGAGGGTAAATCAATAAAAATTTCATTTGTTTTTAATTCTCAATGTAAAATGTAAATAAAATGATCAAATTGCGCAATAAATAACATTTTTTAGAAGTTTATATTTAAGAATTAAAGAAAACGGTTAACTATATTTTTACTTACCAAAAGTTTTACAGTAAAATCCATTATATTTGAGTTTTGTTGGGCTTGCTTTTGTTTATAAAGATATGTTATATTTTCTATTTAATGCATTCTTTTGACGAAATAAAATATTTTGTTTTAAGAATTTCATTTTATAGAATAGCAAAACTCTTTTTATTTCCAGTGTCTTCTATCAACCTATATTTTTAGTGGGTAGCGATTTGATAAATGGGCATTATCGCATTTATGATTTATTGTTTTATAAATGGGGTACCCGTCGTCATTTAATAATAATGAAAACCAAAATGCTATAATTTATATGTGAGCCAAGGATTTGTATGTACACACATATTTATGTACACACACATTTGCTTGTGTGTGTGTGCGTGTGTGTTCTCATCTATTTGTATGTGGATCACCCGCCTTTAAATGGCCAAGTAAATAAACAAATGAAAATTGTACACTCAGCGGCCGCCAGCGCACAATAAAATGTGTGAAAAATGTGTGCTAAGGAGGCAGTGAAAAATGCAACTGTAAAATAAATAAATAAATAAAACCTGAGTCGAGCACTAAATGTTTACTATATAAAAACTAAACCAAAAACAAATCGATCAGTGTGTGAATAATATTTAAATGTAAATAATACTGAAAATAAAAGAAAAAACACCAAAACAATTGTAATTTCTAACAATTTGCATTTTGCAAACAAGGCCTCTTAGTGAAAAAATAACTAAAAAGTGCAAAACCATGTCAAGAATGTTGACTTAAATCAAATGCGTGTGTAGTAGTTGTAGTTGTTGTTGTTGTTGTTGACAATTAAAAGTATGAAGCAGCTGCAACTGCAACGTTTAGCGACCCTCTGGTTCTCAATTGGTATCTGTGGATTGGCCACAGCGCTTGGCTACTTTATCGATTATACAGGTGGGTGTTAAGAACAACAAATTCAATGTATGCTTTTTTATAATGAATGAAATATAGTAAATAAATCTTGTTTGAATGCTCTAGTTGAGACAACTCGACCAGCAGATACCCTGCTGATGGTAGTGCAAATTAATTGGAAAGCTATATCTTCTATCGGAAATCGACTTATATCGATAGTCGGGAAACGTAAACAGTTATCGATAAAATTAAGTCAATTTGATCTTCGAGTGATTATCGGGAATTCATATTCCATATCTATAGCTGTACTCTGTGAGTTCGGCTTCTTCATACAGACGGACACAACTAAATCGACTGGGCTGCACTTTATGGGGCTATAAATGCTGCCTTCTCCCTCTTACTTTATAGCTTACCTTCCTGATATTCTTATTCCCACCTTAAATTATTTATATACCCCACTCTCCTTCAAAACTATTCTCATCAAATGCTGATTCAATGGACGGTGTCCCCTGAGCAATTTTTTCAACTTTGAGCAAGTGGTTTTTATTTGTTTTCATTGGTTTTCTTTTTTTTTTTTTTTTTTTTTTGGCAACACTTTTCGATAAGATAATTTGAATTTTTTTTAACACAAAGCAAAAATGATGTTTGGCATGATTGCATTGAATTTTTTTCCACGCAGAGAATACAGAACTGATACAACAAAAAGCCGGTTACGATGTGAGATTACAATGCAACCTAACGGGTCTGGTGGATGAACGCAAACTGGCGGATATTAAGATACACTGGTACTTCAAGGTGAGCATGCGGAGAGCGTAATCCAAATCACAATCGATTATATGACGCTTTCTTTCTATTTTTAGCAATGCAGCGACAACAATTGTTACCAGCTGGAATCTGGCGATGATTGGACAGCTCTGCCCTGCGAATCCACACTGTGCCGTGCAGAACTGTGGCTGAGAAATGTAACCGAGCGCTACTCGGGACTCTACAAGTGCAGCATCAATCCCCATGTCTGGGATGCCTCGCAGTCAGTGGACGTGCAACTGGTGCGGACTTATCAACTGGATGTGAAGAGTGAGTAATAAACTGATAATTGGGATCATTTACTAATTGCTGCCACCCATTGTAGATAGCTCTCTGGCCGCACCCGAGTTTCTTGATGCCTATCCCAGCAACAAGAGCGCTAATCAGGACACTCGTGTTGTGTTCCAGTGTCGCGTACACAGCGAGGAGCATCTGACCATAAAATGGTTTCGCCGGGGATTTATGCCCGCTGTCGAAGCGCCTCAGCCTACAAGTGGTGCCTCCTCCAATTTCAGTGCTCATATTGTGCGCTATAATGGCAGAACCTATGAGCTTCTCGCGACATCGCCCGAGAAGCTCATCAGTCCACAGATCTATCTCAGCAAGCTGATTCTGAATAGCGTCCGACTGAGGGATGCAGGCTATTATGCCTGTGTGGCAATTAGCTATCGTGGCCATAAGATACGAGAGGCTTATCTGGAAGTACTGACACCCGATGACGACCTGGAGTATTGGGTGGAATATAACAATAGCGACGAGCTAGTCACAGACGACGCCAGCGACCCCAACGAGTTCCTGCTGCTGTTCCTAATGCCACTGGGGCTGGCCTTGCTGCCACTCAGTGTTTGGGGTGGATACTTGATATACAAGCGTTGCAGCAAGCACACCGAGTGTGAGCGAATAGAGCAGCAGTATTCCGACGAGGAACTGGACACGGAACGATATGTCCTCGGCGGCAGTTGACAATTTGCGGGCTTAAAAAATACGCTTACAAAGAGTGGGACTAAAGACTTTACTTAAATTTAAGACTTATAATAATATATCTATTATAAAATGAAGTGCAAAATATAAGAGTTATTTTAATATGTGAAACTAAGTTGCTTTATTTATACCCTAGAAGAGGCTATTATAATGTTATCGTAATGTTTGTAAATTGGCATGCATCCGTCACACATATTTTGAGCCCGGCTGGATCTGATCACTATCACTGTTGTCATAGCTTTTATATAACTTTTAGACAAAAAATTATCAGCATTAGTTTACTAAATAAAATAGCCCTTTTAGGAACAGTCGATAGGTTTCTTAAATTTATACAGAAATTAAGCTGTCACCAATTTGACTCCAGCCTACAAAAATATGCAATTTTTCTTGCTTACCTGTTTAATTTGCACAGGGTAATTGTAGATTTTTCTTTTTCAGTGTCCATTTTGTGTTTAAAGTTTTCTAGATTAAGTGTAAGTTTCAGTTCTCAGTAGATTGCTGCTTCGTTCAAAATTCCAAAAATTGTTCGAATTTCAAAATTATTTGTCGCCCTTCAGTTCTCATACGAAAATCAACAAGCAGACATAAATATCATCAACAAGCAGCATAAATTTAATAAGTGGATTAACTTAAAGCTCAGATGATCTTTGAATTGTATATGCAGTGCTACTTGTTGGGGCATCACGGAGTGCGTATCTACTTTGTCCGACTGACCCTGAGCGTTGTCAACCAGGTCGAGCCGATTGAGAGTCGAGCTATTCGGGACGAATTGTAGAGGTGAGCGAGACGGAGTTCTCTGGGCAAGCAACATTGAAAACTACAGGCCATAATGTCGAGTCATGGTTATCGCACTACCACCACTACCACCGTGGAGTATTACGAGTACGAGATGCCGGACACTGATGAGTATATCTATCAAATGACGTCATATCCCTTCTCAAACAGCTGCGAGTCACGGCCTGTAAACTATCTGAGTTATGTTCAAGATCATTTATCAATGGTTGGCGATAATAACTATCATAGCGGGTTCATCTTTGAGATGGTGCCATGTCGCCAAAGACACACCTCAAATGGATACAGCGAACAGGAGGTGGAGCAGCCACATTCCAGTTACCATCCACCGACTATTTCGAATTCCCGGCCTGAGGATGAGTATGAAACTGGGAATGGAGGCGCTTCTACAACAGAAACATGTATTAAACCAACCAAAAGTGGGAAGACAAAAAACATCTATCGTGCCAAGGAGGGATATTTGGTCGAGGAGCCAACCAGTGAATCCGAGGAGGACCAAGCAGACAGGAGATCATAGACTGTCCTGAAAATCCCATTCTCTTTTTTTACTGCAGGCTTGCTTTAGCTTGCAACTCTATACTGCTCTAAATGAGAGGCGTTGTACATGTATCAGAAACAGACCAAAGTCCTGTTCCTCTACACACACATACATATATTATATGCATATATATTTATACATATATTACATCATATATACACATACGCATATATATATTTTATATTACACCAAATTTGTGTTTTTTTTTTGGTTGCTTAAAGTAAACTTGCTACAAAAATAAATATAAATATATTCCATAGGTTTAATAAGTTTTTTGCCTCTGGCTTGATTATAAAAAAAAAACATCAAATAAATGCAATTTTAGGCAAGCCGAATATTAAATTTCCTTACTGGTTTAAAACATATCTATTTTTTCCAATGGCAGCTGTTTATTTCTGATGTGGAATACGAATAAAAGAATTTACTATCAGCTGAACAAGTCGTTGTTGTCTTTGGTTGTGTTCAAACGTGTGTGCAACGTTTAATTTCCAATTGGGGTGCTTGTATGCGACGGCTACATAATCTGATTATTATTAAAAAGAAACATGAAACAACTGCAATTTTAGGCAAGCCGAATATTAAATTTCCTTACTGGCTAAAAACATATCTTTTTTTTCCAATGGCAGCTGTTTATTTCTGATGTGGAATACGAATAAAATGAATTTACAATCAGCTGAACAAGTCGTTGTTGTCTTTGGTTGTGTTCCAACGTGTGTGCAACGTTTAATTTCCAATTGGGGGCTTGTATGCGACGGCTACATAATTTGATTATTATTAAAAAGAAACATGAAACAACTGCAATTTTAGGCAAGCCGAATATTAAATTTCCTTACTGGCTAAAAACATATCTATTTTTCCAATGGCAGCTGTTTATTTCTGATGTGGAATAGGAATAAAATGAATTTACAATCAGCTGAACAAGTCGTTGTTGTCTTTGGTTGTGTTCAAACGTGTGTGCAACGTTCAATTTCCAATTGGGGTGCTTGTATGCGACGGCTACATAATTTGATTATTAGCACATGCTTGACTGCTCTCTTTTATTCTCTTTCTCTCTATCTATCTCTCTAAGCGTTCACTCTCACTCGTTCGCTCTTTCCAAATCTCTCGCTCTCTGCCAGTTTATGGGGCCAAGCTGCTATCGATGTTTAGTTGTTTTTCAGTTGCCGACGTGTTGTGTTGCGTTTTTATTATTGTTTGTTATTCGCGCACAAGCAATGACATAAAATAAACAAAACAAAAACAGAAAGAAAACTATTTTTAGGCTGTGAACTTTTCTAAAGTGCTCGAGTGCATACGTCTATATATTATAATAAACTGCAGTCAAATAAATACAACCAAAAATTCAAATAAAATGTCGCCGTTCGACTGCAAATCACGGCGTGGCACTAAAATATCAGTTATTGTATTGGGCAGCGCTTTATGCATTGTGATGATGGCTTACTTTGTCTTTGGCGACAGCAACGATGAGCAGGGCCTCAAAAAGCTACGCATGATATCAATTGTAAGCACAGGCTTAAAAAACACGACAAAACCACATCAAACTATTATGCGCATTTTGACGCTACCCTTCCAGAAGGGTATTATCTTTTTGTCACTGAGCTTGTAGCGCATAGAAAGTGAATTATTTAAACATATAAAGTGCAATTGTGTAGATCCATTGGCTGAGTTAAAAAATGTTATTTAAACAAGTTTGGGTTAGAGAGAAGTTGAAAGTTTCAATCCATCTTAAATTTATATTTTTTACAAAATTTACATAAAAAAAAAAATAAGAAATGACGCTTGAGCAAAACAAAATACTGCACACAATAATATATCCATCTTAAATGGGTATTTTGTATTACATTTTTATTTCTGTGTTTTTTCAAACATATGTTTTTTTATATTTCTAATAGTTGATCAAAATTTTACCAGCATCGCATTATCAACATTTATTCGATTTTTGTGGCACATGATAAGCGACGCTTATGAAAAACTAATGTTTAAAGCCTCCAAGGCTATTTACTTACGACTTATTTAACCACATTGATATTAATGTTCTATCGGCAGCTGTTTCGCCATGGTGCCAAAAGTCCGAGTGGCTTCTATCCGAACGATCCACATGCAGCGCACGATTGGCACGAAGGACTCGGAGCGCTCACTCAGGTCAACTACCAATTAATACAAATTATATATAAATTCATAACGATTCTCTCTCACTTTGCAGAAGGGCACGTTGCAATCTTACAACTTGGGTCGGAATCTGCGCATGCGTTATTATCGCTTATTACCATCGAATAGTATTTACACGCAGCAGCAGGTGCATGTTCTAAGCTCCGCCGCGGAACGCTGTGTGGTGCGTCAAAAAGTCAATAAGATATTTAGATATTACTTAGTCTGGCGATAAGGGAAACTGTGTGTCTTATCAGTTGGTAGTTATCTTTTAGATGAGCGCTCAAAGCGTATTGGCCGGTTTGATGCCGCCGCTGGACAACAACAACGTGTTGCCAATTCCCTGGCAGCCAGTGGCCATAAACACCCTAGCCCGCAACGATGATATTGTAAGTAGCTCCATCTAACCAAATTTGAAACTCGTATGTACAGCTTTCCTTGATTCGTTCACAGCTTTTGGCCCAAAAGAAGCCCTGCGCCAAATATGACAACATTCTACAGAAGCTATACAAGAACCCGCCCCCAGAGCTGCTAAAGCTAAACGAGGATAACAAGGCGCTCTACAAGCTGCTCAGTAAAAATACGGGAAAAGTAAGAAAATCAAATAACAGAGGATTTATATACAAATATGTATATACCTAATATAAGATATTTGTAATCAATGTTTATCTGTCAAGCTATTCATCCGATTAAGCGATGTCAGCATCGTAGTCCTAAACCAGTGGACGAACTTAAGATCTTTAAATTAAGTACAGAAATGATTTAAAATAATATTTTGGGTTTCATTCAAAAATTGTTATTTCTACATATATCAACGACAGTTTTTCAAATGATTAGTGATTGATACTTTTTTGTAATTTGATTTGTATATCCACAGAACATATCCACTGTGCTGGATGTGGAACTTTTGTATACCACTTTAAAAACCGAAGCGGAAGTTAGTCTGGCGCTGCCCGATTGGACGGAGAATATATACCCAGAGGAAATTAGACCTTTGGCTGAACGGAGTTATACTCTGTTTACGGAAACGCATCTGATGAAGCGGATTAAGGGTGGCGCATTTCTCACCGAAATACTCAAAAAAATGCAAAACAAACGACGAAAGAATTTAAGTCCAGATCGCAAAATATTTTTATATTCAGCGCATGATGTAACGCTTGTGAATGTGATGAATTCCCTAGGAATATTAAATCAGACAGCAAATCTACCGGAATATGCGGCGGCATTAGTTTTTGAGCTGCATCACAGCAAGTCTTTCGCTGATGGGGATTTTGAAGTGAAGGTAAATTGAAAAATTATGTCTGTGAATTTTAAGCCTTATTTATTTGTTCTTTCTAGTTGGTTTACTATTTTAACAGCGAGGACAAATTCCCCAAGGAGCTGAGCATTCCCAATTGTGATGCGCCCTGCTCGCTTAGTCAGTTTAGCGCCTCACTGGAGCCACTTTTGCTGGACAACTATGATGAAACCTGTGAAAATCCTACAACGGACTGCAAGAACTAAGTTAACGGTTGATTGTTGTTTTTTTTTTTACTATTGTTGCAAGTATTCTGTAAACGTTGCTATGTTGTTATTTTTGACATATATAAATATGTATCCCAGATACGCTGTGAAAAATAATAGATTTAGCGGATGAAAATTAAAGATTCTTCCATAAAACTTGGTGTCCAATTTTACAACCTGTGGTGAAAATTTCTTCAATTATTCTTTTTAGAGGTCTTTCAAAATATTTATGAGACTGTAGGGAACAGGTTTGCCACCGTCTTTTAGTCATTCGTTACGAACTATTTATTTATATCAAAATACAACATTCCTAAGTGTTAAATTGTAGGATTTAGATTATAATCGAAATTCAGAACCTCGACCCTTTATCTTCGGCGTACAAAAAATAAATAGGCACCTCCACCTTATCGTTGAGGCGAACGATCTCTTTGTGGCTTATGAGACGAATTGCGGCAAGTCCGTAGAATAGCATAGGGAGGCCTGCGACAAGTACGGTTTGATACACCAGATAGACTTCATATATATATCTTATATATATCTTAATCCTTACCCAAATTGATCACTTTCAGAAAGCGAAAGAATTTGTCCTCCAGTGAGAGATCCTCGTATTCACGCTTGCTGCAATGGTATTTCATGTATGGATAACACGCTGTGCGTAAAATATGATAATTTGTGCCGGTCTCCAGAGTCCAATTAAAGTGCGACATTCCCCGCTGATCATTTTGAACATCCTTAAACTAAATTCAAGGTGCTTTTGGAAAATAGATTTTACGTTGGCTCGCTTTCATACTTACTTTTACAAAATATGACGTCCAGAATGGCTCGTGACACTGTTTCAAATAAGCTGTTAACACTTCGGAAGCTCGTGGCTTCAGTAAAATACGCGTAAGTTGCATTTGTATTAATCAGAAATAACTGTTTTTATTGCATAAAGTGCCGATTACTTATAAACATCATATCAGCTGTTGCATTAAGCAGCGTTGCCATACTAAGTAAGTGCCGATAACCGTTCGATAGGTGCAACGATTTATGATATGAACTGGCGGTAATTTTAAAAATACTCACATTGCACATTTCACCATTATTTCTCTATAATCATATTATTTAATTTTTTGCACTTTTCATATATTTTATTTTTTCAGATCGTCATCTGTTGCAATACAACTGAAGGGAACTTTGGCAAAAATGCTCAATAGAATCGAGGCCGTTCCAAATGTAATTGATGGCAGTGAAATTTACGTAATTTGGTCCATACGCCAGAGTTGATGTTGTTGTAAAATTTAATTTATTATTTTCAGCAAAAGATAATTGAACCAACATCACTGCCCAAGGTTCGATCCGAGAAGCTAGTTTTCTTCACAGACACATTTTCCTATTTCCCATTTCCTATTACGATTATTATTGACTGTCGTTTTGAGTTATATGTCCGATAGCTTGCAATTGGACATATACAATTTTTAGAAGCTGCTAAATAAAATACTTACATATTCCATAAATTTAAAAAAGCTCTTGTGCTGTTTTGCCAAATGTTTAAATTATATTGGCGGCACAAAATGAAATGTTTGCTTGGCCTGATCTACAGCTCGGACTACGAATAACAATCATATATCTATTCTTACTACTATTGATTACGACCACAGCAAATGCAACAAAGCTTAACCACATGCAACAAAGGATTAACCAGAATGCGCCCCCCAATGAAGTAGCCAGTTGGAAGCGAATGACAAACAGCAAAGTGAATATACCCCGTCTCTACACTGCATACAGGGTACTGCTGGACGATAGGGGTGGTGGTGGTGGTGAAGTTAAACTGGATGTGGGCCAAATAAGCAAAAAAGCGGCTGTAGCGGAAGAGAATGATGCCGATACCATTAAGAAACTTGTCGAATCACACAAGACACTGGACAAGCCAATTAAAACAGATACGCAGAGTGATAAAGATCTCAAGCTCACAAAAATAACTTTGGCTCCACACATTAAACTTGATGACATCACTGAACGCAATTCACCCGATGAAATCAACTCAAACGATGTGGAAGATGGCAAAAAGAAATCTTATATGAAAAAGCCTAAAGATAAGGACCATCTTATAGCCAAAACGAAGGTGCCTTCAAAAGACAAGGTAGATTCCTCAAAATCACCAATCGACATGAATCCAACTGAAAAGCGGATTTTCGAGTTAAATCAGATATATACGGATTTTATGAAAGCTTGGCGAAACCCAACATCAGATTCCCAGGGTCTTAACCTACTCGGCGAAAAGAACACATTTCCAGTGCCTCCCGTTCGTCTAAGTGCCTTAAATGAGCTTGTGAACATTGTTGAGAATCTTAAGCAATCAAATCCTGTGGATGATATTGTCAAAGCCATCAATGATGAAATGAATCCCGACAAAGAATCTCTAATCAGCACCAATAAACTAACAGTAAATGATAATCCAAAGAGCTTACAAGCCCACAGGCAAGCAGCGAAAAAATTCAAACGGGTGGCTCCCAATGTGGACGAAGTAAAAACTGGCGGTCTCTATGAAGATTACAAGAAAAAACTCCATGGCATTTTGCAGGCGGACAAGCATCCGCCTAAAATTTTAAAGGGAAAATCACTTAAAGAATTAACCCAATGTCATTGTGATGAAGTGAAGACCGCTAAGATATCCATCGATGGTGGAGGCCTAAAAATATCGAAAGATTCTGCTCCTTGTCACTGTGAGGCAACGAAATCAGAAAGTGTATCTGTCGATGGAAATACGGGTAAAATGTCTAACGGACTAATTCCTTGTCATTGTGAGGCGATGAAGGGTGTCAACATGGCCGTTGTGCCAGATGCAAGGAAGTCATATAATAATAAGGAGCATCTCAAACAGATGGAAACTAGCAAGGAAAATAAATTGAATGGCGGCTCCAATCCTTATTATATATCAAACTCGAAGCAAAGGCAAATGGTGTGGAATGAAATACCGCTGGTCAAGTCCGATGGTAAAGACAAACCCAAGCAACCGATATCGGGAGGACCCAAAGTCTTAGCCAAAGGTGCCCCAAATCTTAACGAAGGCGAGTCTAATGCAACACAGGTTGTTCTTAGCAATAAAGCCGTGCAAAAAAGTGGAACACACTCAGCAACATTCATTAAAAATCAAACGCAACTCCAGCAGATCCTTAAAATATTTCAAACTAGACATCACTGTATAAATGTGGCAAAAGCGTTAAAGCGCAGCTTGCCAAATAACTTTGATGCCACACCCACAAATATAGCATTTCCCGAAGTACTTGTTAATAAAATTGGACAGATGCCTGAGGCAGGCGGTGGTAAGATGATTGAGAGTATGGCCAGGGAATTGAATGTGTCACCCGTGGAGATGGCTCAGCGTATAGCTGGCATGGACTCCAATTTGGGTAAGTAGTATTATATTAAGCACAACCAAAGCTTACGAAGATTCTCAAAAAGCAAGCCAGGCCAACGGACGCCAAATGTTAAGCGCAATACCGAGTCTGAAAGAGGGAATGAATAATGCGAATTTAGCACCGATTTTGGAAAAGATATTACAACGTTTGCAGGCTATGCAGGATGCTAACTTGAATCAGGGTACACAAGAACATCTACCTTGCTGCTTTCCTGATCCATCAGATGGTTAGCTGAATCCTAAGAACAAAGGTTTGCATATAAATTCTTACTATTTTGCTATTTATCAGGCGCTCCTTGTGAATTAACAGGCTCCTGGGAGTCGCACTTGCTTGGCATACGCATTAACATCAAGGACGACAATAAACCCATTGTGAAGGAAATCAAACCCACCTGCTATCAACCAAAAGTGCGTCGACAGTGTGTTAAATTTAGCCAAGCTCAAATGAAGGAGCGCAAGGAAGAGAAGACAAATAAAATTATTCCATTAAATATAACAATACAGGATACGTTGCCCCCTCGTGAGCATAATATGATCGATAACATAACCGAATGGATTTTCACGGGTCACACAATTAATACCCTGGGTGGACCTATAACCTTATCCTATCGCAGACTCAACTCCAGTTTGATGGGCACCTTTATGGGCTTTTGTAAAACATGTGGTTGCATCGATACCATATTTGGCAGTTGGACTTTTTGTCTGCCCTCCCGCGATTGTCAAGATGTGACTATGTCCATATTCCATAGACGGGATATTCTGCGACGCTTCCGATTGGACGATATACGCAGGGAACGATTTAAGGAAAACTTATACAACAAATTTGGCAAGCAACAGATAAAAACATAGAAAACACTGCCGATGATATTCAATAATTATCTGTTTTCATATTTATTTGTTACACATTTCTTTATTTTGATATATATTTGTATAATGTTTCTTGTTTTTGTTTGATTTGCATTTATTTATGTAAACATATTATTTTTGTATTATAGCTATTCGTTTTGATGACGATTAATGAAGGACATGGCATATCCAATCGAACGCTTCACACAATGCTCGTCCATTTCATTGCCCGTTTTGCACTGCCTCAACTGGTGAACAACATAGTCGACAACTTGGCTTTTGAGTTGGTCGTTATTGTGAACACGTTCCAAACGTTTCTCAACTTTGTGAATGAGCAAATTGGCTTCGGGAAAATCAGCCACATCACGGGGCCACATATCTGATTGCTTGCGAGTCCAGCTGTCTCGAGATTCCTCATAACTGTAGTCCTGTGGCTTTCTCCAGGTTCCAGCTTGAGCCAGACCCAAGACACAGGCAAGCAGTAAAATGTACGAAATATGCATTATGTGCAATTGATTAGACGCCGATTTCAACTATTGATTGGTATTAATGGTGCTCTAATTTATACGATTTACCAATGGTTATTTAGCTGAATAAACAATTTCTATCAGGTCTTCGAACTTTAAACAGACGCTTACGTCTGCATTTCTTATCTCTAGTATATATGTATTCGAAAACTAGCTAAGCGCGCGTGTTTAAAATAAATCGATAGCTGCTGCAATCACAACAGCTGTTAAGCTCACGTTAGCCAGCACTTTTTTCTTTTTGTTTTTAATTTAGTATTTGGCAACCCTGCACGAAAATACACAAACAAGCAGAAGTGTTGGCTGAATTTTTGTGCTTTAAAAAACAAAACAAATAGCGAAAAAAGCGAGTGTTGTTGTCAGCAGATAGGAGCAAATGCCAGAAAAATGGGTAATCAATTGGTTGGCATTGCACCATCGCAGATTTATGCAGTGGAACACTACTTTTCGGGCCAGTTTGGCAACGAAATCATTTTCGACCTGAAGTGAGTACAAAATTTAACAGCTGTGCTATGTCTACTACTATATCTGCTATCTACATGAATACGAATGTGTATATACAAGCATGTGTACGAATGTATAACAATTAATAATTTGTGACGTTTCTCATCCACCCACAGCATGGGCAGTACGCGTTTCTTTAAGGTTGCCAAAGCCAAAACTGACGAGGGGTTAATTGTTGTGAAAGTATTTGTCAAACATGATCCGACATTACCGTTGGAGGATCACAAGGAGCGTTTGGAGAGCATCAAGAAAATATTAACGCTGGCGAATGCCGTTAATTGTTTGCCCTTTCAGCGCGTCGAGGTTTGTACGCAATTCGAGTTTTCGCAAAGATATATATCTGATAGATATTTAATCCTTTCTAGCTCATTGATAAGGCGGCCTACATAATGCGCGAGTATGTGAAGCATAGTCTCTATGATCGCGTGTCGACGCGACCATTTTTAACTGTGCTGGAAAAAAAGTGGATCACATTTCAGATACTATGCGCTCTGAATCAGTGTCACAAGCAGAAGATCTGTCATGGCGATATCAAGCTGGAGAACATATTGATTACTTCGTGGAATTGGATTCTATTGTCGGATTTTGCATCGTTCAAGCCCACGTATCTGCCCGAAGATAATCCAGCTGATTATACATATTTCTTTGATACGAGTCGACGTCGCACTTGCTACATAGCTCCCGAACGTTTTGTCAAAACTCTGTCCTCAGAGGATGATCCCTATAATGCAAATATGTCGGTTATACACTCTGATTCTATAATACGTGTGCCAACCTCATATGCAGGGAACACTCTACAGCCGGCTATGGATATCTTTTCCGCTGGGTAAGTCTTGATTTTATGTAAATTTAAATTATAGTAAAGGTTACTATTTCAACTATAACTTGCAGTTGCGCCCTGCTTGAGCTGTGGACGGAGGGCACTGCTCCATTCGAGCTGTCGCAGCTGCTCGCTTATAGACTCGGGGAACGAGAGTTGGTGGAGAAACACTTGGCTGGGATTGAGAATGAGCGATTGCGTAATTTGCTGGCATCTATGATTGACATTAATTCGATGAATCGCAGGAGCGCCGAAGATTATTTGGATCAGGAACGTGATCAACTATTTCCCGAATATTTTTACTCATTTCTACAGTCGTATTTGCAAATGTTCTCATCGACGCCAATAATGTCGCCAGATGATAAGATACAGTGTCTGCACAAGGACATTGGACACTGTATCAAGGTGCTGACACAAGCACAGGACTTGACACCCAGTGACGAGGACGAACACAATCCGGAGAAAAGGGATCCGATTAAATGTGAACGCCTACCGCCGGAACAGGATGGCCTAATACTAATCATCACAGTAGTTACCTCCTGCATTCGTGGACTGAAGCAGTCCAATACAAAAATTGCTGCACTGCAGCTGCTGCAAAAGCTATCCAAATATACCACCTCGGAGACCATACTTGATCGCATATTGCCCTACATTGTATGTATTGAAATTTACTTGACAAATCTTCCTTTTAATCTTATTCTTTCAAACACATTTCAGCTTAATTTGGCGCAAAAGTCGACGGCAAAGGTACAGGTTCAGGCCATTGAAACGCTGACAGCCTGCCTGAGCATGGTCAAGGACATTCCACGCAGTGATGCCAACGTCTTCCCCGAATACATCCTGCCCTACATCTCCGATCTGGCCAGCGAATCAAGTGCGGTGATTGTACGAGTTGCCTTCGCACGCAATATTGCAGCGCTAGCAAAGAGTGCTGTCTATTTTTTGGAGGAGACGCAACGCAATGCACCCAATGAGATGCCCACTCCACGCTACGAAGCAGAGCTGAATGCCCTGCATGACATTGTGCGGCAGGCGGTGCTTAGTTTGTTGACGGACTCGCAACCGATTGTCAAGCAGACACTAATGGAGTCGGGCATTTGCGATCTGTGTGCGTTCTTTGGCAAGGAGAAGGCCAGCGAAGTGATTCTCGCTCACATTCTGACGTTCCTCAACGATGATGACAAGAATTTGCGTGGTGCTTTCTACGATAATATTGCGGGCGTTGCTGGCTATGTGGGTTGGCAGGCTTCGGATATATTGGTGCCGCTACTCCAACAAGGATTTACCGATCGCGAGGAGTTCGTTATTGCCAAGGCCATTAGAGCGGTAACCATACTCATTGAGCTTGGACACATTAGAAAGCCCACCGTAACGGAGATTGTGAATGAGACCGCCTGTTACATGTGCCATCCGAACTTGTGGGTGCGTCACGAGATCTGTGGCATGATCGCCACAACGGCGCGCAATCTTAGCGCAATTGATGTGCAGTGTAAGATTATGCCAGCGATTGGTAGATTCCTCAAGGCGCCCCTTATCCAAGTGGAGAAGCCGCATATTCTGCTCGACTGCCTGCTGCCGCCCATACCCAGACAGATCTTTGATAGCGTGTTGCGTTTCCAGGACATACAGAATTTTGTGGGCGCCCTTGAGGATCGGATGCGTTTGCGGAGCAACACACGTCACAGCGGCCATCCGCAGGCACAGCTGGAGGACATGGGACAGACCCTGCGCAATGTAAGTGCTTTGGCAATTTCGGTCGTTCTTCAGCGAACCACTCACATTTCCAAAACACTGCAGCTTTTCAGGCGACTCAACTCAGAAGGACTAACGGAGACGATCGAGCTGCAATTGTTGGCCATGAAAACGTTTTTGATATCGCTGAAGCACAAGGATCTGCAGGATCCCGATGATGCAGGTCTGGCCAATGGACGCATTGTGGTCAGCCGCAAACAAGTCGCATGCCACGAATATCCACTAGCCGACAAGCCCAACAAAATGTTGCTCGATAATCGTAAGATTTTTAATTAACCTTTCCCTTTCTGCGTCCATATCTCTCTCAGGATTGGTATCCATTCAAAAATTAAATTGTTTTAATTATAGGCACTAATGATGCACATGCTCCCACACTAGTCTCGCCTGCATCCGATGTGGCTATCACGTCCCACTTGACCGCTGGCACGTCGGGCAGTCCCGCCTCTGGCGTCATGGTACTGGGTGTGCCGTCAAGTGCAGTGAGCGCGGCCACTTCACTGGGTGAATATACGATGCCGGACCGCAATTATTCGCTGGAACGTTCGTCGGAGTGCTGCAAGGACTTGGAGTCGCTGACTCTAAAGATCAAGCGTCGCTACAATGTCCTGGCACTCTCGCAACGTTGCAACTATGATAAGCTTGTGACACCATATCCACCCAATTGGCGTCTTAACGGCACACTGGTGGCTCATCTGCATGAGCATTCCGAGTCGGTAATTAAGTTGGCCCCACTACGACCCGATGGTTCACTGTTTGCCAGCGGCAGCATCGATGGCACTGTTCGGCTGTGGGACTGCAGCAAACTGAATGGCAATCAGGGCATCAATAAATCGCGCCAGGTTTATTGCGCTCAGACGCCAATCTATGCGCTTGCCGCCTGTGACGCTGGACAATCGCTGGCGGTAGGCGGCAAGGATGGCAGCCTGCTCATCATGCGCATCGATCGCAATTCCACCAAGATGACGCTGCAACAGGCACTGGATCAGAAGTAAAATATATATTCTACAATTTGCACATTGTAATGGGGCATAGACTAATCCAGTTTTTCTTGCAGAGAACATAATGATGATGGACCCGTTGTGGATATGCATGCATATGATCAGGCAGCGCAGAGTGTCATTATTTATGCTACACTCTATGGCGGCATTGTGGCCTGGGATACTCGGATGCAGCATAGCGCCTGGCGTTTGCAGAATGAGTTGCGTCACGGCGTAATAACGACCATCTGCGCAGATCCAACGGGCTCGTGGCTGGCAACGGGCACCAGTGGGGGCAAGCACATCTGCTGGGATCTGCGTTTTCGGCTGCCCATAACAGAGATTAAGCATCCGGCGGACTCGTGGATAAGGAAAGTCGCCTGCCATCCTACGGAGCCATCGTATTTGATCTCCGCCTCGCAGTCAAACAATGAGGTGTCTGTGTGGAATATTGAGACGGGTCAGCGACAAACGGTGCTTTGGGCCAGCTCGGCACCGGTGCTTACCAACACCAGTCTCAATGATCCGGCAACAAATTGCGGCATCTTGAGTGGAGTTGTCGATGGATCGCCATTTATTTTGACGGGTAGCTCGGATCAACGCATCAGATACTGGGACATTGGAGCACCAAAGAACTCGGCACTGAAAGTGCCCGCAGCCAATGATAACTTGACAAATGTATCCTTTAACTATAGGTAACTGCATTTATGCTAAGGATTCTCAGATCTTATCACATATTTATCTTTGGATTATTGTAGTGCCCGTCTCATCGATGGCAGCCAGGTGATTGAGGAGCAAATCATTCCTAAGTGCAACGCAGGCGACTCGCAACAGTTGCGCAATTCGATCGAAGAGAGTCCCAGATCGGGACCGGATATGCCCAAGGCAAGTCATCACGATGCGATAACCGATTTACTCATGTGCAAGGACAAGGGTCAAATCTATATAGCATCGGCATCGCGTGACGGTGTCATCAAGCTTTGGAAGTAATATTTGTATTTTAACTCTTTATCTGTGATTAGTCCAATTAAAACAACAACAATATATAACTCATAACACAAATCAGCCCCTTTGATATGCGTCTCATTTTTGTGCTGCCAGCAATGGGCACCAGTGTGAATTATATTTATCTGGAATCTGTGAGATCAATAACCCGGCTAGATAAAAAAAGTCGCTTGCCATTCCGGGGTGCCATCATATTTGATCTCTGCCTCGGCACCGGTTATCCAGCAACAACTTGTGCTGTTGTCGATGGAGCAACAAAGAACTCGGCGCTGCAATTGCCTGCAACCAATGATAATTTGAAAAATGTGTCCCTTAGCTAGAGATAATTATTCTTTATGATTGGTCTCAGCAATGAAATTGTCAATCAACTTATCTTTAAATAAATCAAGGATAAGTATGTGTTAATAAAATATGCACCCCAAAGAATAGTTACAAATACTTTAATTGGCCCATTTGTATTGTATGCTTAGTGCTTATCATTAATTACATTTTATATATACAAATTGCACGTTA